>CM076582.1:606064487-606554743 GCA_034641835.2 Pinus albicaulis
TTGTATCAAGCAATACATGAGAGTGTGTTTTCAAGGATAGCAGTAGCTAGGAGATCCAAAGAAGCATGGGAAACTCTCAAGACAGCCTATCAAGGCATGGAGAAAGTGAAGACAGTAAAACTACAATTGCCAAGAAGAGATTTTGAGACTCTTTGCATGAAGGAGTCTGATAACATAGAATCATTCTTCACACATGTGATTGGAATGGTCACACAGATAAGGTCTCATGGAGAGACACTTGAAGAAAGAATGATTGTGGAGAAAATTTTGAGGAGCTTACCCTCAAGGTTGATGTAATAGTCACCACCATAGAAGAGACAAAGAATCTCTCAAACTTTTCAGTTGATGAGCTTCATGCATCACTGATGACACATGAATAGAGATTGGGTAAAAATGAAAACTCATCTTTGGAGCATGCTTTCAAGACCCAAATGTCATTTGGAAGAGGAAGAGGTCAAGGCAAAGGAAACAAGAGAGGAAGAGGCAGAAGCCAAATCAGAGGAGGAAGAAACAGTCCAGCAAATGCTCAAGGAAGGGGCAGCAATCAAAATTAGAACAAAGGCCAAAGCAACAACCAGCAAAGTGGACAACAACATGCTCATGGACAAAGGTATGATAAATCCAATGTCCAGTGTCATTATTGTAAAAAATATGGGCATTATGCAAATGAATGTAGAAAGAAGTAGAATGATATGGGTAATAGACCCAGTGCAAATTTCACTAGAGAAAATATCAGCCAAGATAAATTGTTTTTAGCATGTAATATGGCTGAGGAAAAGAGTGAAGATTTATGGTTTCTAGACTCAGGTTGTAGTAACCATATGATAGGAAACATAGCCATGTTTTCTATGTTATATGAAAATGTGAAGTCTCAAGTCACATTAGGAACAGACAGTGAGATTTCTGTCACAGGAAAAGGCATAGTAAATGTCTTGACAAATAAGGGAGAAAAGAAGAGCATACCTGATGTATATTATGTGCCAGGTATGAAATGTAATTTTTTAAGCATTTGACAGCTCATTCAAAAGGGCTACAATGTTTTTTTAAAGATGATGTATGCACCATCATGGATAAAACACCAAGCAAACAATGTATTGTTGAAGTGAAGATGACAAGGAACAAAATGTTCCCTCTCAGGATGAGAGCAGATTTGAAGAATGGAGAAGAAATAGCAGCAGTGACACAAGAGGATTTCCAAAGAGAAATAAAAGATGAGAATTGGTTATGGCACTTGAGATTTGGACATCTCAACTTTGGAGGTCTTAACTTGTTGCACAGAAAATGAATGGTAAGAGGATTGCCATTGATTGAGAAACCGAACAGCCTATGTGAAGGTTGTATCTTGGGTAAACAACACAGAGAAAATTTTCCATCGGGGAAAAGCATAAGGGCAACTCAGATTTATGTGGACCAATGCAAATACCATCACTTGCAAGTAGCCACTATATGTTAACTTTTATTAATGATTTTACATGAAAAACTTGGGTTTATTTTTTGAAAAATAAAAGTGAAGTGTTTGAAAGATTCTGCAATTTTAAAGCACTTGTGGAGAACCAAAGTGGGCAGCATATCAAAGTCCTAAGAACTGATAGAGGAGGTGAGTACATCTCTAAAGAATCTATGCGTTTTTGCAGAGAAAATGACATACACAAGCAATTTACAGTAAGGTACACTCCGCAGCAAAATGGAGTTGTAGAAAGAAAAAATAGGACAATCATGGATATGGTAAGGAGTATGCTAAAGGCAAAACATTTGCCAAATGATTATTGGGCTGAAGCTGTATATTGTGCAGCATATATTTTGAATAGATGCCCAACAAAAGCAGTCATGAACAAAGTTCCGGAAGAGGCATGGAGTGGTACAAAACAAGGAGTCACCCACATGAAAGTTTTTGGTTTTGTGGCTTATGCACACATTTCAGATTAGCTAAGGAAAAAGTTGGACAACAAGGGGGAGAAATGTATTTTTATTGGATACAGTGAGGAATCCAAAGCTTACAAGTTGTATAACCCATCCACCAAGAATTTTATTATGAGAAAAGATGTTCAGTTCATTGAAGAGGAAGCTTGGGATGGAAGCATTGAGAAAACAGTGAATGTTAAAAACTGTTTGTCTCATGATGAAAATGAGGAAGAGATGGTTGAAATACATCCCTCAATAGCAGCACCAACACAAGGACAGCAAGGGACACCACAAGCTGGAGGAAGAACACCCTTGAGAAGAAATGAGAGTGCTTCTCCAAGCACACCACAAGGAAGAGATTCGAGTGCTACTTCAAGCACTTGTACACCAAATGAAAGAGGAACAAAGTTCAAAAATTTAAATGAAATTTATGAGCAAGAGGCAGCAAATGAAGGTATGAAATATTGATTTGCTTTGTATTTTCATGTTGACGATCCTATTCATTTTGAAGAAGCTATTAAGGATAGGAAATGGATAGAAGCTATGGATGAAGAGATTAATGCCATAGAGAGAAACAAGACATGGGATTTAGTTGAACTTCCAAAAGGTAAAGAAGTAATTGGAGTTAAATGGGTCTACAAGACCAAGAGTAATGATGAAGGTAAGATTGAGAGACACAAGGCCAGACTTGTTGTCAAAGGGTATAAGAAGCAACATGGGAGAGACTATGAGGAAACTTTCGCACCGGTTGCAAGAATGGAAACTGTGAGAGCAGTGCTGTCTATAGCAGCACAAAACAAGTTTCAAAACCTCCCTTTAAAGTGCGCCATCGCGCGTTAACCTGCGACGCGGTGGACTGAGATTAAATCCGGAGAGCGCGTCGGAAAATCAGAATTTGCCATACGGTGAATGTTTGCGGAAGATGTGCGAAGTCTAATAAAAGAGCCCAAAGGTTAACTAAGGTACGACGCAAGCAGTTGATTGGACGATCGTTTATATATGTGGGCCTGAACCAAAGGTCTGTTATAAAGTTAATTGTTTTAAAAGGCGTAGCGTATTGATATGAAGTTGTAACTTTGGTTATAAGGGTGGCGGTGAAATATTAAGCCGAAAGCTATAATATAAGATTCGAAAGTCGAGAATATATGTTTGTTTGTCAATTTCTCTGAAATTGACAAATAAATCCAGGAAAAGGAAGAAGACCACGAGGGGGCAAAGAACGGGGTTGTCCAAGGGGAAATGCTGACCGAGCCACGTAGTTGTTGACCATCTCTCCATCGGGGCTGACTTTCAGCGTTGTTGCGTCATTTGTGGTATCAGAGCAGGTTGTGTGAAGTTGTTTTGCTGAAATGGCAATCCGAGTTGGTAGAGGTGCTGGCAGAAGGAGACCTGTAGCCAACGGAGAGGTGTTGGAGATGTTGCAGAGGGTCGAGGCCAGGATGGATGCCGTGGAGCGAAGACAGACTGGAGATCCTGAAGACACCAGTGAACCTGAGGTAGAAAAAGCTGAAGAAAATGTTGAAATTCCTCCTAACTTGAGGCTCCTCAGAACTGTTCTGGGGTCTGCAGTTAAGCCCAGGATTGAAGTGTCGAGTTATACAGGGGGACTGAATCCTGAGGAGCTGGTGGACTGGATAAATGAATTGAATAAGTGCTTCGATTATGAAGAAATAAGCGAAGATAAAAAGGTCAAGTTTGCAGTGACAAAGCTAAAAGGACACGCTGCACTTTGGTAGGATGGAGTGCAGGAAGAAAGGAGGAGAGTTGGCAAGCAACCTATTAAAAGCTGGACCAGAATGATGGCTAAATTAAAAGGTAAATTCCTGCCCAGTGATTACCAGCTAACATTGTATAGACAGATGCAGAACCTGAGACAGAGGTTGTTGACAGTAAAAGAGTACACAGAGGAATTCTACAGAGTGAGCATAAGAGCTAGGCAATTTCAAGATACACCAGAGAATACTGCCAGATATGTGAATGGTCTCAAGCTGGAGATCCAAGATGAGATTGGTCTTCTGTCTCCTAAGACAGTGGAAGAGGCCTATCAGATGGCCTTGAAAGAAGAGGAGAAACTCCTGAGGAAACAGTCTGCCAAGAAGGGAGGTACTTTCCGTGGGAAGGGTAGTCAGGGTGGTAGAAGGAAGCCTGCTACACCCAAGGATGGAGCTAGCGGTAGCTCACCTCAGAATGCATCTACATAGGATGATGCAAGGGGCAGAAGGGGTTCTTACAGAGGAAAAGGAAGAGGAGGCAGAGACAGAGGCAGAGGTCGAGAATTGAGGTGTTATAGATGTCAGCAGGTGGGACACAAGCACTATGAATGTCCAGAGAATGTGGGTGCTGGTCTGAGAAATGTTGTTGTTGCCCAGACTGGAGAATAAGCAGAAATTGAAGAAGAAATTATTCCACAGAGGGGAGAATCCTTAGTGGTAAATAAGGTCATGTTGAAGCAAGCCAAAGAGGTCACTGAGCCTGCACAAAGGAAGACTTTGTTTAGGAGCATATGCAAAGTCCAAGGGAAATGCTGCCAGCTAGTCATTGATAGTGGCAGCACAAACAACCTAGTTTCCACTGAGGTGATAGAAAAGTTGAAGCTTAAGACTAGGGAGCATCCAACTCCCTATAGGGTGTCCTGGCTGCATAAGGGGCACCAGCTGGTTGTGAAAGAACAGTGTGAGGTAGAGCTGCAAATGGGCAAGTACAAGGACAAGGTTTTGTGTGATGTAATGCCCATGGATGTGTGTCATATACTGCTGGGTAGACCTTGGCAGTTTGACAGAGCAGCAGTGCATGATGGCAATAAGAACACTTACAAGTTCTTCAAAGATGGGGTACACCATACATTGATACCCATGGAAGAAGGAGAGCCATCCAGCAGAGTGATTGATCCAAAGACCTTGTTGCTGAGCGGGAAGGAATATCTGCAGCAGATAGAAGAAGAAGAGGTAAGCTTTGCTTTATTTTGCAAACCTAAAGTAGTTCTTACTTCTACAAAGATTTCTGATTTGCCAGTAGAAATCCAAGAGATATTAGATGATTACTGTGACATTGTTGTGGATGATTTACCTGATGAGCTGCCACCTGTGAGAAAGATCAGCCATCAGATAGATTTTATCCTGGGTTCAAATCTGCCAAACAAAGAAGCCTACAGAATGACTCCCAAAGAAAATGAGGAAATCAGGAGACAAGTACAGGAGTTGGTGGACAAGGGACTGATCAGAGAAATTCTGAGTCCATGTGCAATACTAGCAGTACTGAGCCCAAAGAAAGATGGAGGCTGGAGGATGTGTACTGATTCCAGAGCAATTAATAAGATCACAATCAGGTACAGATTCCCTTTGCCTAGAATTGAGGATTTGATGGACTGTTTGAGTGGTGCTAAATACTTTTCAAAGATAGATTTAAAAAGTGGATACCATCAGATTAGAATAAGAGAGGGTGATGAGTGGAAAACTGCTTTTAAAACAAATGAAGGATTGTATGAATGGATGGTAATGCCTTTTGGGTTGTCAAATGCACCTAGTACTTTTATGAGACTTATGAATGAAGTATTGAAGGAGTTCATTGGTAAATTTGTGATAGTGTATCTGGATGATATATTAGTTTTCAGCAGAACTAAAGAAGAACATTTAAGGCATCTTAATCATGTCTTGAAGAAGCTGCACCAAGAGAAACTGCTGATAAATTTGAAGAAATTCTCATTCATGAAGGAAGAGTTGGTGTATTTGGGGTTTGTTGTTTCTGTAGAAGGATTGAAGATGGACCCAGAAAAGGTTAAGGCAATTGTGGAGTGGCCTTCACCCAGGAATGTTTTTGAGGTAAGAAGTTTCCATGGACTTGCTAGTTTTTACAGGAAGTTTATAAGAAACTTCAGTAAGATTAATGCACCCATAATTGAGACAATAAAGAAGAGCAAACAACCATTTAAGTGGACTGCTGAAGCAGAAAGAAACTTCAAACTTTTGAAGTAGAAGATAACGGAGAAGCCTGTTTTGATTCTGCCTGATTTTACAAAACCATTTCAAGTAAAATGTGATGCCAGTGGGGAGGCCATTGGAGCTGTGTTGAGTCAGGATGATAGGCCTGTGGCATATTTCAGTGAGAAGCTGAATGACACCAGAAGAAATTATTCCTCTTATGAGAAGGAATTCTATGCAATTGTTTAGGCACTGAAGAAGTGGAGACATTACTTGATGTCCAGGGAATTTGTATTATATTCTGACAATCATGCTTTGCAGTATATTGTACAGCAGCCCAAGTTGAAACATAAGCATGCTAAATGGGTTGAGTATCTCCAAGGTTTTAATTTTGTTTTGAAACATATAAGTGGCCAAGCAAATAAAGTAGCTGATGCTTTGAGTAGGAGGCACATGCTTGTTCAAGAAACTATTTTTGAAGTTGTAGGGTTTGATTTTCTCAAAGAATTGTATAAAACAGACCCATATTTTAAGGAAGCATTTGAGGCATGTAGTTACTCTGTTTTAACGAATAGAAGCCAGTGGTTGGATTATTTTCTGCAGGAATACTTGTTATTCAGAAAGAACCAACTGTGTATACCAAAATGTTCCATGAGCAAAAATTTGATCAAAGAAAAGCATAGTGGTGGACTTACTGGACACTTCGGTACTGATAAGACTTATGAGCAGCTGAGTCACTTTTATTTTTGGCCTAAGATGAGAACAAAAGTAGATAAGTTTTTGAAGAATTGCAAGATCTGTCAGTATGCTAAAGGAAGGAGCCAGAATGCAGGATTGTACACTCCCTTACCTATTCCAGAGAGGCCTTGGGACATGGTGAGTATGGATTTTTCTCTAAGATTGCCCAAGACTCAGAGAGGGAATGATGCAGTCTTTGTTGTGGTGGATAGATTCTCCAAAATGGCACATTTTATTACATGTTATAAAACTAGTGATGCCACCAGTGTTGCTAACTTGTTTTTCAAAGAAGTTGTTAGATTGCATGGGTTGCCCAGGAGTATTGTTTCAGACAGAGGCACGGTTGTGGGTCACTTTTAGAGACGCTATGGAAGAAACTTGGTACCAAACCAGTTTATTTCCGGCTATCATCCCGGTGATGGACGGTACTGGTAGTGAATAGGAGTCTGGGAAATTTGTTGAGAAGTCTTGCAAGAGAGCATCCCAAGTAGTGGGATCATATTTTGCCCCAGGCGGAGTATGCATATAATGACTCACCAAACAGGAGCACAGGGCGGAGTCCATTTCATATTGTTTATGGAATGCACCCCAGAGGAATATCAGAGTTAAGAAATCTGGGAAGAGCAGAGCTAAGGAGTGCAGATGGTGAGGAATTTGCTTCAGAGATCCAAGCCATACATGAACAAGTGAAACAACAATTGCAAGGCAGCAGCATCAAATATAAGAGCAGAGCAGACTTGAGCAGAAAAGAAGTTCATTTTGAAATAGGAGATTTGGTTTTGGCACACTTGAGAAAGGAGAGATTCCCAAAGAAGCAGTATAACAAATTGAAGTTCAAAAAGATTGGGCCATGCAAGATACTTAGAAAATTTTCTACAAATGCTAATGAGATTGAATTTCCACATGATGTTGGAATATCTCCCATTTTTAATGTTTCAGATTTGTACAAGTATGAGGATGATGGTG
Organism: Pinus albicaulis; assembly: GCA_034641835.2. NCBI lineage: Eukaryota > Viridiplantae > Streptophyta > Pinopsida > Pinales > Pinaceae > Pinus > Pinus albicaulis. The sequence continues at coordinate 606,072,011 of CM076582.1, forward strand.
CAGAAGAAAGATCAGCAGACAAGGAACAGATTGAGTGGAAGGAGCAGCTACCTCCAGCACAACCATTGCAACCAGAGAAGATATTGGACAAGGAGAGTGTTCGAAGGACCGGAAGGACAAAAAGAATGCTGAGTACTTGATCAAATGGAGGGGATAAGCCGGAGAAAGATGCCACTTGGATGGCCCCGAAGAAATGTTGCGAGAAGGTAGGCGGATCGGTGGAGGAGCTCATGGACGGAGTTATGAAGAGGGTGCCCTCGGGTGATGCAGGGGCATTAGACACTAGCCAGCAATGTAGGAGGTTTTTTCCACATGTTGTGGCTAGGAGGGTTCGAAATTCATCAATTTGTAACCAGCTAGGTGTCAATACCTCAGCTGACTGTTGCATTTAGAGTAGTTAGAGTCGTAGAAGTTGAATAGTTCAGTTAGTCTATCTGTCATATTTCAGTTAGTTTCGAGCAATTGTAATTAGGCTCTTGAATTTCCATAACGGTCCTCACAGAGGAACCGAAAGGCCATATGGTTATGTATATAATTTGTAATCCCTCGGATGAAAAAAAAAAGGGAAGAGGAGGAACAGAGGAGAGGAGATTTCTGCAACTGTGTGTTGTCGATTGCTTCCAGTTAAATGAATTCAGTTATGTTAACTATCTAATTGTCTGGGGTCATCAATTGTGAGGAAATTCGTTTGATTGTGAAGTGATTGAATTATGTGCATATATAACTCCTGAGTCGAACCATTGTATCGATTCCGCAATTCCCCGTATATTTCCCTGAAATTGGTTAGATGAATACCCTGAAGAAATCCGTATGGAGGCGAATTCTGTCAATAATGGTGAATCTCGTTTAATAAAGAGATGAATTCATTTATTTCCAATTGAAGGTTGGAACCGAGACTAACCCCTGAGTTAGCAACCGGAGCAGATAAACGAATGTTATAAACCAGACTTGCAACCGTGGTCAAGCCCTGTAGAAAAACCACTAGCGGAATCACAAAAGTGGGTTGCCCATTCCGCACCACCTTTCGGGGCTAAGTGGTATTTCCCAGACGAGGATCGATTCCATTCATTGTACAACACGTGGCTTAGGCGAAGTTTCAAAACTGCCCTTTAAAGTGCGCCATCGCACGTTAACCTCCGACAGTGGACGCAAGGAAAAATCACGGAGAGCCGTCGATTTGGAAGAAGGCCATCTGACAGTGAATGTTTGCGGAAGATGTGCGAAGTCTAATAAAAGAGCCTGAAGGTTAACTAAGGTACGACACGAGCAGTTGATTGGACGATCGTTTATATATGTGGGCCCGAACCAAAGGTCTGTTATAAAGTTATTTGTTTTAAAAGGCGTAGCGTATTGATATGAAGTTATAACTTTGGTTATAAGGGTGGCGGTGAAATATTAAGCCGAAAGCTATAATATAAGATTCGAAAGTCGAGAATATATGTTTGTTGCCGTACCCTTCCAAAATTGACAACAACCAGAAAAGGAAGAAGACCACGAGGGGGCAAAGAAAATGAGGGGGCAAAGAACTGGGTTGTCCAAGGGGAAATGTTGACCGAGCCACGTAGTTGTTGACCATTCCTCCATTGGGGCTGAATTTCAATGTTGTTGCGTCATTTGTGGTATCGGAGCCAGGTTTAAAGTTGTTTTGCTGACATGGCAATCCGAGTTGGTAGAGGTGCTGGCAGAAGGAGACCTGTAGCCAACGCAGAGGTGTTGGAGATGTTGCAGAGGGTCGAGGCCAGGATGGATGCCGTGGAGCGAAGACAGACCGGAGATCCTGAAGACACCAGTGAACCTGAGGTAGAAGAAGCTAAAGAAAATGTTGAAATTCCTCCTGACTTGAGGCTCCTCAGAACTGTTCTGGGGTCTGCAGTTAAGCCCAGAATTGAAGTGTCGAGTTATACATGGGGACTGAATCCAGAGAAGCTGATGAACTGGATAAATGAATTGAACAAGTGCTTCGATTATGAAGAAATAAGCGAAGATAAAAAGGTCAAGTTTGCAGTGACAAAGCTGAAAGGACATGCTGCACTTTGGTGGGATGGAGTGCAGGAAGAAAGGAGGAGAGTTGGCAAGCAACTATTAAAAGCTGGACCAGAATGATGGCTAAACTAAAAGGTAAATTCCTGCCCAGTGATTACCAGTTGACATTGTATAGACAGATGCAGAACCTGAGACAGAGGTTGCTGACAGTAAAAGAGTACACAGAGGAATTCTACAGAGTGAGCATAAGAGTTGGGCAATTCCAAGATACACCAGAGAAGACTGCCAGATATGTGAATGGTCTCAAGCTGGAGATCCAAGATGAGATTGGTCTTTTGTCTCCTCAGACAGTGGAAGAGGCCTATCAAATGGCCTTGAAAGCAGAAGAGAAACTCTTGAGGAAACAGTCTGCCAAGAAGAGAGGTACTTTCCGTGGGAAGGGAAGTCAAGGTGGTAGAGGGAAGCCTGCTACACCCAAGGATGGAGCTAGCAGTAGTTCACCTCAAAATGCATCTACAGAGAATGATGCATGGGGCAGAAGGGGTTCTTACAGAGGAAAAGGAAGAGGAGGCAGAGACAGAGGCAGAGGTCGAGAATTGAGGTGTTATAGATGTCAGCAAGTGGGACACAAGCACTATGAATGTCCAGAGAATGTGGATGCTGGTCCAAGAAATGTTGTTGTTGCCCAAGCTGGAGAAGAAGCATAAATTGAAGAAGAAATTCTTCCAGAGAGGGGAGAATCCTTAGTGGTAAATAAGGTCATGTTGAAGCAAGCCAAAGAGGTCACTGAGCCTGCACAAAGGAAGAATTTGTTTAGGAGCATATGCAAAGTCCAAGGGAAATTCTACCAGCTAGTCATTGATAGTGGCAGCACAGACAATCTGGTTTCCACTGAGGTGACAGAAAAGTTGAAGCTGAAGACTAGGGAGCATCCAACTCCCTATAGGGTGTCCTGGCTGCATAAGGGGCACCAGCTGGTTGTGAAAGAACAGTGTGAGGTAGAGCTGCAAATGGGAAAGTACAAGGACAAGGTTTTGTGTGATGTAATGCCCATGGATGTGTGTCATATACTGCTGGGTAGACCTTGGCAGTTTGACAGAGCAGCAGTGCATGATGGCAATAAGAACACTTACAAGTTCTTCAAAGATGGGGTACATCATACATTGATACCCATGGAAGAAGGAGAGCCATCCAGCGGAATCACAAAAGTGGGTTGCCCATTCCGCACCACCTTTCAGGGCTAAGTGGTATTCCCCAGACAATGAGCGATTCCATTCATTGTACAACACGTGGCTTAGGCGAAGTTTCAAAACCGCTCTTTAAAGTGCGCCATCGCGCGTTAACCTCCGACAGTGGACGCCAGGCGAAATCACGGAGAGCCGTCGATTAGGAAGAAGGCCATCTGACGGTGAATGTTTGCGGAAGATGTGTGAAGTCTAATAAAAGAGCCCAAAGGTTAACTAAGGTACGACGCGAGCAGTTGATTGGACGATCGTTTATATATGTGGGCCCGAACCAAAGGTCTGTTATAAATTTAATTGTTTTAAAAGACGTAGCATATTGATATGAAGTTGTAACTTTGGTTATAAGGGTGGCGGTGAAATATTAAGCCGAAAGCTATAATATAAGATTCGAAAGTCGAGAATATATGTTTGTTTGTCAATTTCTCTAAAATTGACAAATAAATCCAGGAAAAGGAAGAAGACCACGAGGGGGCAAAGAACGGGGTTGTCCAAGGGGAAATGCTGACCGAGCCACGTAGTTGTTGACCATCCCTCCATCAGGGCTGACTTTCAGCGTTGTTGCGTCAGTTTGATTTACAGATTCATGGAGAGGCCAAAAGAAGCACATTGGCAAGCAGCAAAAAGAATTCTGAGGTATGTTAAGGGAACTAGAAGGTATGGAATTTTGTATACTACTTCAGAAAATTCAAATTTAATTGGATACACTAACAGTGATTGGGTTGGAAGTGTAGATGACCGGAAAAGTACTTCTGGTTATGTTTTTCATATGGATTAAGGAGCCATTTCATGGGCTTCTAAGAAACAGCCTATTGTAGCATTATCCACAACAGAGGCAGACTATGTGGCAGCTACAGCAGTAGCGTGTCAAGCAGTGTGAATGAGGAGAATGTTGAGGAGTTTATGTTAAGAACAGGTAAAAGACACAGTGATTTATTGTGACAATAGCTCAGCCATAGCATTGTCTAAAAATTCTGTGTTTCATAAAAGGACAAAGCACATAGATGCTAAGTTTCACTACATCAAGGAGCTAGTGAACAATGAAGAAATTATTTTAAAACACTGCAAAATTCAGGAGCAGTTTGCAGACATTCTGACCAAGCCATTGGGGCAGAAGAGTTTTGAATATCTAAGGAAATGCATGGCTATGACTGATAATCCAGCAGCTGAATTTAAGGGGGAGTGTTGAAATTGTAAATCCATCTGCAAAGTCTGCGCAGAGGACACAAGAGCCACTTTATAATTTTATTTCAACAACCCTGTCACAACGCCGCTTACTATTTTTCTTAACAGTTGTTTTATTTTAAGAACAGAGCTTACGGTCCTTTGCATTTGAAAATAGAGCATTTTTTTTAAATACAGAGAAAACAGAGTTTTTTTGTTATTGTTGGTATGCAAGAGTCATTGTTCGTTTGAAGAATGGTGGTCCCCGCAGGCCACGACAATAGACAGCGTAGCAGGACACGTGGAGCACTGCGATTCAATCGCATTTTTATTTGAGTCGCGCTGGGGTCCTCAGATCCGGACCCGAAGATTTCATTGAGTCGGATTTGATAATGTTTCGGGTTTTATTTTAGGCTCGTAACCAAAGCCCCAATTCGGACCCGAAAGATTATGAACGACGGTTGATAAAGTTTTCGGGTTACAAAACCCTATGACGTCATCAAGGTATTTTGTAATGCGAATTTCGCATTGCATTTTGGTTAAACGTTTTTGAATTCCGGCGGGTCCACCACATGCGAAAGTCTTCGTATTGTGTTTATGTTATGGTCTGTTAAAGTTTTATGTCATAAGGTTGTTTTAAATATAGCACGATAAAACCTTTAGCTTATGTTTTAACATATGTTATATACATATGCGCTATTGTAATGACGGCCCCACAGAGCTTTACGTTTTACTTTTAATTTTATATAGTTGTTTGTTTTATAAAAAAGCGCTGCGCCATATAAAGTAAAAAGTCCGAAGACTTATTTGAAATGTAATTGACATACAGAGTAATGTATTGTAAAACAAAGCATAGAGTCCGAAGGCTATTTTGTAAGGAAGATAGAGTATTTTGTAACAGAGACAGAGAACATTTTCTGCACTGCGTTTGTAGCAGTCATTGTAAATCCCTTTGTTAGAGGAAGAAGTTTTTTTTGTAATAGTTTTTATAGTGAATGAAATAGAAGTTTTTCAAGTGTTAAAACTCTGTCTACATGTCAAGCAAATTTTGTTTTAATTTTCTGTGTTAAGAGGAGAATATTATTCTCTCTATATTGTTCTGGAATTCTCAAAAGTTCCAACAAACTTTTTTTAAGAAATTTTGCAATAAGAGTATTTGAATCATATTTTTGATGGTGGAAATGGATTCAACACCATCGAAAATCTCTAGAGCCCCTAAAATATTGAAGTTTGATAGCGATAATTTGGATTTACAAAAATTCCTACCAAATTTTCTTAAAATTTTACTTAAATTTCAATGATTTTTAGAATAAAAAAACCATGCGTAAAGAAATATCAAATTCCAAGAGAAGAGATCAGCGGTGACAGTACGAATAAGAAAAATGAGAGTGAAAGAGTTAGCGATTGAATGCCAAAGTCAAAGCCACGGAGGGCAAGGAAAAAGAAACCTGCCTTTTTAGGTTCATGTATAACCAAAAGAAGGCGCACACTCCCAATTGAATGAAGTAGGAACCTTCCTTGTGATGTACAGACAGTGCTGTGCAGGTTCAATGAAGGAAGGGGGAGCCAGCTAGTAATGAAAATTAATGTTGGTGAACACATAAAAGTTGTCACCGTCACCGAAAATGATTTGTTTTTGCTGCCCATTTTAACAAAGCAAAACAGGTGGCCGTGGTAGAGGGACACTAAAATCAGGGCAGTTTGGGGGACAGTGTATGGTTGGGCGTATTTAATATCGCGTCTGACAAGTGGTTGAGAATTGAAGAGCCGAATGGGAGTAGTAGCGCTGGATTCTACATATTTATGCAGCTCAACTCCATCTCAATGAATGGAGGCAGCAGCAGCGATGGAGGAAATGTGGTCTCAGCTTGCAGGCGGCCATGGAAGCTACAATCGCCTGGTGGGTGTGTTGGTGGTAATAGTTTCTCTGGCAGTCTTTTATTTGAAGGGCAGAGGTTCGAAAAAGCGTCTGCCTCCTGGGCCGAGGGGGTGGCCTCTCGTTGGAAATTTGTTTCAGGTTGCATTCTCCGGGAAGCCCTTCATGTATGTGGTGCGAGACTTGAGGGAGCAGTTCGGTTCGATTTTCACGCTTCAAATGGGGCAGAAAACACTGGTAATTATCACCTGCCCAGAAGTTGCACACGAGGCGCTCATAGAGAAGGGGACGCTCTTCGCCAACAGGCCGCCCGATACTCCAACGAAATTGTACTTCAGTGCCAACAAGTGCTCTGTAAATTCGGCCGAGTATGGCTCTGTGTGGCGCACTCTGCGCCGGAACCTTGTCTCTGAAATGCTGAACCTGTCGAGAATCAAGGACTTCACCTGGATCCGCGAATGGGCCATCGATCGTTTGATTCAGAGGCTGGAAGCCGAGGCAAGGGACAATAACGGAACCGTGCATGTGTTAGCCAATGTGCGCTTCTCGGTTTTCAGCATCCTGCTCTGCATGTGCTTCGCGAAGCAGCTGGAGGAAGACGTCATCATTCACGTGGATGACGTCATGAAGGACATATTGTTGATCGTTGAACCGCAGATTCACGACTTCTTGCCCATTCTCAGGCCGCTGTTTGCCAAGCAATGGAAGCGCATCAAGGAGCTGCGTCAGATTCAGATGGACAGCATTCTCCCGCTCATCAACGCGCGGCGCGCGGTTCTGAAAGAGCGAGCTAACGGTGGCGAAAATGGCGGCGGGCGTGACGGCGCCCATGCGTATATCGACTCGCTGATGAAACTAGAGCTGCCGGAAGGGCGAGGGAAGGCGAGTGACGAAGAGTTGGTGACATTGTGTTCGGAGCTGCTGTCGGCGGGGACGGACACGACGTCGACTGCGCTGGAATGGGCAATGCTACGCATGGTGCTGCACCCCGATATTCAGGAGACTCTGTACCGCGAGATCGTTGCCGTGGTCGGTGACAGGAAAGTTGAGGAAAGCGACATCGACAAGTTGCCGTACCTCAACGCCGTGGTGAAGGAGACTCTGCGGCGGCACCCGCCGGGGCACTTCGTGCTCTCTCACGCCGTCACACAGGACTGCAAGCTCAGGGGTTATGACATTCCGTACGGAGCCAACGTGGAGTTTTACACGGCGTGGATGTCATTTGATCCTCGCCTTTGGCCTGACCCCCTGACTTTCAACCCTAACCGCTTCCTCGACCCCGAGAATGAGGTGGATATCACGGGGAACAAGCAAGTGAAGATGATGCCCTTTGGGGTTGGGCGGAGGATTTGCCCCGCCCTCGGCCTGGGGACTCTGCATATCAATCTTATTTTGGCTCGTATGGTGCAGGCCTTTCAGTGGTCCTGCCCGGATGGAAAGACACCCGATATTTCTGAGAAGTTTGCGTTCACTGTCGTCATGAAGAATCCGCTGCAGGCATCCATTAGAAAAAGGGCTAATGCTCCCCTCTAGCTCCCACTCTATTACTACCATTACATTACGTCGCTTAGGGATTTGGTCATATGCCTAATTTCGTACGGCTGAATTGCTATTAATCTCTATTTCTTATAATAATGAATGAAGATGCGACTATATTTACGCAAATAGGAGTGGAGTAGTTTATTTAGTTTATAGAATTTCTATCTAAATAAATTATGATTTTTGGATGTTTTTTTTAAATCTATGGATGATTTCGATTTAATATTTTGAAAACACTTTTTCGCTGTACATAATTTAACACATGAAATTCAGGGTTTCAAAATGGTTTATGCATTTTAAAATTAAAAGTTAAGTGTTTCAAAATGTATTTTCCATTTTAAAATTAATATTTGTGTTAGTTATCTCTATTCTATTTCTACATTACAAAATCTTAATATTATATAAATTAAACGACACAAATGTTGGTTTTGATGCCTAGAAGTGTTTACGAGCCATTCAATTTATATCATTATTATTCACAACAACAACAAAAATGGAGTTACTAAAACCAATATTTATTAAAAAACAAAATAATAATAATAATTTTTAATTTTTTTCTTTATCATTGAAATATTGTTTACAACTTTAACCATTTTTCTAAATCTCAATTCCAATTCTAAACAAAACTGAGCTGATAATTTTATTCCCCCACCCCTCCCCCCAAAAAAAAAAAAGTAAAAATGATGTCTTAAAGTATAAGTTCAGAAGTGGATTGAATAAAATGGTACGTGCGTTGCATACAATAACTCTCTTTTCTGCACTTTAAATTTAGCATACACCGCTGTGAGCATGCATGTAAATAAGGCCATCGGTACAAATTTCATGTGTATAAGTGGAGGTTAATACTAGGGAACTAAATTTAGATTTGCTGTATGTATTTCGAGAGTTAGGATGTACCCATGGGATAAAGCTAATGAATTGGCGGGTTGTCTCAGTTGCTTTCCACTAAAATAGGACATTTTTAAAGCAAGCCATTGCATTAATTAACACCGTTCTGAGAAATAAATTGCCTTAGTTGCTTTCCACTAAAATAAAATAGGACATTTTTAAATGCAAGCAAGCCATTGCATTAATTAACACCGTTCTGAGAAATAAATTGTCTTAGTTGCTTTCCACTAAAATAAAATAGGACATTTTTAAAGCAAGCCATTGCATTAATTAACACCGTTTTGAGAAATAAATATCCATCAAGCAAGCCTTGCATATGTCTTTGCAAATCTCCTTGTGAGGATAGGAAGCTTTTGGTATCATTTATCACATTAACATAATAATTAATTAGCTTAACATAATAATTACACGCTAACATAATTACTCATTCAAAGATTACGTTAAAATTGTAGGTAGGAATTTAAGAGTTTTTTTATTTTTTTTTAAATAGAAGAATTATAATAAATCATAAAAAATAACTAAATTATATATATATATATATATATATTTTCATGGAAGAAAAATCTTTATTCATATTAGAATAACGGATTGGTCTTAAAGGGTTTTACAATGCTATATATATTCAAGCAAATTTATCTTGAGGACAAAAAATGGTCAGAATTTGGCAATTTTTTTTTCAAAAATATGGAAGTAAGAGTGTTTGAATCATGTTTTTGATGGTGGAAATGGATTCAACACCATCAAAAACATCTAGGGCACCCAAAATCAACCTAGATTTACAAAAAAAAATGGTCATGTTTTATCGAAATTTGGTCGAATTTTCCATAGTTAGACTAGGGCTAAGATTTTTACAATACTATGACTTATTAATATCACATCTCCAAAAAAAACCACAACTCATGTTCACATGACACATGTTTACATGCCATTTTTTTAATTAGTCAATTTAGTTAAAAGGGAAAATGGGCATAACTACTTTTTAGATAAACCCCAACCTTTGATTTGTGACTACTACTAAAAATAGTTTAGAATACCATCTAAATAATAATTATTGATAATTATATTAAAATTATGACAAACCTATTCTAAAATAAACACATTTATTCACTTAATAAATATATTTAAATATTAAGGGTGTAAAGAGCTACGTTGGGGGGGGGTGGGGGCGAAGGGGTGGTAAATATTTGTTTTGAGATCATAGATATCCTTGGGGTTAAATTCACAACCTATATCAAGGTTTGAGGCAAATTGTGAATATGGGAATTTAAGAGGTGATTGCTTTCAATGATTCCTCGAATATAATCCATTGTTTATATTCAAGATTTATCCCCTTAGATGCAAAGTTGAGTCATATTTTCAAGCAGATTTATAAGTTGTATCAGGCTATCCCAATAGCTCCAAGGCTCATCACATGGTTAATTTGGGGTCAAGGTTAAATCAAGGTGAACATTGGTGGCAAAGAAAAGGGGTATGTCCCCTGTGTTAGTGTGTTTGGTGCATGAATGTACGAAATCACACCAACTAAAGGGGGGTGGTTTTTTCCTCTTAAGTTATTGGTCACAGGCAGAAAATATATGGAGTCAAGCAAGTTAGTGGAACATGCTAAAACATAAACATACTAGATAGATAAATAACATGCATATTCAAACATAAAACTAAACTAAAACTAAAACAAATATAACAAAAGCTCTAAATAGAGTAAAACAACTTCAATAATCCAAATGGTGGCTTTTACGTCCCCTCTTATTGAATGCTGGTAGGATATGAGGATGAAACTTTAACCCACTTGCCAAGGGCCCCTTAGAACTAGGGGTTCTAAGTCTCGATGCAATGATGTCTTTACTTCTGAGCTGCCTTGGTGCAAAGTCTCCATCTCTCTACTATGGTGGACTGGAGTTGTTGGATGGCCAACAACTGAGTCCCCTCTATCTCTGCTCCGAATCACACACTGCTAGTATTGCTTGGGGCAATTCTGCCCAACATAACAATGTGCTCTCCTGTTGTTCATCTTTTGGTGGCCTTTTATAGGAGAATTCAAATCCTCCTTCCCTCTCTTGGTACATTGTGGATAGTGACCCAAGAGAGAAGGGTGATTCCATTGTGGGCTCCCTTGATGTCCTAAGGAGGCTTGGGCGACTGTCCTTAGGCGGCCTCAAGTGTGGAATCAATGTCTTGGAGTGTGCCTTGTGGTCCTGGAAAGTGACTTCCGCCACTCCCAGGATTGTGCGCTTTTTTGAGAAAAAGGCGTGCAAAGGCACGTTTATCGAATAATTTTGCGCGTAAAGACACATTTGACTGGTTCTTCTTGTACGCAATTTTATTTTTCCTTTCAGGCCTTAGAGATTTTTAAATACTTTCAGATTCTCTAATGTCTCTCAGCACTGTAAATCCTTCTGCCTGACATTAAATAATGTCACCTTTTCTTGTACGATTTTCCAGTGATAACAGTTGCCCCCTAATGTGTGAGGTCTAGGAAGAACTGTATAGCCGAAATACATTATAGTTTCTTTTCTGTATACTGTGTGTAGAGAGAGAGAGACCTGTGTGTAGATCGGAATTGGAGACACCCTGCACCGGGTCGAAGAGCGACCATATCCTATGGGATCCCTGTAAGCAATGGTATAATACAATATATAAAAATTTCTACAAGGCGGGCATGTCCGATGTTCATGATGCTTTGGCTAGTTAAACAAACCTATTTGACATATATACATTCTATTTGTGTCATTAATATGGTACTGATCTGTTGGTTGATGATGACGACTGCTAACGCCCTCAGGGGCGTTTTTTCTTTGACAATAGGTGGAAAGTGGTACCCATATGCATGAAATTGGTATGGAATATAAATGCGCATTGTATGCATAGGCGGTGGCTGGGACCTCCCATGTAAGCATTGTTGACAGAGACGCTTATAGAGACACAGGTCTTCAATGAATTTGATCAAAGTGCAATGGTTGTAAGGTACGATACCATCCTGACATGAAATTTTGTGTTGTAGTCGAATGTCAGGAGGATCGATGACATCTGTGGGCAATGATGTCTCCCACAGTGCCACCCGAGGATGCCCTTTTTGTGGAGAGGGGTGATCCAAGGTACCGCTTCCTTCTTGGAAAAGAGGTGTTGATGTCGAAAAAAAGGAAGCCTCAACCGAACAAGGTGGTCACTGATACGGAGGATCGGGATCCTGGATGTGATGGGTTCAACATAGGAATGATGCAGAGGGGTGACTGAAAACTAATGATGGGGATTCCATGGCCCAAGGTTAGAGTAGAAAAAGCAACTTGGTGGCAGTCATAGCTATTTTTGATGGGGAAATCCCTAGAGTCGGTAGGACATCCAGGGTGGGTATATATTGGTTATGAATGTGAAGGTGGCTTATGCTTGATGGTGGTATACTCCGACCAAGGGTGACCAAGGACTACTGCCATGGGAGAAAAAAAAAGATGGGTGGGTGCGGGACATAGTGCACTATTTGCGGTCTTTGTACACTTACCAAAAGAATAAAATAATGGGGTTTGGTTTGTAAAAAAAATAGAGATGGGTGCCCCAAAACATGAAAGTGTTTGCTCACTAATGATGTGAGGAAGGTGTTTCGTTGAGGGTTGGGGCCCCATTGGTTGGTCTCATGTGTGAGGTTGATGAAGCGGGTGAAAAAGTATTGCAGATGGGTTATGCTGATGGAGGTATGGTGGGCCAAATGTAAGGCGCGGTAGTGCACTGTTGATCTGCTTGTACAACCTGGTTGTCCGGGAAAGGGGTTTTATTTCATATGGTAAAACTTGACCTTATGCATGACGACTGAATGGGCATGAGGTACTTCCCAGAATAAGGTGGTATGGCCATGGCGTCACTATTGTTGTGATATATGGTCTACTGTGGGTGACGAGCGCCATGGGGGGGAGGCTCTACTGACCAACGAGGATGCTTATCATGTGCAAGGTGAGGTGATGATAAACATGGTCAGATGTGTGGAACCTATGGATGATTTCTGATGGAGAAATGATGTCAGGATATGTAGAGTTTTTCTAGGACTCTATCATGCTAGGGGTAGAATGATACCTGCTCTGGAAATTTCAGTGGATGGAGTTGTGGATGGTTTGCATACTACCTGCAAAAACAACTACCCTAAGTGAAAGCATCTTCTTTATCCAAATATTATTGAAAGACATGTGCTTTAAAAAGAAGATGAGAGACGGGATACCTTCCGGCGCTGAAAATTTATTTTTTTGGGGGTGTGAATGTGTGGCACCGCCCTTGGGCATTATGGAGTGTTGATCACAATGCTGCTTTCTGTCTAGTAATTGGGCCTTCTGATCTCTCGTTATGGTCCTCCAAAGTTTCTGAAAAGGGAAACATATAGAAGAATATGGCTCAATTCAATTCATTTGTGTCTGTTGAGTATTGAGAGGCCAGAGGCTTCTGCAGAGTAGTTCTTGTTGTTTTGGTCAGCCTGAGCACCTGGGATTAGTGATTTTATCATGGAAAATTTTAGGGGCTAATATTCGCAGTGTGGGCTAATTTTTTCATGGTTTTTCCAAAACAAATTCGCTCAATTTGTACTATTTTTATAAAAATGATTCGCCCAAATTTTACAATATAAAATTATTTTACCTTAAAAATCGCCAACATTATAATGTCATTATAAATTGAATAATTTTACAAAATACATCAATAAACATTTTATAGTTGCATATTAGGGACTAGTGAGATTCGCCAACCTTTTAAACTTCAAAATAATTTTCCATCCTTAAAATTTTCCCTAGATTTTATGGCCAGGTAAACTCCATGACGTCCTGTATTTTAATTTTTTCAATTTGGGGTGTTGGGGTCCGTACAATATTGGTTTGTACAGATTCTGAGCCAGTTTTACCCTTGATTGTGCGGGCGACCAGTGTACTGGCGCACTTTTTGCATGCAAACAGAAGGTTTTGCACGCCTTATGCGCACTTTTACTAGCATTGGGCACGCCAGCTATGCGCCTGTGAGAAGTACAGGAGCACCTTCCTCGCGCTTGTTTAAGGGACAGGCATGCAGAGATCTGAGGCAAATTTTTTCAAAATTTTTGGGAATTTTGCTTGTTTTTTGATGTCTTTATGCTGCTGATGTGCTCCTGTTTTGATGACAGGATGTTGTGGAGGGAGTGGGATTGGCCCAAGCTTCGCACTACTTTAGCTGCCGATGGTCAGTTGCGCCAACAACTGGCGTGATGGGGTTTCCTGAAATTTGTTCTTCGGTCACAGGATCAACTTCTGCCCTACCTGATCCAGTGTTGGAACAGGCGGCGCAAGGTGTTTGTGCTACGTGGGTGTGACCTCACTATCTGTCCTGAGACAGATATCTACTTCGTGACCGGGCTGCTTCCTCAGGGTGAGGCGCTTCGGTATCCACTTCCTTCTAGGAGGGTGGATATTGATCGGTTCCAGGCAAGTCACTATGGTGGGGTACCCCTTATGGAGGGGTGCATAGCTATTGCCATGGTGACGGATTTGGCTGAGCGATGTGCTTTGGCGGCTATTGTGCGACTCGCAGGGTCATCTACTCTACATCGAGCAACGGGTTTGCAGGTTGGTGTCTTGCTGAGGGCCGGGCATTTTTTCGACTTTGCTCGTTTTTGTTACGACGGGATGCTGACATAGCATTACAAGGTCCGAGATGGATTGAAGCTGTTTGCCTATGCCATCATTTTATGTAGCATTATGTACGAGCAGGTGGGGCTGATGATACCGGTGGTGGCGGTGCCTGTTGGGGGGCCACGGGAGCCTCGCATGAGGAGGTGGGCTCCTGTGATGCCTCGAGGAGGTGAGGAGTAGGGTGGTGCGTTATTGGAACACCACCACGCAGGCTTGGTTTGGGGCTAACCCACAGATGCTCCTGCCATTCCCTTATGTAGGGATGGACTTCCGGGGGGATCTAGACATGGGTCTTCCTACTGGCTACGCTTGGGGGCCAGTAGGTATGTCTTTTGAGCTTTCTGCATTTATTTGAGTATTTATGGTTATATGTGTATTATCGTGACACTGACATAGTTTTGGTTACTCTTGCAGATGTTGGCGAGGTTGGTTGCCCTATGGGTCGGTTGGTTGGGCATGTTCCTATTCAGAGACCTCGAGGAGCTCTTAGGGGGCTGGGAGGAGTTCCTGCACAGCCTCAAGGTGGGGCACTCGGTGGTGAGGCTGGCCCCTCGGGGGAGGGTAGCAGCTTGACAGCAGTTGCTGCCGAGACTGCAGCTGAGCGAGCTCGTGCTGATGCGATGGAGGCTCGTGTTGCTCAGATAACCAAGTGGGTGTCAGTTCTAAAGGATGCCTGGGATCGAGTGGACCGCTTGACCCAGGGGATGCCGACCCGAGGATTTTTAGATGACCTCGAGGATGTGTGGCTGGAGACCTTGATGGCCCAGGAGAGGGGCTATCATCCAGTTTTACGTCGTGTGCAGTCTCGGTGACGACAACAGCTCCAGTAGTGGTACCAGGAGCGATAGTGGGTCCAGGTGCCCCACCTGGGGGAGCACCGCCCCAGAGTCTCTTTGTACACAGGGAAAACACCAATTATGAGGATGTTTCCCCTATTTTCGACGACTTATACGTGTATTTTTTGGGCTGACCGATGGGTCAGAGATACTATTATTTGTACTCATACACGTACATTTGGATATATATATGAGAGACATTTTTTGCGGCTCTACATGGTGTGCCCCCTATTTTTGCTTATGAATTATGTTATGCTGATGGATATCTATGTTTTCTATGTTTTTGTTTTTTATATATGATGGTTTATTCGAAATGCATTCTAGTTTAGAATATTGTTAGCTATGCAATCAAATGTTTGGTTTTAACTCCTTGGTACATGTGTGAATGTAATGTATTCATATTATCTACTTAATCTTTTTGCACGAAAATATTTTCTAAATAGATGTGAATCTCGTATCTCAAATGCTTGGTTTAACTCCGACACTACTAACTGGGAATCAAGGTAGATATGCATATGGTGTATTCCCTGATGGAAGGTGTCACTCATAAGTCGTATAACGACGTCGTATTCTACCTAATTGTTTGTTGTTGAACCAATGCACACACCATTGGTTTAGAGTGTTGATCGGTCAGGGTGATAGATAACCCAGGCGGCTGATGCTAAACTTTGAGTCCATATTGATGCTCCATCAGCAAATCCGAAGTAAGGGTTGGGTTGGTAATCCATTGTGACACTTGAGCACGTTTTGTAACAAGTCTTTTGGTCAAAAATTTAAAGTGGTTGGGTTTGTGTACGTTGACTCTAGGGTAGGGCCTTCTTGGCCCTTATGGATAGAATTTCTTGAGGTAAAGGTCATTGACAGGGTTGTTGAGGCATGTCCCGTGCGGTTCAGTCAAGATGTATGCCCCCTAGTGGAGGCAATGTTTATGATGTAGGGCCCTTTCCATAAAGTTTCTAACTTTCCTGGCCCTAGGGCTTATTTTGCGACATCGTAGAGTAGGACTAGTTCTCCCTCGGTGAATGAGTGCGGGTTGATGTGGCGGTCGAACAATGATTTTACCCTTTTCTTGCGAGCCTCGTCGTGTTGCAGTGATTGTCATTGGCTTTCATCGATGAGCTTTAGTTGCACTAGGCACTGTTCTAAAGTCTGGGTATCATCAAGGAGTTTGATGGAAACATGTAAATTCAGGGTTTTGTAGAAATCAATGCAAAAGCGTAGGGTACCCTGGTTTTTTATGACAGGAACAGGGTTGAAAACTCGGGACATGGGGGCGGCTTTAGTCCTAGTTTCGATATATGATGATACAAATCTTATGTGATGTATTTTGTCGTCGGCTTTGGGTGGGGGAAGAATCTTCGTGTTGGTAGTTTGCGTAAGCGCAAGGTGGGGTCCCCTGTTAGGATGGTCAATTTCCTGTCGGTGGAAATTGTGCCTGGTGCAGAGGTGCCTAAATGTTTCCATTAACGGGCATGCCTCTGGTTCATGGTTATGGATAGTGCAGATGGTGCATGGTACCATTGTGCCAACTGAGTAGATTATGTGGGAATCAAAACTGCTCTTTGTCCCAGATGTGGATGCTTGCAAAGGAACTATTCTAGAAGATGAGGTCTTCTGCTTACATTTTCGTGTCGTTGGCTTGGGTGTGTCTAGCTCTTTTGGGGAGTGTAGAATTAACGCTGCTCTTGCCACTCTTAGCTTGGGGAGATGCTCACATTTAATTTTATGATGAAAGTGTGAACAAATTCGGCAATAAGTAAGCATTATCTTCTCTTGGTTAGAGAGAAGTTTTTGTGGGAGAGAAGAGATTGTGCGAAAACTATTTTCGAGGTGCTTCAGTTCTTTGCACTGATTGACCTGGTGGTCAATCAGGTCACATAGTCTGCATGTTATCCTAGGTTGGGCCTGGGTCATGCTTGGTTGGTGCACCATCCCAGTTTTCCCATCACACCGATGTGAGTGTGGGATTGATGGCCTGGGGGTGATATACTTTCTATACCGTTTGAGGAGATCGTCCTCTTTCTTCTCTAATGTATGAATCATATGAATGAGAGGAAGAAATTGCGGAATAGAAGTTCAATGATGCACACAGTGATTGCCTTGACATACTGGGTAGAATAGCCTTGATATGGGGTGCCCATCATGCATAGTTGGTGGTCTGATGGGGTACCAGCATCGTAATGCTGCTAAATCAGGGCAAGTGGCAACCACATGATTGGGATTTTTACATAACGCACATGTTGGTCTTCTTTGTAGAGAGAAGTTGGGTGTAACTAAGGGTTCCCTGATTGCTTGCTTTTCAGCTGGCAGAAAGAGGATGGACCTACTTGTCACATCTCCTTGGGTTGTCGAGCTGTTCATGGATTGCGATTCTGTGCCATCTTCTTGGGAGAGGCAGACTATGGTTGATTGCATACAAGCTAGTGCTGCATGAAATCTAGGTATGTAGTGACAATGGCGCACCGGGTGATTGTCACCACATATCCAACATGAATACTGGATGTCCATGTTATTGTGATATACTATATGAACTGGATATCATCGCTGGAACATTTCCAAAGCTGGGCAATCAATGATGAAATGATCGAGCTCATCGCAGAGTACACAACGCTCGATGGGAGGAGGGGGCATGGATGGGAGTCTTTCAGGTGACTGTCTTTCCTCTTGCAGGTACAAGATGCTGCGAGTTTCATCTCTAGATGACTGGGTGGAGGGATCCTCTTCATAGGATCGCTCGATGGCATGTAAGGCATCCCTGTATCGCGATATTTCTGAGCAATGATGGGTATAGTGCCCATAATTGTTGCAGATAGCGCATGCATGATTGGTACACAATGCTTTGCCTTTAATTTTGGTAGTAGGTTCCTTTTTACGAGAACGTGGTGTCGTGATGTTTGCCTTAGAGCTAAGGAACGGTTTTAATTCGTCCAACTCTGGGCAGATGTGGGTAGGGTGACCTACTACGTCACATACGGTGCAACCTGGTGATTCCTGTTGCGCGGCGAGAGTCTCCACCCTCTTTCCTCTCTCGGTTTTCTTAGCCGTAATCACCGGTTTTACAATGGGAATTTCCTTTGCAGGGATTTTTTCGATAGTTTCCTGAATGGGTGGGGCCTCCTCGGGACTAAGGGGCTTTAACCCTGTGGCGGTGATGTGTGTGACTCCCATCCCAGTAGGGGGAATGAGGTACCAAAATGGTATTGCAAAATATATGTTTGGTAACACCATGGTGGCCAAGACCTGTTGGGATACGAAACCAACTGGGGGGTAGAAGAAAGGGGTCTGGGAGGCGGCGTAGGCTAGAGAGGCTGCCGTGGACGAGGACTCGGTGTCATTACTGCTCGTGTCCATTTCCTGACTAGATTCGGTGCTTGATGTTGACATCATGCACACCGGAGCCCCTATGACATTAGGTGATGACTCAAGTATAACAGGGGGATCTCCTAGGAATGATCCTAGGATGGACGACGGTTTGAACTGGCTGGGGCCATATTCTTGGTACCGTGAAAGCACGTCCGCAGATGTGTCTACGTAGGGTATACTGACATCGGTATTTCTTAGTGACCGCTTTTTTCTATGCATTAATTGGTCGACAGTGAAGATGCGGTCCTCATGGGGGAACATCATAGTTTGGAAGATGGAGGAGGCGATGACTGACATGGCATACATATAAATTCGATCAAGGAGTATATTGTAGTCGAACTGGGCGTCCAAGACTTCAATGTCTATAAGGACCGCCTTTCCAGCTAAGCAAATTGGGACGTTTTGGTAGAGACCGACGGGGGCCGATGGGTGACCATCGTATGCTCTAAGCATGATGTTTGATGGATTTATTTTGGGTGATCCTAACTTCTGCCAAACGTTATTTGACATGATGCATATGGATGCACCCTCGTCAATGATACATCGGTGAATGGTAATGTTTTGGACCGACACTGGTATCCGGAAGGCGACTATTGAAGGAAGCCTAGGGGTGGCTTTATCTAAATCAAAAGCCATTAGGCGTGTATCGGGAGGGACGATAGTGCCTGATGTAGAAAGTAAGGCTTTACGTTGCTTTCGGCATGACTGTAATACCTCCAAATTTGAAATAGCGGTGAGAGATTGAGCTAGATCATCCATAATGCTATATTTATGAGCTGCTTTGGAATAGTTTCCTTCTCGCCTAGTTCGTCCCTTAGCCATATTTGGAAAAGGTTCAATAGGCATATTTGAAATGGTCAAAAGTGTTGTTGGTGCACTGGTACTAGCCCCTGACGCATTTTTGTCTGGTGGGGTCTCATAATTTCAATTCCGTGTTTGAAAAAACATTTCCTCGCCAATCATGTAGATTTCGTGGCTGTTCTTTCCGGAGTCGTCGGGAGTTTGTTGCTGCGTGCTAACTGTCTTCTGGGAGGATCCTGTCCACTGCCATTTCTCTCCCATTCATCAACTCAGACTTCGTGGATGCTGGTGAGTTTAATGGTCATACTCACCACATAGATTGAACAAGAGTGGTTTGTTCGAAGAGGTGGCCTTTTTTTATGCCTTTGGGATTTTCTTGGCTCCTAGTTTTGATTTCGGTTGGAGTTGTCTTCAGCTTGAGATCACGGAGGACGTTGCTGATTGTTTCCCTGCCTGTCCAAGATTTCCTTTAGGCTTTTTTTTTTCCTTTTTTATTAACCACGTTAGGAGGATAGTTTGGATTTTCCTAGTTATATGGTTGGCGTGGTTGGTTTTGGGAAGGTTGCACAAAATTCACGTATGCATTAGTCTGCATGGGCGGGTCTTGTGCTCGGGACTGCGCATAATGCGGTCCCTGGTTTGTAAATGGATGTTGGGGGGGAGCTATTTTGTCAACATGTCTATCTGTGTACTAGGTCCCCTGAGCTGGAGGATAGGGTCATCCATGTTGATGGTGATACGACGACGCCCTACTGGTCAAATTTTGCGGAGGCATGTGATGAATTTGGTTGCCAAGTTGTGGTACGTTCTAGGTAGAATCATACGTGTAACCAGGGTATTGAACGTTGCTTCTTGGATGACTTTAGGTCAATGACCCAATTAAACTGTCTATAGAGTTTGACGCGCCTCGAAATTCTTTGTACGTTTGCAGGCACGGGGCATTCAGCAAGATATTGTAAATATACCCTGACTACGTATAGATCAACTCGAGCTATTGGGCCTTACTGATGGCGTCCTCTTCGGATCTGGGTTTTTGTCGCGCCACATCTTTTGAAATCTCTGCGGTGAGAGTTTTCAGTAATAGGTCTAACAGTACTCGATATTTGAGTCTGGTTTTGAACAAACTACAACACCATCGCCATTTGTGAAGATGGTCTGAGATATGGACGATGACGGTTTGCCTAAAGTGGGTCAGTAACTCCATTCTGGAATTAGGGTGGATGGGTAACTGAAAATAGGCCAGGAATGTAGTGACGAGGGCGCTAAAGGTTCTATGTGTAGCAAAGGGTTTCTCCACATACCATTTCGTTGCCACTCTGGTTAGAGTGCGTTGAAATAGTCTTAGTCGAATAGTATCATCAACGATGTTGTTTGACAAACACCACAGGTGGAAAGTGATAACATGATTTCCAGGGTCTTCCACTTGCTTTCCTTCGAACTTTGGAATGTTCGAAGGGAGCTTCATGGGCATGGGAGGCCATATGGGGTTGTTTGCAATGGGGTCGTTTGTCAACTTGGTTAAATCTGGTAGATTTAACAAAGCTAGAATATCTGACTGCGAGGTTATAGTCATTGCGACTTGTGAAAACACAATGTTCTGGTTAGGAATAGGGTTTGTCTGTGACGTACCCTGCTGTGCGTTCGACTGGCTTCCTAAATGGGTAGCACTCCTCTTCCCTCTAGGGGTTGTGGGGGGAGTGGTGTGTGGTAACCCTGTGGGGGTGTTCACCGGTGTGACGTTGGGAGACCAACTAGGGTTCCCAACTAAATATGCCTCAATAAAGGATGAACCAATAATGGTGGTTGTGTTTCTTCTTTGACACCTAAATGGTGAAAGACCTAGAACCACTCCCGGTAATCGGGGGAGGTCCAAAAGACGTCTAGATCGACGAGGTCTCGTGGGTCCATTATGGCGTCGACTAGGTATGGCTTTGGAAATATTCGAGAGGATAGAGATTATAATCAAAGAAAAATTCCGATCGCATACATAAAATAAAACAAAAATAAAATAAATTTTCCCTTTCGATTAATCCTATGTGACCAGTCAATAAAAAATATATGGTTTTTTTTTGTTTGCGTATGATACTAAAATCCTAGAAGCCCTAATCATCCTCACACTCTAAAATGTACTTCAACCTTGATAAGATATCTTGCGAATGCTGGCACAACGTCCCGTAAGAGTTGGCGACGCCCCCAGTCAACCGAAGCAAATCCACCAAGGTAAGGGTAGAGGACCTAGTGCTTGCATGCACCGTCACCTATAGGGAAAGGATGCCCTAATTTTGGCCACGAAGCAACACCATCCCACGTGAGCGTTCGAGTATTGGGCTTCTTGGTAGTTCAGCTAATAGCACTGAGTATCAGTTGAGTCAGGTAGCCCCATCTGATACCACACACACTGCGCCTAAGCTTCACCCCCTCTGAATCGGGTCTCTACCGCACTCAGGTTTTCTTTTCCGTGGGCTGATAGGTGGATTTGAAAGTTCCCTAAACATTCAAATTCTATGTTTCAAGATGAAGAATGACCAAGGTGGCTGATTGGATGCCTACCCCCTTGATCCTAACTTAGACTATAAATTCTTTTGTGGCCCCTGTGGGGAAAATTTAGTGAGTTTTGTTAAGTTAGTTTTAGGTGCCTTTGCTTTGCTTAGGGTGTGTATGTGTGTGAGAAAAAAGTGAACAAGCACATAGTTTGAACATGTGGATATGCGATGATCCTTTTCAAAATCCCGTATTTAAACTATGTTCTATTGTTCCTTGCTCAAAAGAAAAACATGCGCAGATATGGGCTGCTTTCAATTTTTCCTAGTTAATCTATGTGATAAACTATAGGGAGATGGTGAGTTGTGAATAGAGAGTGTTCATATTCTTGCCTAGGATCACTATAGGGTTCAAAGGCATAAGATATTACTTGCTCTTTCATCAACAATTCGATCCTGGTCTCGAAATCCTAGTGCAAAAATTGAATGAGTTTTACACTAGAAAAAGAACTAGCTAAGCATGCGTGGACTTGGGACACTTACTTTGGATAATTACCTAGGTGTTTTGGTACCTAAATTTGCAAAACATAAATTATTTCAGAATGCAAGTTAATTTTCCTCCTACTTAAACTATGTGTTAATTTTGCAAAAATCAACTTGAAACAAAATTGCCACCTAAAACTACTGGAAGCAGCTAAAAGTGAGTTGTAACAAGTTGTGGGGCACCTAAACTAGTGCTGGCAGGTGTGTTATGGGTTTCCAGTCACTTTTAAAAGCAAGAAAAGATGGAAATATTGGAGAAAATTTCACTTCTGTTTTTTGTGCGCAAAGGGCTGATACAGGCGTGATTTCTGCGCGCAGGTCACTTCTGTACGCGCAGAATGGGGGTGCGGCAGTCTATGAGGAATGCATGCAAATTTCTTACAGAGTAATTTTTGGAGCTCTTCTGCTTCAGTCTATCACTAGGGATGAACCAGACCATGAAGGAGAGAAAGGGGGAAATTCCAACCCAACTCCATAGCAAAGATGGAGGTCTCTGCAAAAATGCATGACCACATAAATTTGGAAATAAAAGTTAGTGGAGTCACCAATCCCGTGTTAGTGTGTTTGGTTCACGAATGTACGAAATCACACCAAATAAAGGGGGGTGGTTTTTCCCTCTTAAGTTGTTGGTAATCGACAGAAAATAGATGGATTCAAGCAAGTTAGTGGAACATGCTAAAACATAAGCATACTAGATAGAGAAATAGCATGCATATTCAAACATAAAACTAAACTAAAACTAAAAAAAATAAAATAAAAACTCTAAATAGAGTCAAACAACTTCAATAATTCAAACGGTGGCTCTTATTTCCCCTCTTATTGAGTGCTGGTAGGAAACGATGATGAAACTTTAAACCACTTGCCAAGGGGGCCTTAGAACTAGGGGGTTTAAGTCCCGATGCAAGGATGTCTTTACTTCTGAGCTGCCTTGGTGCAAAGTCTCCCTCTCTCTACTATGGTGGATTGGAGTTGTTGGATGGCCAACAACTGAGTCCCCTCTATCTATGCTCTGGATCACACATTGTTGGTATTGCTTGGGGAAATTCTGGCCAGCATAACAATGTGCTCTCCTGTTGTTCATCTCTTGGTGGCCTTTTATAGGAGAATTCAAATCTTCCTTCCCTCTCTTGGTACATTGTGGATAGTGACCCAAGAGAGGAGGGTGATTCCATTGTGTGCCACATCTATTCCATTGTGTGCTCCCTTGATGTCCTAAGGAGGCTTGGGCAGTTGTCCTTAGGTGGCCTCAAGTGTGGAATCAATGTCCTAGAGTGTGCCTTGTGGTCCCAGAAAGTGACTTCCTCCACTCCCAGGATTGCACATTTTTTTGAGAAAAAGGCGTACAAAGGTGTGTTTATCGAAGAATTTTGCGCGTAAAGGCACATTTGATTGGTTCTTCTTGTACGCAATTTGATTTTTCCTTTTAGACCTTAGATATTTTTAAATACTTTCATATTCTCTAATGTCTCTCAGCACTGTAATCCTTCTGCCTAACATTAAATAATGTCACCTTTGCTTGTACGATTTTCCAGTGATAACATACTCCTTCCTTAATGCTTAGTGAAGAGACTTAGAAATCAAAGCAGATGAATAAATCCTAATGGTTTAATGTAACAATTTGACACTTTGTAAATTTTAGTTTTTATTAGCTCAGTATTGATGAATGTACAAGTGAAATAATGTAGATATTGAATTATTTGATTCAAAATATTCAAGGTCAGAATTATTTAGATGGTCCTTGATTGACTCAAGTGGGGCATTCTATAGGGCACTATGAGAGAAATGGTAATCAATGCTCAACATGGAGTTGACAGGTGTTAAAATAAAAAAAATAAATTATTCTCTAAATAGAAAAACAATGTCAATTATAATAAAAAATGAATATGCACATTTAGTTAGTTTTAATTGAAAGCATTGTAAAACATAAAAAATTCCAACCTCACTATGGTCATTCTATTTGTTGCTATATTACAACCCAATGCGGTAAAAATATTTTATTTTACTCACTCCAATGAATAAATAAAATATTTCGATCTCCACACAAAATAATATAATTTCAAATCAACTTTAAAAAAAGATAAAGCAATTAGAAGTAAAAAAAAAAGTGAGTAAGATGTTTAAACCTTATACTTTTCAAAAATATTTATTTAAATGAATTATTTGAAGACTTATGTTAACTAATTTATGTCAATAAAATTTTCATATATATTTATATATAGAAAGAAAATATTAGAAAAAAATATTCTAATGTTGTATATAATAAAATATTCAATGTCTAAGGGAAAAAAAAGTAATTAAATGTTAAAAAAAATAAAATAAAATTATCAAGTACTTCCTAATAAAATTAATAAAAGATACATGTGTATTTCATTCAATTCTTAATATGTGATATTTAAAAATATTCATAATAATAAAAAAATTCAATATGGGATTAAGTAATATTGACATATACTTAAAAATATTTTAAGTTTTGATTTTTTAAAAGTATTACAAGTTTAAGTTATGTAATCTATATAACAACCAAAAATACAATTTTAAAAACTAAAAATTACACATTCTAGATATAGAGAGAGAATCACTACATATTTATTGGGATTTATTAAGAGATAAGAGGGATGCAATTTTTCTTTCCAAATTTTAAGCTCTAAAAGTGTTTTGCACCTAAAGAGACTGATCATGTTAGATCTATGTTTAAGATGAATCTATACTAGTACATACTTTATTCTCGCTATGTCTATTAGTTTCAACTTGCTTATGTCAATCATGTATCTAAACTAAGTTCTTAATGTCTTTTAATAAAATATTTATTCTTATTCACAAAATTATATTTAAATATCATTGAAAATATTTATGAAAAGATAATTTTAAAATAAGTTCCCATAATGCAAGGTAAATTTAAAGTTTTTAAAATTTAAAATTTTGATTTTTTTTTCAACTATAAGAATAGGTAAAAAAATTGTAATTATACTTTGTTAATTTTATTTACATCCTATTTTTATGTTTAGCCACTTCGATAACATGTTTTATAAATGAAAATGATTATTATGGTTTTTCAAATCTTAAGAAAGCAATAATAAAGTTAAGAGAATATTTAAATTTTTTTAAGGTCTTATTTATATGATAGAAAACATTAAGGGAAGCATTTTAAAATTACTATAATTTTGTTCACTTATTAATAAGGTTATTAGTGTGACAAATATTTTGAAAATTAGAAGAGTGTAAATATCAAATGGACAATTTAAGAGAAATTGCTTTCCATGTTCAATCCTCTTAGAGTTACAAAGGTGACAAACTCCTTCATCCCATGGTGTTTTGGGAATTGAATAATGCCTAGTGTGAAACTCATGAGAATTTGTAATTTAACAATTTCTATTTTCTTGTAAACATTAGTCAAGGCATAGATTTTTTTTTTTTTTTAGATTAGGGTTGATCAACTCATAATATATTAGATACATTTTCCCTATAACTCTTTATCACCCCACAATTTCATTTAAATTTTAATGTAATAATATTTTTTTACATTATACTTATTTTGCAAAATGATATTTTCCTTTATCTCCCAATAGCCTAGCCAAGACCAGACATCCTTATGTCATCCTTGCTTGAGACGAAGGTGGGGTTTTTTTGCTAGAGTTAGAAGAAATTTATCTTGGCTTCCATTTTTTAAGCTTCTTCTTGCACATAAGATTCATAGTCATAGTCATAGTCATGTTTTCAATGTGGGGAAGGCTTAATCAAGAGGATAAGATACGGATTATTTCCTTTAATCTCGAAATTGTAGGTTATAAACTTCATCTAGATCTATTATATATTCCTCCACAACTCTCTAGAGATACTACAACCCCAAACCTTTCTCAAAGATAAGTTTTTTATTTTTATTTTTATACCATATCCAAAGATCTGTTGGCTAACAATTATTTGCAAATAATATTTCTATCCTCCATTGATCATTTTCTCAATGCTATAATTCTAGACGAGTTTGTGATGGATATTGATTCCAAAATATTTGTATGAGGGAACTTCCTCCAAGTATTATTGTCATATATGAAAGTATCATATGTGATCTTTCTAGATTTAATTATCATGGATTTAGTTTTGTTAGTATTAACTATCATACCATATTGGAGAATTATTAGTTTCTTGTTGAGATTGTAATGGATCCTACCAAAAGAAAAATATCATTTAGCATAAAGGAGAAGAGTTATGACCATACTAGTGAGCATGCAGCCAACATAACTTGCATCTTTCAAATAATCTTCTAGCTTATCAATGTATATACCAAAAAGGGTGGGGGATAAGGGACACCCTTTCTTGACCCCAATATAACATATAATTTTATTTTAGACCAACTCCCAATGGTCCTAAAATTGGCAATAACATTATCATATAACATTGTCATAACAACCCTCAACTCGATAGGAACCATTATCTCTTCCAACCTCTTCTACAATTTTGTCCTAGGAACGATGTCAAAATATTTTCGAAAATCAATGAACGAACAAAAGAGATCAATTTTATTATTGTGACATTCCTTTGTAATGATATTAATAGTAACAATTTGGTCCATAGTTGCATGATATGTCGTAAACCCATATTGGCCTTGAACTCTTTTACCATGGTTTTCTAGCCATAAGCTATTGTTCTTTTCCAAAATAATTCTATACAACTTGGCTAAAATGTGGATAATCATAATGGTCCTATAATTAGAGAGAATGATTTCATCCCACTTTTAAATATAGACATAATGAGGCTTTGTCCAAGGCTTAGGGAATCCTTGATTTACAAACAAATTGAAGAGCTTGTGTATGTGAGGGACGAGGATAGGTCCTCCCATTTAAATATTTTTAGCTTGGTAGCCTTCAATATCCTTAGCTTTCCCCTTAGCAAGCCACTTAACACTAATATCAATGTCTTACAAAGAAAATTTCTCATCCACTAAAGTGGAATTCAAGTTGGTGTCCATGGATTAGGGGTTCATAAAGGTTTTAAATTACGAATTCTATTATCAAATTATTTTCTTTAGTTTTATGAATTAGAGCATTTGTTAAAAAATTCCTAGGATCATATTTAGATAGGTGTAATAACTACTCTTTCTTTCTACTTACATAGTACATTTTATTCATTTTATATGAGCTTTGTAAATTTTATTTATCTTATCAAAATTTAAAGATTCGTTAGTAGCATCCGTAATTGGTTTTCTAGAATTTTTACAAACATTGTCATACCAAGGGTTGGTAGTTCTATTTTTTTATATGACATCTAAATAGAAGCATAGAAGGTTGTAGTAAAATTACAATAGAGCTTTTTGATGCTATCCTTATAATTTGAGAGGTGTAAATCCATATTTAAATTCTTTAAGAAGATATAAATTTTACTTTTATTGAAAAACAAATATGCTTAATTCTCAAAATTCTCTTACATGTGGCTTTTGTGCATGGAAAATTTTAGAGTTAAAGTTAAAGTTCTACGATGAGGATAAGATTCATGGTTATTTAAGAGGTCATAATTTACAATTTATTTGGAAACAAGGATATCAAATATCACATAACCCATGACATTATTGTTTATCCCCATGTATGTAAGTATGATTGTTGAAGTTTGGCCACTTGATTACACCATCTCAAATTATAAGGTATTAAGAACTACAAATCTTGACTAGCTCGGTACCAAATAATTTATCGATTAGTTCTTATAAGTTTCTTTTGCATATATTAGCTAAAACAAGGTCCTCATCTAGCCAAAGAGGATTAGGGTTGGGATGACTACTTAGAAAAATAGTTGGTTAGTTGTAGTTCTAGCATTAAAGTCCCCCTAACAAGAGGATATTACCTTGATTCCTAAAACTTTGAATATTGTTTTCCATGGTGTTATAAAGGAGATTGTTATCTAGATTGTTTTTCTTATAAAAGGTAGACTTGATAGGCGTGGAATAAAAATTTGCAATATAAATCCTCTTAGATTTAATGTTGGAGATTTCAATTTAAATGTATTGATTGAGAGGATCTATCTTATGAATCTGAGTGTGCAGAGAAACATTCTTTTTTACAAAACATTTTATTCCCCTAATCCCTTTTTGAGAGGATTTCTTGTTGTATGTTTACCACAAGATGAATCCATCTATGTGAGGGACCTTAGACTCATCATGCTCCCATGTTTTGACTAAAAATATAATATCAATTTCAATAGGAATCCAACTTAACAAAGGTTCTTTACACCCTGGAAATCCATGATAATTCCAAAAAAGGACCCAAGGTGTTCCAAATTCCTATTTATTACTCTCATTTTGGCTTCTATTCCTAATACCAACTTTCATGTTTCTAATGATTTCCCATTTTCCTTACCTTATAACTTCCTTTACCTTTTGAGCCTTCTTCCTTAAATCAAGTTGCTTTGTGGGAATGAGGTCCAAATTTATAAATATTTATGTCCCTTTTAAGCTTGGATATTTACTAACTATGCCAAATTTATGGTCACTACAACTTTAACTTTGATCAATTTTTTTTTATGCTCAAGCATATTTCAAAACCTTCTCACTTCTATAACATAAATTGTTTTAATTTGTGAGTGATTTTTTAGTTATTCTTTTACTATTGCTAGCATGTCCTCATATTTCTATATCTTTCATACTAGAAATTATAATATTCAAGGCTCTTTTATTTGCTCATGATCCAATTCAGTTAACTTGTTCATTTCCTCTTTGATGTATTTCATGTCTAATTTATTTTCCATATTACTTAGGGTCTAATTTTTATTTATATTTTATTTTATCTCTTTAATATTATCTCTCAATGTGAAATTTTCTTCTACCACTAATTGTTTTTATCCTCCATTTTTTCAATTGAGTTTTAAACCCTAATATTTTATTATCTAGCTCATTTATTAATAATTTGAATTTGTTGTTGGAAATCTCCGTGATATGAAGTATTACGAAAACATGAGATTCAAGATTCAAATCCTCATGGGCCGATCCAACAAAAAAATGTTTGAATTTATTTTCAAACATGTCATCTAACTCTATTTTAGGTTCCTATTCTCTTTGTCACTAGGCCTAGTAAGTGGAGGACTAGTGAAGTATTACTTTTTTTTTATGATCATTCCATTTATATTACTATTAAAGAGACATACATGGATAATTATCACTAGCTACTAGTCTGCCACTTGAGAAACTAGACCAATGGCATAACTTCAAAATTTTGTAGTTGTATATCCTATAAAATATCATACTATCTCTCAAAATGAAAATATAACTAGGAAATAAAGTAAAGCATGAGATAATAGACATGACAATGGCTGCACTATTTTAGATTCTTTGCTTGAAATATCTGTCTCTCTTGATCATCATTCAGTTGGATAGTCCACTGAGTTTGGTGGTTGAGGCTCATTGTCATCATCTGAGGAGGAGAAATAAAAATTTTCCAATTTCTTGGATAGAATTCATATTTTCTTATTGAGCATATCCACTTTTTCCATTAGTTTATTCATGCAGATTGTCATTTCTTTTTTAATTTTTACTCAATTAGTAAGCACTCTGCCTATGAGAGTTTTGATATGCCAGTAAAAATTGATAGTTTGCATGTAGGAGGAGGAACATGTTGTGGTGGAGTTTCCCACGATAGGAATCCATTCATTAGTATATCAATCTACTTTTATATTAGTAATAAACCTTCCATCTTGTCTAAATTTATATTCCACTTTAGAGATTGTTCTCATGACCACTTCAAGGATGATATCCCTATATCTAGTCATGGAAGAATGAGTTGTAGTTTGATCTTGGTTCTAGCCAATAGAAGGGGAGAAAGGTCAAAGGTTGTGGAGGACCTTGATCAACCCCTTTTTCCTCTTCGTTGATCTTAGGAGAGTTAGTCTATCCATGGTCAAGTGTGCCTAGGTAGGAGATAAATAGAGGCGGGAAACATAGGGAGGGAGGAAAGAACTAAAGTTAGAGTGGAAACAAAGAGGAGGCAGGAGAGGAACCTAAAGAACTCTAGGAGGATAAGCAAAGGTGAAATGGAGCTAGCTAAAAAAGGATAACCAAATGAATAGCAATCTTGAACTCACCATTTAGGGAGAAATAGGTGAGTTGAGGGTGAATATGTTTAGGGAAAATACTGAAAGGGAATCCATAAGGAAAAAACCTCCAAAAATTAATATTCCAAGGGAAGGGACGTAAGTCCAAAAAAAAAAACTTAGAAATCATGTAAACCACCAAAAGCATGATATTCATAGTTAAAGGAATGTATATAACGGAAGTAAAAAATACAACAAACCTGAAATTCGTTCGCCAATTTCTCAATGAACAAGAGATATTGCACCTTGGGATATTTAATTTCCAGCAAAAAAATATATCCAAGTTTTCCTGTAGCATAAGCTCTATTATAGGATTGGCATTGGGATTCCTTACCCCTAAAATAGTATGCTTAAGAAATGGTAAATCCATAAAATCCTTGAAGTTCCAGCGAGGAACACTTGTATGGAACACAATAAGCAACCAAGAGAGCATTGACCTTCCCTCTTTAAACTCCTTTTGCCACTTTGTTTCATGATAAATATCTATCACCTATTAGTTGTCATTATTTCCTCTAGGATGCCTTTGCAAGTTGAATGCAGGATGGATTTTCATCCTCTAAAATCCCATGAAGCAAAGTGTATCATCTTAACATCCTCCCATAAATAAACCAAATTCTCCTTTAGGTGCAGTCGTACCTTATCCCATGTAGATCACCATTTTGAGGGTGCTCTACCGCCACAAATTAAATACATGGAACTCATATCAAGTTGTGGAGGTCAACCCCCATTTGAGAACCCATATTAGGATGTCATGGTGTATATCATTTCAAAGTTATAATCAATGTAATATTGTATACTGGAAAATATATACTTGATTAAATAAATTTTCATGACACATCAAATATTTATTGTAGATAAAATTAATTCACTTAGAGATTCCTTGGAGGATGTATGTTAGAAGAATCAATGTGAATATTTAGCACATATGGTTAATTCTCATAGATATTCAAAGCATGATATATACCTAGAAAAGTATCCATGAATATTTATCATAGATAAAATTAATTCACTACAGGATGTATGAAAAATAATATTTACACACACATATTCCCCACAGGATGTATGCCTAGAAAGAGTTGCATGAATATTCACCATAGTCACCACAAGATGTATACTAGGAATTTATTTATTTATTTTATATATATATTCATTAAGAGCGAATATACAAATGTATGGCCCAAAAAATTCACATACATGGAAAAAATAGGAGGTATGAAACATTAATTTAACATTTTGGTGGTGTCTTAACAAGAAAAATATGTATGGTTTGAGAAAATTTATCTTGATGTACGTAACACAAAATAATATACATAATCATTATAGGTGTGCTATTTTTGTGTCCTTGGAGAATTATCATGATTCAAGGTGCATCGTGACCTTTGAGCATGTTGCACCAACATGTTTCCTTAACAATAGCATGATCAACTTGTGAGTACTACAACTGGACTACACCTCTACAATTATACTTGTTTCTATGTGTTTAGTTATCAATGTAATGTAGAATAAGAATGTAACACATAAAAAGAACATGTAACTACTCACAAGTACAATTGCACTTCATTTAATCATCATTACATGTGCAATACATCATATAAGTACAATGTAACCATTCTACAATAATATGTTGCAAATAGAGTTGCAAACATGCATCACACACAAGTTGTGATCTCTCTCTAAGATGGCTTGTGTTGTCTCTCTAAGATGCAAAATGTTGTCACGTGCATCCATAGGGTGGGGGCCTAAGATCCTCCCCCCCCAAAAAAATGTTGTTGTCCTTGAAAACAATCCCTAGTTAGCAAAATTGAACCAATAAGTCACCAAATGAAACATAAATGCATAAAATCCTAAACAAGTTTCCAATCTACTCGATCCAAAGTCTGTACCATATGGGAAACTCTAAAATATCATGGTATCAAGTTATCGATCATAAAAAACTACACCCATTTTCATTTCCCAAAGTCACTGTGGAAGGAATCTCTCTCCTAACCCTATCTACAATGTATCAAGATGAAACTTCCATCATATTGATCACCAAAATATCCACGTGCTAATCCACTTGTGAAATTTGCTACCATACTCCAACATAAATATGACATGTATCTAAACACTGTTGGCCCCCATGACTCAAACTAATTGTGTGATTGGTCCAACCATAACATCCAACTGATGAGAATGCATATCCTCGCGTTATCATCAATTGTTTCTCCAAAACTCTCATCACATATAATTTCATCCATAAATACTATCCTAACTTCATCAAGAAATCCTACACATAGTCCAAGTGTCCTTCTTCCAGAACATTGGTGCATCCACACATCCATATCAAATTAAAACATCCCATGATCCACTACCTGCAAAGTCCTCAAAATGAAGTCAGCCATTTGGAAACTCCAATATATACTCCACATCCAAGTCCACTAAAAGAGCCATAAATTCATAAATCATCAAATCAATCATGCAGTCCTCTCATGACATATTGTTCCACATATAAACCATCTCATAGCTCTTAGTGCCTCATCAAGTCCATCTGAATCCTCTATTCCTATCATCAGTCAAGTATCTCCACTCCTAATCTCTCCTCATATATGAAAAACATGCTTCTCAATGAAGAAGGAAATTCCCACTTGCTTTATGATTATTATTCATATACTTCTTAAGGCCTTGACATGGGGGATTCACTCAATGAATATATAACATATCACATGTGTTTGTGACATACTAAACAATACTGTTAATTTGACTACATATTGTAAAATACCTCTAAAAATCACATTATTTAACCCCCTACCAATGCAAATTGAATACACCTTCCCAATTTAAAAAACCCCTAATTTCACTAGATAATGTAGTTAGCCATTTTTTCATTAACATTTTTTATACCCCTTTATATTTTTCATTAACTTTGAGCTCTATTTTTTATACTGGCCAATATAGAAACCCTTTAACCCCTATTATATGCTCAATATATTATGTCATTTTCCCTAAATATATATCCCCCAATATGAACACATGTAGTATTGTATTTATCCCCCAGTGGATCCCCCATGGTCCTCCATACCAAGTGGTCTCCAAGGATGTACATGTCATCCTCATTAAGAAGTCTCTCCATGACTCATAACAATCAACTTCCTTAATCATCCCAATCTGCAACTCATTCTACGATGAATAGGTTTCATACTTAACCACATGACCCCAAATATGTCACACCAAGGCCTCATCATAGTTGTAACCAAATCCTCCCAATTCCAGTGCTAGATCTTGATCTTTTTTACCAAGTTTTCTCCAAAAAGACACATCCCATATGTATGAATCAAGATGCACTCGATATACACAAGTCACTAGATCCAAGCTCATTAGAAAATTAGAAATACTCCAAGATCACTCATATCTACATGAAGGCTCCTCTACTCAAAACTACAAACCCATCAATTTGTCATCTTAGGCTCCTAGAAACTAATATCACAACATCATAATGCCTTCTCCCTAGCTAGCTAATTTATCTATCATCATCTCCACCCCCTCCAACTCTACCTTCTAGATCACCAAGATATCATATAAGTGAGTCTCGGCTCACAATGAAGTCTTGATGAAGAAGTAAAACCAATCCATGACTATCTGCAATATCATCCGTTTCTTATGTCCTTTCTCTTCGAGTGATATCAGCTAAATGGCCTCAGTCCTAGAGTCGTGACAAGCACTTTTTCATCCATCATGTTAGTGTCAATATGTACAGTGATAAGACATGCTCTTTTAGTTTATTTGCTAGTAATCCTAGGTCAACATTTTGTCTTTTCAAAAAAGTTTTCAAATAAATTTTGTCACTGCATACGGTCTAGGTCAGAAATTTTTCTCCCCTCATTCCATCCATGGTCATCATCCCATAGGTCATGTCAATCATTGTCATTTAGAGTCTTAGGTCAATCATTCCATCTCCATCTAGGTCCGTATCTAAGTGTCCTTTTTTTCCACTGAAAAGTCCAAAAATGTCACCAAAGAGGGCGAACAAGGCTTCATTTTCATCATATCAGTATTTTAAAGGGAGTTAGCATAGTTAGGGGAATAAAGTAAGACGCTTTGTCTTCATTAAAAAATGTTTTGTTGTCAAATTTTTTTCAAAAAGGGTTGAAAGGATAAAAAGAGGTCAATTTTATATCAAAGGATTCATCTTAAAGTATAGGCTTATTAGTGCATTTTATCCAAAGTTTGAGAAACATTATAAAACATGCACTAATAGCCTAATGTTTGAGTTCATTATGTCTCTCTCTCAAGTTCCAAAGCATTATGTATTATAACCAAAGTTTTATGCTCATGTCATAAGGGTCGAAAACGAAAAAAGGAGTTTGTCGCTAGTGGTTAAGTCTCATGCATCACCCAACCACCCAATCAATCACTCCACAAAATCGACGACCCACAGCCTTTTTCGCACCCCCCATTAATCTGACCTTTACTGGCGCGGGGATGGGGGTGGGGGGGGGGTCCGAAAACTGGTTTCCTCCCCACTGGTCCCACATCGACGTGTCAGCCCCTCATCGTTTCGCACTCCGCCCTCGCAAACCTCTTACCACTCATACCCCTCCCGTAAAAAATCTCTTCCAAACAATCCATTTTACTAGTCTCCTTCTCGCATGCTCCCTTCCACTCTCATCTCGACGCATGGCCAAAACCGTTAGTTTATTAAATGAATTCCCGGGGTAACCGTTCAAAATTCTAACGGACCCGCGCCCACCACTAGTCCTCCTTTCATGCATAGCACACCATCACCATCAGTATTAGCACATTTTCAAAATCATGAGGAAGGTATTTCAAATAGAGATAATATTGAAAAATAGACTTCTAATCCAAATAGAAGTATTCTACGTCAACCTATTAGAATAATTTCACTCTTCTTTGAATTTCTCCAAATTATATCCTCAATCCTGAAGCACACTCTAGCAACAAATTCAGAAGTCAAAATATTAACATTTACACAACTGGTAGCACAACAATTTAGAGTGGTTGCAGGAAATTTGGTTGACAGTTTAATGATTTCAACAACAGTCAAAGTATGAGGTGGAAATATTTGAGGTTTGAGACAACTTAAGAAGATCATTCATCCAGAAGAAACCTACATGCATTTAATGGTCAATTAGAAAGAATCCATGACACTTGGTAACATATGGCAAAGTATCCAAAGAAAGCACCACATCAGCTCTAGCATTCAAAATTCTGAGGATAAACTTCAACAACCTCCAGCAATTCAAGATATCTGGCAGTTTTTTCCACATTTCTTGCAACTTGTTTTCTATCTTTAGTATGTGGGTTATATTTGTATCTGAGAATATAGGAGCAGTTTTAGAGGATAATTTTCTATATATTTTGTATGAAAATACTTCTAAAAGGTGGAAACCTTTTGAAAGGAGGCCTTCAGTACTGTATATTGAGGCTTGCTTATCTCTTTGAAGTTAATATAGAAAATTTTCTTTTCTGGACCTGAGATTCATTACGACTTTATTATTTAGTATGTGTTCCTATCTTCAAAATTCATGACTGTGTTTTTCTGTTGGTATACTCTGTAGTTTAGTGAAGGAATTCATCCATGATAAATTTTTCTTTCATGATGACTATACTTGCTATGTATCTGTAAATTACTTGTACATAATTCATCTCTTCTTGATGCTATGTTCTAGTGGTTTCACTTTTGTACTTTCTTCTAAAACTGTGTTAAGAGATTCATCCTCGATAGATGCCTCTTGTGAAGTGGGCTTTCCTTTATTTCAAACTAAAATTTCGTTATCTTTATTGGCTAAACATATGCTTACCTTGCCTCAGAATTTTAGAAAGAACCTAGGTAGTTATTAGTTGTAAGGCATTGAGATTCAAGTTTTGACTCCATTGCCCAATGGTTTCTTTTTAAATATTGTCCAACAAGCTTTATTAAATCCAACTCTGTACATTTACATCTCTAGCCACTATGTTTAAATCCAAGTTGTTATTATAGTGATCTTGGGTAGCAGACTTGCTGAGGGAGCCCCCTCTAGTTGAAAGGGCCAGCTTTCAACCTAAATATTGG
The DNA here is from genome assembly GCA_034641835.2 of Pinus albicaulis. Taxonomy (NCBI): domain Eukaryota; kingdom Viridiplantae; phylum Streptophyta; class Pinopsida; order Pinales; family Pinaceae; genus Pinus; species Pinus albicaulis. The sequence continues at coordinate 606,108,471 of CM076582.1, forward strand.
TCTGAAATGGTTACCTTGGGAAACACTTTGAAACAACCCAAAGTAAATTTCCAAGTGATAACATCTTGGCACCATTTCCGGGGATCGATTGCTATTATTTTCCCTAGGAAGAATGACATTGTTTTAGTTCTAAGGTCTGAGAGTAGCAGACACTTAGGCACATATTGGTTGTATTCTTGCTCTCATGACTCCACAAATCAAATAATCAATTTGAAGGTGATTCCATTGGAAAAAGGATCTAGAAGAATAAAAAATTCATGGTGACTCCACTGCTTGAAGATCAATAGCTTGAGAAGGTTCTTGGTGGTTTTTTTGAAAAGTCAACAAGAAATGTGTGTCTAATTTAATTTACCCTTATTTAAATCTGACAATAAATTGTAATATTATCTCATAATCATTTGTAATAGTTAAGTGAGTGTGATAAACTCAGTTAGCTCATGAATTTCGAGTTGAGGGTGGTTGGTGAGGCATGCAGAGTGATTCTATTAGTTTTTTAGTCCAAGTTGCAGTTAGTGCATTAGTTTAATGCATGAGAAATCAATTAACTCAATTAATTGAGTTAAAATCAGCTTAACTAGTTGTAACTGTTTGTTGCACTAGTGAGAGGTTAAGTGAATTAAATTAGATTTAATTCACATGCAGTGATCTATCATGTAACTGATGATTTACTATTAATAACTACATGCATGTCAGTTTTGATGGAGACCCAATTGAGACAGAGGTTAAAGGGATGATAACTATCATTTGTATTATTAGTAAGTTTCGCGCATGTAGTAAAACACCTATAGGATTTCCCATGAGCATTGTGCAGTTTTGGAAGGATGAAATTCCTAAAGAATAGGGATTTCATTCCACATGAATTGTGCAAGCAAGGCAGGCTGAGCAGAGGCTAAAAATTTTCCAAGTGTTGGTAGATTTTGTCCGAATCAGTGTGAGACAGATGTGAGAGTGCAGGAGACTCTTGTGAGAAGAGTGCATTGTAATTGTTTCATGATTCCTTGGTGAATATACAATAGAATATAGAGGGGTTTTGAGCAGTAAGCTTTCCCTAGGAAAATATCTATGTTGTGGTTTGATTTGCTTCTTTCTTTACTTGTTGTGATTGGCGATCGTGTTTATTTTCCGCAATTGATTTGTAGAAGGATTCAGTATCTTGCTTTAGCATATCGCATGATCAGATTGAATCCATTGGTATGCATATTAATTGTATAATTTCTACATGGTATCGAAGCACGGGAAATCACTGTAGTGGAGAAGAAATTGAGTTTGTGCGACAGGTGGATCAAGATGGCTTTAAATGGCTTGAGATTGGAATATGCACTCGAGGGCAGTTCTAATTATATTGCATGGAAAGAAAGAATGGAGGTAGTTCTATTGGACAATGGGTTGAAATAATTCATTGATAATGACATTCTGAAACCCGCAGCAACAGATTCCGCTCTTCTTTATGCTTGAAAAAAGAAGGTTGCAAAGGCGAGGAGGGTCTTATTAGAGGGAGTACGAGACCACATTGTATCGAGTCTCAATGGAAGAGCGAATCCGTATGCAATGTGGAAGGATTTGACAGATCTATTTCAGAGTAGCAGTAACCACAAAAAAATGGCACTGAAGGACAAGTTTAGGAAAATCAAAATGGAGAAAGGAGACACTATTCCGAAATATTTAACCATGTTCGTCCAATGTCAAGATGAGCTTGGGAGTGTCAGAATTACTGTAGTGGATGATGACTTGGTGAGCCTAGCTCTTCTAGGCCTTCCCAAGAGTTGGCATAGTTATCAGGACTCTGTCAATGGGAGGGAGAAGCTACCAGATTGGGAGCGACTTTGGTCAGATTTGGTACAAGAAGAATTTAGGTGGAATACCAGGGATGGATCCTCATCCAAGACGGATGATGAGGAAAATTGCGCCTTGGATGGTAAGGCAAAGAAGGGGAAGGGAAAGAAATCCTATTCCAAATCTGAGACCAAAAAAGAAGGCAAGAAGCGTGACATGTCTAGAGTGAAATGTTTTCACTGTCACGAGCATGGAAATTATGCTACTAATTGTCCAAAGAATAAGAAGAACAAGAAGGCTTCAGGATCTGCATCTGGTGAGGATTTGGCCTCGCAATTTGAGTTGGACTTCTCACTCATTGCATGCATGGTGTCTAGTGCGATGGGATCAATGTGGTACTTGGATAGTGGTGCATATTTCCACATGAAGGGAGAAAAATAAGTTTTCAGTAGGTTGGAGGAGAAGGATCTCCAGATGCATATCGAAATTGGTGATGACAGGAGTTATATCCCTACCTGGATTGGTACAGTTACTTCCAGATACATTCAGGTAAACCTTTCTTATTAAAAGATGTAATGCATGTACCAGACTTGAAAAAGAATTTAGTTTCAGTTGCTATGTTGAAGGATAGCGGTTATGATGTGGTTTTCAGTGAAGGGAAATCATTACTTCATCACAAAGCCACAGGACAAGCCAAGAAGTTTTGGATTTGTGTGAAGAATCTCTACAAACTTGATGTACATGGATGCACATCATTAATGAGAAAATCAGAAAACGTGGTGAGCCGGGATGAGGGTGAGTTATGGCACAGGAGATTGGGCCATCTACACCATGGTGCCTTGAAGGCCATGCAACATATTTATACGAGGCTTCCAAAGGGTACTATTGCGCAGATAGACACATGCAAGGGATGTACCATGGGGAAGTATGCAAAATCCACTTTTCACTAGAAGGAGAATCGATCAACAAGAATCCTTGAGAGAGTTCACTCAGATGTGTGTGGAACATTATCTACAGCTTCGACAGCAAAGCACAGGTATTATGTGATATTTTTTGATGATTTTTCTAAAAAGTGTTGGATCTACTTCATGTAGAATAAAGATCAGACGTTCTGAAACTTTTGTGAGTTCAAAGCACTAGTTGAGAAAGAGTCGGGGAAGCATGTGAAGGCTCTGAGGAGCGACAATGGTGGTGAGTACATGTCCAATGAATTCAAGAAATTATATAGAAAAGAAGGAATTTAGGGAGAGTTGATTGTATCTCATAACCCACAACAGCATGGGGTTGCAAAAAGAAAGAATAGAACATTTGTGGGTGCGGCATGAGAGATGTTACATGATCAGGACCTATCGTTGCATCTATGGGAAGAGGAATGCAACACAACGGTATTTGTGTAGAACCGTAGTCCTCATCGGATACTTGGCATGAATACACCAGAGGAGGATTTTTCTGGTAAGAAACTTGATGTTTTAGATTTTAAAATTTTTGGCTCGTCTGTCTATTGCCATGTGACCAAATATTCCAGAAAGAAGCTAGAACCAACAACTGAGATTGGGATATTTGTGGGGTACACTGATACTCCCCACAATTATCATGTGTATTTTCCAAACAACAGGATGACTGTTGTGAGACAAGATATAAAATTTGATGAGGAGAAAGCCATGTGATTATCCCTTGAGGGGGAGCTTGATTTGCATGCAGATGAGGAACTCTTGGTTCCAAAGGATGAACCTCAAGATGTGGAGCAGCCACATGCGAAGGATCATGGAGTGGAAGAAAACAATCATGCAGAGCCATCCACCAGACATGATAGAAGAAGCACCATAGAAGCTGATAGATCGAGACTTGATGCAATAGAACATGTAGGAGCACCTACATCACTGTGTAGATAGAGACAATATCCAGACATGTTTATTGGATACATGGCTCTTATGAGAAAGTGTATTGTGAGAGAACCATCCTCTTTTGAGGAAGCAGTGCAGAAAATAATTTGGGTTGATGCCATGGTTGAGGAGTATGACTCCATCTTCAAGAACAGTGCATGGGAAGTTGTCCCAAGAGTAGTTGGAAAATTAGTGGTTGTATATAGATGGATATATAAGGTGAAGCAAGCGATAGATGGGAGTGTGGAGAAGTAAAAGGCTAGATTTGTAGCTCGAGGATTCTCATAAGTTGAGGGGATTGACTATGAGGAGACATTTTCACCGGTTGCAAGGTACTCATCTATTAGATCTATCCTTGGACTCTTAGCACATAAGGGGTGGCAGATACACTAGATGGATGTGGAAAATTTGTTTCTCAATGGAGTTATTGAGGAAGAAGTCTACATTGAGCATCCAAAAGGTTTTGAGATCTTTGACAGTGAGTCGCATGTGTGCAGACTCAAGAGAGCATTGTATGGGCTGAAGCAAGTACCTTGTGCTTGGTACACCACGATTTACAGCTATTTCATTGGGTTGGGCTTCACGAAAAGTGAAGTAGATGCGAACTTGTACTAGATTGTGGTTGGTGGTAAGATTTTGATTATCGTACTTTATGTTGATGACCTAATTTTGACAGGTGATGAGAAAATCATAACTTCTTGCGAAGAGGATATTGCAAGAGATTTTTAGATGAAGGACATGGGACTCCTTCACTATTTCATTAGTTTTGAAATATGACAATGGGATGGGGAGATATTTTTTTCTCAAGGCAAGTATGGCAAAGAGATTATGAGAAATTTCCACATGGAGAGATGTAAACCCATGGAGACTCCTCTTGCAAGAAACTGGAGGAAGGAGGATGCTACTTCAGGTGAAGTAGTGGATGTTACTGTTTACAGGAAGCTTATGGGTTCACTCATGTACTTGGTGAACACCAGACCAAACATTTGCTATGCAGTTAACCAGCTGAGTCAAGTTATGGTTAAGCCAACCAAACTATTTTGGAAGTCAGGGAAGCATGTCTTGAGATATCCTAGGGGTACTAAAGAGTATGGATTATGGTACAGAAAAACAAATGAATTGAAGCTTCAAGGCTTCACTGATGCAGATTAGGTAGGTATTCCATCAGACAGAAACATCACATCAGGAGGGATATTTAGAATAGGATCGAAAACAGTTTCTTGGTACAGCAGGAAGCAGAGATCTGTGGCACTCAGTTTAGCCGAGGCAAAGTACATGGAAGCCAGTCAGGCTGCATGTGAGGCCATTTGGATGAGGAAGATTCTTGTTGGTTTGTTTGGTCATCAGATGGATCTGAAGGTGATACATTGTGATAATCAGAGTTGCATAAAACTCTCGGTTATTCTAGTATTCCATGATAGGTCCAAGCATATTGACATTTGGTACCACTATCTCAGAGATTGTGTTTAGAGATGCATTATGTTACTTCAGTACATTCCCACGGAGGATCAGGATGCAGATATTCTGACGAAGGCACTCGCCAAGAGTAAATTCAAATACCATCGAGGCAAGATCGGGGTAGCTGATAATCCCTTTCTGGTTGAGAGGGACTGTTGAAAATTCAACAATAAGTGTGTGTCTAATTTGATTTTCCCTTAATTAAATTGGACAATAAATTGTAATCTTATCTCATAATCACTTGCAATAGTTAACTGAGTCTGATAAACTCAGTTAGCTCATGAATTTCAAGTTGAGGGTGGTTGGTGAGGCATGCAGAGTGATTCTATTATTTTTTGAGTCCAAGTTGCAGTTAGTGCATTAATTTAATGCATGAGAAATCAATTAACGCAATTAATTGAGTTAAAATAAGTTTAACTAGTTGTAACTGTTTGTTGCACTAGTGAGAGGTCAAGTGAATTAAATCAGATTTAACTCACATGCATTGATCTATCATGTAATTGATGATTTACTATTAATCACTGCATTCATGTCAGTTCTGATGGAGACCCAGTTGAGACATAGGTTAAAGGGATGTTAACTATCATTTGTATTATTAATAAGTTGCCTGCATGCAGTAAAACACCTATAGGATTTCCCATGAGAATTGAACAGTTTTGGAAGGCTGAAATTCCTAAAGAATAGGGATTGCATTCCACATGAATTACGCAAGAAAGGCAGGCTGAGCAGAGGCTGAAAATTGGCTAAGTATTGGTCGATTTTGTCCAGATCAGTGTGAGACAGTTGTGAGAGTGCAAGAGACTATTGTGAGAAGAGTGCATTGTAATTGTTTCACGATTCATTGGTGAATATACAATAGAAGATAGAGGGGTTTTGAGCAGTAAGCTTTCTCAGGGAAAATATCTGTGTCGTGGTTTGATTTTCTTCTTTCTTCACTTTTTGTGATTGGAGATCATGTTTATTTTCCACAATTGATTTGTAGAAGGATTCAATATCTTTCTTTAGCATATCACATGATCGGATTGAATCCATTGGTATACACATTGTTTGTATAATTTCTACGGACTTCACTATTTCCAAGATGAATTATACTGCGAGAATAAATCCCAGGTATTCTCCTATATATCGGTCTCAAATTTATGGTTTTCCAAATATTATGCCTCGTGTTGATTGTCCAACCCATCTTCCCGTTTTCAAAGATGAAAAGAAAGATGATGTTGGTCTACATATGGTTTAATTCCACGTACATGTATGTAGACTGAGGGTTGAGTTTCCTGAATATTGTCGCATGAAGATGTTTATGGCTTCCCTAAAAGAAAAATATAGAGTATGGTATGAATGGTTGAAATCAGGAAGCTTGTGTTCTCTTAAATATTTCCATAGAATATTTTTTGAACATTATGGGAAGTCTCATCCTTCATCATCACTATTTCAAGAGTGTTGCAATATTTGGAAAGGTTTTATTCAATATATTAAAAGTATTGATGATGATGTAGAATGTATGGATGATGAAGAGATATTAGAGGCACTTTACGAGTTCTCTTATCAGGTTAGTTGTCGTGATGAGCAAGAAGGTTTCCAACAAGCATATGTGACTTCTTTTTTTGAAGATGAATTGGATCAACACTTTGAAAATCAAGTCACACCCCATGAAATAAATCAGTAGCCTAATGTAGATATTGAAAAAAATGAAATAAATCCAGGTGTTTTTTAAGGTTGCAACAAGAAACAGTGAAATTGGCATTCGGAAACAACATCCTTGATCCTAGTGAAAATTAAGCACCTACACTAGGTGGGGCCCACACAGGCTATTTTTAGGTGGAGGTCTATTTATAGATGTGTTAACACTGGAAAATCGTACAACATAAGATGAAATTAATTAATGTTAGGCAAAAGGATTTACGGGGCTAGAAGACATTACAGAATCTGGAAAGTATTTAAAAATCTCTAAGATTTGAGGAAAATCAAATTTGAACAAGTCCTAAATTCTCTTTGCGCGCATAATCCTTCGTGAAAAGTGCCTTTTGCACGCTTTTTTCCTGATATGCGTGAAATCCTGGGAGTGGAAAAATGTCACTATCCGGGACCACACAAAGCAAAGGACAAGTGACCCCTTACTTAAAGCCGCCTATGGATAGCCACCAACGCCTCCTTAGACACTAAGTGAGCACACAATGGAATATTTGGAGCACACAAAGGAATCATACCCCTCTCTTGGGTCACCATCCACAATGTACCAAGAGAGGGAAGGGAGGATTTGAAATCTCTTATATAAGGCCACTATGAGATGAAGAATTGGTGAAAACAGTGTTATGCTGACTAGAATTTCCCAAGCAATACCAATAGTGTGTGATCCAGAGCTGAAGATAGAGGGGAAAAAATTGTTGGCCATCCAAAAAATACAGTCCAACATAGTAGAGAGAGAGGGAGACTACATTGAGGCAAGCTTGGGATAAAAACATCCTTGCATCGAGACCTAGAACCCATTGTCTAGGGGGCCTTTGGCAAGAGGGTAAAGTTTCACTCTTATTACTACCAGCGCTCAATAAGAGGGGCCTAGAGCCACCATTCGTATTATTTTTGTCGTTTGACTCTTTTCAGAGCTCATGTTTATTTTTTTTAGCTTTTAGTTTATATATGCATGCTATTTCTCTATCTAGTATGCTTATGATTCTAGCTTGTTCCACTAACTTGCTTGACTCCACTTCTTTTTCTTCATGTTACCAATAACTTAAGTGGGTAGACCACACCCCTTAAGTTGGTGTGATTTCTTACATACGTGCACCAAAGACAATCCAACAAGATTGGCGACTACACTAACATTTATTACCAAGTTTAAGTGGTTGTGCCTTTTTTTGCAGAGACCTCTGTCTGTGCTGTGGAGTGGAGCTGAATTTCCCCTGATTTCTCTTGCAGTCCCTAGTTCATCCCAAGTGACAAATTTCCCCTGATTTCCCCTGATTCCCCCTGATTTCCCCTGATTTCTCTTGCAGTCCCTAGTTCATCCCCACAGAGGCGCAGGGCGCGCGTTCAGAACTGACCCACGCGCAGACAGCGTGGCTATTCCAGCCTTTTGCACGCAAAATACAGAATGAGAAATTTCTCCCTTATTTCTGTCTTTCCTACTTGTAAAGTGCTTGGAAGCCCCTAATATACCTGCCAGCACTAGTTGTGGTACCTCGCAGCTTGTTAAAGCTCACTCTTAGCTGTTTTTTGTAGGCTTAGTGTCAGTTTTACTTCAAGTTTATTTTTGTAAAGTTTACACATAGTTTAAGTAGGGGGGAAAAATAACTTGCATTCCGAAAAAAAATTATGTTTTGCAAATTTTGGTACTTACACACCTAGATAACTAGCCAAAGTAAGTGGCCCAAGACCATGCATGCATAGCTAGTTTTCTTTTTTCTAGTGTAAAAGTTTTAGTTTAGTTCAATTTTTGCACTAGGAATTTCAGGACTAGGATTGAATTGTTTATGGAAGAGAAAGTAATATCTGCTACCTTCGCACCCTCCAGTGATCCTAGGTAAGCATATGAACGCTCCCTATTCAAAATTCACCATCTCCCTATAGTTGGTCACATAGATTAACTAGGAAAAATAGAAAGCAGCCCATTATCCACACATGTTTTTCTTTTGAGCCAGGAACAATACAACATATTGTAAATAGGGGATTTTGTAAAGGATCATCGAATATCCAAATGTTCAAACTATGTGCTTGTCCACTTTGTGCTTACACACATTCACCCACTAAGCAAAGCAAAGACACCTAAAACTAACTTAACCAAACTCACTAAATTCTCCCCATAGGGGCCACAAAATAATTTATAGCTTAATTTAGGATCAAGGGGGTAGGAATCCAATAAGCATCCTTGATCATACTTCATATTGAAACATAGAAGTTGTCTATTTAGGGAGCTTCAAATCCACCTATCAAGACACGACAAAGAAAACCCGAGCGCGACAGAGACCCGTTTCAGAGGGGGTTAGGCTTAGGTGCAGTGCGAGCAGGTATCAGTAAGGGCTACCTGACTTGGCTGATACTCGGTATTGTTAGTTGACTAAAAAGAAGCCCAAGAATAGAATTCTCACATGGGACTATGGTTCTTAGTGGCAAAAAAACTAGGGCATCCTTTTCCCTATAGGTGACGGTGCATGCAAGCGCCAGATCCTCTACCCTTACCTTGGTGGATTTTCTTCGGCTGACACGGGGCGTCACTAGCTCTTACAGGACGTTGTGCTAGCACTCACAAGAAATATTCTCAAGGCCCAGTTACATTTGAGTGTGTGAGGACGAATAGTTCTTCTAGGATTTTCAGTATCATACACAAACAAAAAAAATCACTTTTTTGATTGCTTGATCACATAGATTAATTTAAAGGGAAAATTTATTTTATTTTCTCTTTGTTTTTTGTATGTGACCATAATTTTTCTTTGATCGTAGACTCTATCCTCTCAAAATTTTCCAAAACCAAACCTGGTCGACACCAAAATGGTCCTAATGGAACCTCGTCGATCCAGACGTCTTTTGGACCTCCCCCCATTACTGGGAGGGGTTCCAGGTCTTTGGCCATTCAGGCGTTAAAGACAAAACGCCGCCACCATTATTGGTTCATCCTTTATTGGGGCAGTCGTATTTGGGAACCTCGGTGGGTCTTCCAATGCCACACCACACACCACTCCTCCCACGACCCCTAGAGGGCAGAGGAGTGTGTCCCATTCGAAAAGCTAGCCGAATACACAACAGGGTACGTCACAAACCAACCCTCTTCCTAACAAAAACTTTGTGTTTTTTCACATTGCAATGGCGTCAACCTCCTAGTCACCTTTCTTAGCTTCGTTAAATCTACCTGATTTAACCAAACTGAGGAATGACCCCATCACACACGATCCTACATGGCCTCCCATGCCCATGAAGCTCTCTTCGGATATCCAAAATTTGAAGGAAAGAAAGTGGAAGACCCAGATAATCATGTCATGACCTTTCACCTGTGGTGCTCATCGAACAATATCATTGACGACACTATTTGATTGAGATTATTTCAACGCACTCTTACAGGAGTAGCCGCAAAGTGGTACATGGAGCAACCCTTAGCTTCACATGGAACCTTTAGCCCCCTCGCTATGGCGTTCCTAACATATTTTCAGTTACCCATTCACCATGATTCTAGAATGGAATTACTGACTCATTTTAGAAAAACCCCCACCATCCATATCTCGGACCATCTCCATGAATGGAGGCGGCGTCGCAGTTTATGTAAATCTAAACTCGACGATCGGGTTCTCTTATATTTGTTCTTGAAAATTCTTATGGCAGAGATTTCAAAGGATGTGGCACAATAGAAGCCCATATTCGAAGAGGACGCAATCAACAAAGCCCAACAACTTGAGCTGATCTATACGTAGTCAGGATACATTTATAAAATCCTGCCTAACGCCTCGCGCCTGCAAACTTACCAAGAATTTCCAGGCCCATCGAACTCTGCAAATAGACTAATTGGGTCACTGACCTAAGGTTACCTAGGCAACAATAGTCAAAACCCTAGTTACATATACAGTTCTACCCAGAACGTACCTCAACCCGATTTTCAAAGTCATCATATGCCTCAACAAAATTTTACCAATAGGCCGCCAGCATATCACCAGGGAGGACCTTATCCTCAGGCTCGGGGGAATCAGTATGCAGAAAGAAACACTGACGGAAGAGATCCCCTCCAACAACCAGGTGTAAACCAGGGACCACGTTATGCTTAGTCCCCAACACATGACCCACTTATGCAAACCAATGCATAGGTGATCTTTTTACAGCCATCCCAAAACCAACCACACCAATATAATCAGGAGAACTACCCTCCTAACGTGGTGAAGAAAAAATCCAAAAAAAAGCCAAAAGGGAACCCTAGATAGGGGGGCAGAAACCAGTAGCACCCACTGTGATCTCAGGCTGGAGGCAACTCCAACCAGAATCAGAACAAGGAGCCAAGAAATGCCCAACAGCAGGGCAAAAGGCCACCTCTTCGAACAAACCATTCTTGTTCGATACGTGGTGAGTACAACCAATATACTCACTACTGTCCCAATCTCCCTGAGCTGAAGAAGCTATAGAGTAACCGAGGACAAGGAGGATCTTCCCAGCAACCAATTGTGATGCAAGAACCTTTCCCCCATCAAGGGACGATAAGCACTCAGCAGCAAAATATAGACGACTCTGGGAAAAGCAGCTAGGAAATATACATGACTGGCGAAGAGATGTTTTTCCAAACACAGAATTGTAATTATGACACCCCACCAGACACCAATATGTCAGGGGAAATTACCAGTGCACTGACTGCGCCTTTGACCATTTCAAAGATGCCTATAGAACCATTGCCGAAAATGGAGAAGGGACCCAATAGGTAAGCAAGAAAATACTCCAAAGCGGCCAATAATTATAGCATCGTGGATGACTTAGCATAATCTTCTGTTGCTATGTCAGCTTTGGAAGTGTTGCAGTCATGCCCAAAACAACGGAAATCCCTACTTTCTGCATTAGGCGATATCGACCCTGCCGATACACGCCTAATGGATTTTGACTTAGACAAAGCCACCCCTAGGCTTCCTTCCATGGTCACCTTCCAGATACCAGTATCAGTGAAGAATATCATTATTCACCGATGTGTCATAGACGAGGGTGCATCCACGTGCATCATGTCCAAAATTTTTTGGTAGAAGTTAGGTTCTCCCGAACTAAAACCCTTAGTCATCATGCTTCGAGCATACGACGGTTTTCCATCAAATCCCGTCGGCCTCTACTAAAACGTCCCTATCTGCTTAACCGGAAAGATGGTCCACATAGAAATTGAAGTCTTGGATGCTCACCTGGACTACAATAGACTCCTTGGGTGGAGTTATATGTATGCCATATCTGCCATAGCTTCCTCTGTCTTCCACATCATGATGTTCCCCCATGAGGACCACATCATTATTGTAGACCAACTAACGCACAGAGATAAGCGACCCCTAACAAACACTAATGTAATCCTACCCTATGTAGATACATCCTTAGATGCGCTTTCACGGTACCAAGAATATGGCCTCGACCAATTCAAACCATCGTCCATTCTAGGTTCATTCCTAGGAGATGCTCCCATAATCCCTGAGTCATTGCCCGATGTCACGGGGGCTCCGGTGTGCATGATGTCCACAACAAGCACCGAAGCTAGTCAGGACATGGACACAAGCAGTAACGGAATCGAGTCGTTGGCCATGGCAGCTTCTCTACCCTACGCCGCCTCCCAAACCCCTTTCCTCTACCCCCTAGATGGTTTTGTCTCCCAACAGGTTTTCGCAACACTGGTATTACCCAACATATCATTGGAAATCCTAGTTTGGTACCTCGTTCCCCCTACAGGAATAGGATCCACCCATGTGACTGCCACAGGATTAAAGCTCCTCAGTCCCGAGGAGGCCCCACTCATCCAAGAAATAATCGAAACCACCCCTGAAAAGGAAATTCCCATTGCAAAACTAGTGATTATGGATAAGAAAAGCAAGAAAAGAGGAAAGAAGATGGTGACCCCCGTCATTCAATGGGAAACACCAGTCTGCACCATATGTGACGTAATAGGTCACCCTACCCATATCTGTCCAGAATTGGGTGAATTAAAACCACTCATTGGATCTGAGATAGACATCGCGACACCGCATTCCCGTAAAAAAGGAACCTACCACCAAAGGTAAAGGCAAAGCACTGCGTACCAATCACGCATTCGCTCTCTGCAACAACCACGTGCACTATACCCATCACTGCCCAGAGCTCCCGTGATATAGGGATGCCTTACATGCCATCAAGCGATCCTATCAAGAGGATCCCTCCACCCTAGCATCTAGAAATGAATTTCGTACCATCTTGTACCTACAGGAGGAACAATGAAGGGTACAATAAAGACCCCCAGTCATGCTCGTTATATGTTGCGCGCTATGCAATGAACATGGTCACTTCATCGAAGTGTGCGTAGCCCTAGAACTCATCCACAGATGGTATCCTACAGAAAGGGTTTACTACGTTGGATTACGGGCAACGCAATTCACATGTCCGTTATGTGCCGACAATCACCTTTTGGAGAATTTTCAGTATATCCCCCGATTCTGGCTAGCCCTGACTAGTTTACACTCCGTCATAGTTCTCCTCTCCCAAGAAGACGATATGGATGCGGAATCGACGGAAAAATCCACAACCCAAGAAGATGTGACGAGCAGATCCATCATGTTCTTGTTAGTCGAAAAGCGACCAATCAGGGAACCCCTAGTTACCCCTAACCTCTCTCTACAGAGAATACCAACATTCACGTTATGCAAAATTCCCAATCATGCAGTTGTTAATTGTCCTGATTTAGCAGTGTTACGGCGCTAGTTCCCCACCATACCTCAAACTGAGCATGACGGAACCCTCATATCAAGGATATTTTCCCTTATATGTCAAGGAAATAATTATGAGCGGCACTGTACTTATGCCTCGAAACTTTGTCCCACCATCGACATGATTCATATCATAGAGAAGAGGTAGGACGACCTATGGGAATGGTATAAAAAGTACATCATCGGGTCAACATCCCCACCACCGCAGTGGCGTAACAGGCAAGCTAAAACAACACACTAACTAGGCATGACCCCAGCCAAGCCTAGGATAATATGTGGACTGTGTAACCTGAACGACCACCGGGTGAACCAGTGCAAAGAACTGAAGCACCTTGCAAAATTTTTTCGTATAATCCCTTCTCTCCCTCAGAAACTTCTCTCTATCCAATTTAAAATCACGCGTACCTATTGTCGGATTTGTTCACACTTTCACCATACGATTAAATGTGTACACCTCCCCAAGCTAAGAGCGGCAAGAGCAGCATTGAGTCTACACTCCCCCAAAGAGGTAGAAACAACTAAGACAACAATATGGAAATGGAAACAGAAGAAAACCTATCCTACGACAGACCCTTTCCAAGCATCCACATCAAAAAACAACAAATAGTGTAGAATCTCACACAATCTACTTCGTTGACACAGTGATACCATGCACTATCTGCACTGGCTAAAATCACACACCAGAGGTATGCCCACTAATAGAAACATTCAAGCACATTTGTAGTAGGCACAATTTCCACCTACAGGAAATTAACCATCCTAGCAGGGAACCCAACCTTGCGCTCACACAGAATCCCACTACGGAGATTCTTACCTGACCAAACGCCGATGACATGATCCACCATAAACGATTTGTATCATCACATATCGGAAATAGGATTGCAGCTGCCCCCACATCCCAGTATTTCCACCCTATTCCTGTCACAAAAGGTCAAGGTACCTTGTGCTTTTGCATTGATTTCTGTAAGGTCCCAAATTTACCTGCCACCATCGAACTCCTTGATGACACCCAGCCTCTAGAAAAACGCCTAGTACAACTAGAGCTTGTCGACGAAATTCGACGACAGTCGCTGCAATAGAAAGAAGCCCACAAGAAAAGGGTAAAAGAATCATTCGACTGACACATCATCCCTCGCTCATTCACCGAGGGAGAATTAGTCCTTCGCTATGATGTCGCAAAAGAAGCCCTAGGGCCAGGAAAGTTCGAAAATTTGTGGAAAGGACCCTACATCATCAAACATTTCTTCCGATAGGGGGCATACATCTTGGCGAACCCAGACGGGACATGTATCAGTAACCTCGTCAACGGCCTTTACCTCAAGAAATTCTACCCATAAGGGAAAAAACGACCCTTCCCTAGAGTGAACGTATGCAACCCCAACCACTCAAAATTTTTGACCAAAAGACTTATTTAAAAGTGATCAAAGTACCACCATGGAGCACCAACCTAAACCCTATTTCAGATTTGCTGATGGAGCATCAATATGGTCTCAAAGTTTAGCCGCAACTGCCTGGGTCATCTACCACCTTGACTAATCGCCACTCTTCTCAAACGGTGTGTGCATCTGTTCAACAACAAACAATTAGGAAAAATATGACGCCGTCATCGGACTTATGAGTGATGCCCTCCATCAAGGTATATGCCATATGCACATCTACCTCGATTCCTAGTTAGTAGTGTCACATTTAAACCAAACATTTGAGACCAGAGATACACATCTGTTTAGAAAATATTTGCGTGCCAAAAGATTAAGTAGACAATTTGACTATATCACATTTACACATGTACCAAGGAGTCAAAACCAAACACCTGATCGCATACCTAACAATATCCTAAACTGGAAAGCATCTCGAATAAACCATCATACATAAAAAACCAAAAATATAGATATCCATCAGCATAACATCATACATAAACTGAAACAGGCGACACATCATGTAGAGACGCAAAAAATATCTCTCACATATATATATCACAATGTGTATGTCTGAGTACAAAAAATAGTGTTGCTGGCCCAAGTGCCAGCCCAACGATAGAAAAGTCATCAAAAATAAGGGAAGCATCCCTCTGTAAGAGGCGCCCCACCATAGTGGCATCTTCGAAATCTCTCCAAGTCCACTCTCTCAGAAGGTAGTGGATATCTCAGCGCCTCACCCTGAGGCAGTAACCCTATCACAAAGTACACATCCTTCTCAGAACGGATGACCAGGTTAATCCCCTGCAACATGAACATGTTGCACCTCCTGCGCCAATGTTAGATCAAGTAGCATAGCAGTCGGTCCTGCGACTGAAGAAGCTCGTTCTCTGCAAAATTTAGGAGCCCCCATAGCACCAACTGATGGTGCGCCCCAGCATCAAAAGCCAAAGTAGTTTAGAGCTCAGGCCAATCCCACTCCCTCCACAATAACCTGTCATCAAAAAAGGAACCCATCAGTACAAAAAAAATACAAAAATAGGCAAAAAACCAAAATATTTTTTGCCTCAACTTTGTGCACCTGTCCCTCAGACAGGCGTGCTTAGCACACGCCTGTATTTTGCATAGGCAGGCTTAAAAAATGGAACTGAGCGCATTAGTGTGATTATCCCTCGAAAAAACGAACAGGGGGCGCGCCTTTGCCCTGATCGCCCACGAAATCTAGGGCAAAAAACACCTAGAATCCGTACAAACCAAGTCTGTATGGACCCCGACACCATCAAACTGAAAAAATTAAAGTGCAGGGCATCATGGAGGTTACCTGGGCATGATCTCACGAATCCCTGGGGCTCAGGCTGACTACAATGGCAAGAAATGCTACGCAGAATCCTCTAACCTCTCAAAAACTCAACAAGTACAAATGAATTGAATTAGGGCCATATCCACCTATATATCACCCTTTTCAAAAATTTCATAGGACCATAACGAGAGATCAGAAGGTCCATTCTCCGAAACGTAAGTTGCACCACAATCAACACTCCATGACAAATAGAGACAATACCACACATTTTCACTCCCCAAAAAATAAATTTTCGGCATCGGAAGGTATGCCCTCTCTCGTCTTCTTTTCTAAAGCACATTATTTTCAATAAATTTTGATTAAGAATATGCTTTCACTTGAGGTAGTTTTTTTTGCAAGAGAAGCTCGCAAAACCATTTTCAACTCCATTTACATAAATTTCCAGAGCATGTATCATTCTACCCCTAGATAGAGTCCCAGAAAACTCCGCATATCCTGACATCATTTCTCCATCAGAAATAAACCATAGGGTCCTCCCATCCTACTGTGTTTATCATCACCTCACCCTGCACATGATAAACATCCTCGTTGGTCGGTAGAGCCTCCCCTCCACGACACTCATCACCCACAGTAGACCATATATCACAACAAAAGTGATGCCATGGGCTACCACTTTAGTCCGGGAAGCACCTCATGCCCATCTACTCACCATGCATAAGGTCAAGTTTACCATACAAGCTAAAACCCCCTTCCCAGACGACCAAGCTGTACAAGCAGATCAAAAGCGCACCACCACTCCTTGCATTTGGCCCACCATACCTCTACCAGCATAATCCCATCTGCGATACTTTCTCATCCACTTCATCAAACCCACACATGAGACCAACCAATGGGACCCCCACCCTTAGGAAAACACTTTCCTCACAACATCAGTGAGTGAAAACTTTAATGTTTTGGGGTACCCGTCTCTGTGTTTTGTACAAACCAAACCCCATTATTTTATTCTTTTGGTAAGTGTACAAAGACCCCGAACGGTGCACTACGTCCTTAACCCTCTCATTTCATCTTTTCCCCCACGACAGCAGTCCCTGAACACCCTTGATCGGAGTATTATACCCCCACATACAAGCCACCTTGACATTCATAGCCACATTATACCCACTATGGAAGTACTACCGACTCCAGGGATTTCCCCATCATAAATAACTGTGACTGCCGCCAAGCTGCTTAGTATACTACAACCCTCAGTCACTGAATCCTCATCATCAGTTTTCGGTCACCCCTCACCAACATGCCTATGTTAAACCTATCACATCCAGGTCCCCGATCCCTCATATCGGCGACCCCTTGTTTGGTTGAGGCTTCCTTTTTGTCGACTTCGACACCTATTTTCTGAAAAGGAAGCAATACCTTGGATCACCCCTCTCCATACAAGGGGCATGCTCGGGTGGCACTGTGGGAGACATCATTGTCTACAGATGTCATCAATCCTCCTGACATTCGACTTCAAAAAAAGCTTTCATGTCAAGATGGTATCGTACCTTACAACCATTGCACTTTAATCAAATTCGTCGAAGACGTGTGCCTCCATAAGCATCTCTTTCAACAGTACTTACACAGGAAGGTCCCAGCCAGCACCTATGCGTATAATGTGCAGCTATATTTCATACCAATTTTACACATATGGGTACCATATTCCACCTATTTTCAAAGAAAAAACGCCCCTGAGGGCGTCAACAGTCGTCGCCAGCAACCACCAGATCACTACCACATCAGTGATAACAACAAAACATGTATCTGTCAAAATAAATTTGTTTAACTAGCCGCAACATCACGAGCATGGGACATGCCTGCCTCATAGAAAATTTGTATATGTATTGTAAATTTTATTTGCTTATAGGGATCCCTTAGGACATGGTCATTCTTGGAACCGATGCAGGGTGTTTTCAATTCCAAGCTCAATGCAGGTCTCTCTCTCTCTCTATCCACGATACATAAAAGAAACTATAATGTATTTTGGCTATATAGTTCTTCCTAGACCTCACACATTAGGGGGAAACTGTTAACACTGGAAAATCGTACATCAGAAGACGACATTAATTAATGTCATGCAAAAGGATTTATAGGGTTGGAAGACATTACAGAATTTGAAAAGTATTTAAAAATATCTAAGGTATGAGGAAAGTCAAATTTGAACAAGTCATAAATGCTCTTTGCGCGTATAATCCTTCGTGAAGAGCGCCTTTTGCGTGCTTTTTACCCGATATGCACGCAATCCTAGGAGTGGCGAAATGTCACTATCCAGGACCACACAAAGCAAAGGAAAAGTGACCCCTTACCCTAAGCCACCTAAGGACAGCCACCAACGCCTCCTTAGACACTAAGTGAGCACACAATGGAATATTTGGAGCACAAATGAATCATACCCCTCTCTTGGGTCACCATCCACAATGTACCGAGAGAGGGAAGGGAGGATTTGAAATCTCTTATATAATGCCACCATGAGATGAAGAATTGGTGAAGAATTGGCCAGCAGTGTGTGAGCCGGAGCTGAAGATAGAGGGGACTCAATTGTTGGCCATCCAACAAGTTCAGTCCAACATAGTAGAGAGAGAGGGAGACTGCACCGAGGCAATCTTGGGATAAAAACATCTTTGGATCGGAACCTAAAACCCATTTTCTAGGGGCCCTTTGGCAAGAGGGTAAAGTTTCACTCTTATTACTATTAGCGCTCAATAAGAGGGGCCTAGAACCACCGTTCATATTATTGTTGTCGTTTGACTCTTTTCAGAGCTCATGTTTATTTGTTTTAGTTTTTAGTTTATATATGCATGTTATTTCTCTATCTAGTATGCTTATGTTTCTAGCTTGTTCCACTAACTTGCTTGAATCCACTTCTTTTTTTGCCTGTTACCAATAACTTAAGTGGGTAGACCACACCCCTTAAGTTGGTGTGATTTCGTACATACGTGCACCAAACACACTCCAACAAGATGCATGAGAAAATTCTATTTATAGATGATGGTCTATTTATAGATGTATGTGTGATTTCTATTTATAGATCGCATGTCTATTTATAGATGCATGTCAGCTATTATTATCCCTTAATAATAGTTGGACAATAAACAATAATCTATTCTCAATGAGTACTTGGAAATAGTTAACTGAAGTGGAAAATAAATTAGCTATAGGAAATTTGAGTTCAAAGGTTGGTTGGTGGGACATGCAAGTGGACTTAGTTGTAACTGAGTGATTCGAATTTGTAACAGAGTTGGATGTGTAGTTATGTGAGTTGTAAAGTAGTTTAACCTGGGCCATGAGTTAAACCCAAGCAGTTATTGTAATGAAGATACACTAGTGAGATATCAGTGAATTAATTATTAATTAATTCACAACAAGTGGCCTCACATGCAGCTAAAGATTTACTACTATTAACTACATGCATGTCGGATCTAGTGGAGACCTAGTTGAGATGTAGGTGAAAGGGAAAATTTGACTATTAGTTGTGACATTAGTGGGTGCACTCATGCAACCAAACACACATTGGATGTGCCTATGAGTATTGGTGCACCAAAAGAAAAAGTTTCATTCATTTAGGTCTTCATCCACTGTGGATTGGCGTAGTGGAGGCAAATGCTCAGAGGCGTAACTGAAGCATGAACCGCCAATTTTTTAAAGGGGACAGTTGTGAGAGGATTGGTATTGTACCTAGAGCCTTTGGACAGAGTTTTGTATGAGATTGTTTCATGATCCATGACATATACAATAACATATGATAGTGGGGTTTTTAGTTGCGTTTTCTCCTTAAAACATCTGCATCGATATTGTTCTTGATATCATAAATTGGCGATCGTGTTTTAAATTTCGAAGAAGATTTTTTTAGAAGCGTATTCGTATTTAATGTTACACATAATAGAAGCATTAGGAGAACTGGTGCACTATATAATTTCATTAAAATTTACATGGCATTTTATACGAAGATTGCAATTTTAACAGGAAGAAGCTATCGTGAAAGAATTGAATTACAGAATATCAAAGCATAGCTAAAACATCGAAATGGCTTTCAATGGCTTGTGGCTAGAGTATGCACTCAAGTGCAGCTCGAACTACATTTCTTGGAAGGACAGGATGGAGGAGGTGCTCGAAGAGAATGGCTTGAAGGAATTCATTGACAAAGATGTTCTTAAGCCTACTTCGACAGATGTTCATAAGTTGATGCATGGAAAAATAAAGTGTCAAGGGTGAGGAGGGATTTTTTGGAAGGAGTACGAGACCAATTTGTCTCAAGCCTTCATGGGAAAACCACACCATATGCTATGTGGAAGGATTTGACAGATCTATTCCAAAGCAACAACAACCATAAGAAATTGGCGCTCAAAGATAAACTCAGGAAGATCAATATGGAAAAGAACGACACTATTCTGGTATACTTAACGAAGTTTGTCCAGTGTCGGGATGAGCTTGGGAGTGTAGGAATAATTGTTGCTGATGATGATTTGGTGAGTTTGGCTCTCTTGGGACTTCCTAAGAGTTGGCACTGTTATGAAGACTCTGTCAACATATGGGAAAATTGTTGGATTGGAAACGACTGTGGTTGGATCCGGTGCAAGAGGAGTTTAGGAGGAACACTAGAGATGGCTCTTCATCAAAGCATGATGATGAAGAGGATTGTGCTTTGGCTTCCAAGGCGAAGAAGGGGAAGTGAAGAAATTCCATTCTAAATCTGAGGCCGGTGAAGATGGAAAGGAGCACAACATGTCCAAAGTGAAGTGTTTTCATTATCACAAGCATGGACATATTGCCAAAAATTGTCCACAAAAGAAGAAAAACAAGATGGTTGCTGGAGCAGTAGCTTGTGAGGCCCTTTCCTCACAATTTGAGATTGAATTATCATTGATTGCATGCATGGTTTCAAGTGCATTGGGATCGGGGTGATACTTGGATAGTGGTGCTTCCTTTCACATGACGGGAGATAAGAAACTTTTCAGTGACTTGGAAGAGAAAGATCTCTAAATGCATATTGAGTTGGGCGACAATGGACGATACAGTGCGAATGGAATTTGTACCATTACCTTTTAGAGGGCGCCAGGTAAAATATTTCATTTAAACGATGCAATGCATGTACCAGGTTTGAATAAAAAATTAGTCTCAGTTGCAATGTTAGAGGATAGAGGCTATGATGTTGTCTTTAGTGAAGGAAAAGTTTTCCTGTGACACAAAGAAACAGGGCAAGCCAAGAAGGTTGGGATTCGAGTTAAGAATCTCTATAGACTTGATGTAGATGGGATTTCTACATAGCTTCCTATTGTTGGGAAGTGTGAGAAAGCCATGAAATTGACCCTTGAGAAGGAGTTGGATTTTCATGTAGGTAAGAGTGAACCTCGGGATGTGGAGCAGCCACAAGATGAGGATCATGGAGTGGGAGCAACCACTCATGCAGAGAAATTTCGTGCCAGATGGGCAGAGGGAGTGCATGCATCTATAGCACTAGGTGAGAGGTGGGGCGACATGCATGAGTAATCCCAAGACGGATTTTCTAGGAAGGATTCATTGAGATGGTGTGGATATCATGAACTGGAATTATTACTAGGAGCTCATCATGACAACAAAGAGTAGGATTACTGGATTACGCAAAGCATATGAGTTGCGTTAGCGCAACTCAAGCATGATTTGAACCTGGGCCATGCTTAGTTGTAACCGAAGACAATACTAGTGAGAGACCATGAATTAATTATTAATTAATTCACAATTAGTGGTATTGGAAAGGCAAATCTGGTATGTTTTACCACATTTACTACTATTAACTACATGCATGTCGGATCTAGTGGAGACCTAGTTGAGATGTAGGTGAAAGGGAAAATTTGACTATTAGTTGTGACATTAGTGGGTGCACTCATGCAACCAAACACACATTGGATGTGCCTATGAGTATTGCGCAGTCAAGGCAGGCAAGTTTCATTCATTTAGGGGTTCTTGACCACTGTGATTGTGTACAAAGTGAGCATGTCGTCTGGAGGCAAGAACCGTTGCTGAACTTGTTTTTTCTATTTTTGTATGACAGCATGAGACAATTGAATATTGTACTGATAGCTCTTGAATTAGAGTTTTGTATGAGATTGTTTCATGATCTATGACATATACATAATATATGATAGTGGGGTTTTTAGCTTTATGCTTTCCCCGTAAAAAACATATGTGTTTTGTGTGATTGATCTTTGTCCTTGATATTGCAATTGGCAATCGTGTTTTAAATTCCACAAGATTTTTTGTAGAATTTGTTAGTCTCCTATATTCTATAGTATCACTATATGACTATGGATTTTCTACAGTCCGCTGAAAATAACATTCCCTTAATCTCATTTATTTTCAAAAATCTCACTGCCTTCATTATTCTCCATTAAACCTATTCACTATTTCTCACTTTTCCTATTCAAATCACTCTCTTACTGTGAAATTCCATGTTTTGACCTTAATCCCTCATTTTATCCCTTACCCTATCCAAAACCCACTCCCATTTCTAAAAAACCCATTTTAACCCTCCCCTTCATTCATTTCCCTTCTTCCATCAAAACAATGTAAAAAACTCTTTTTTACATTGTTTTAAAACTAAATTTTATTTGTTTTATTATTCGAGTCCCACTATTTAAATAAAACCATGTTTTATTTAAAATACCCGACCCCATTATATTAACCTGCCTACACCCCTTACACACTTTAAGACCTCGCTTTAAAGCCCTTACTCTTTTATCTCATGTAACCCTGGCCCCCCATACATTAAGCACTTTCGCTTTAAAAATACCCCGGGCTGCACAATATATACACCTCGCTTTTTTATTTTACCCCGCTTCATAAAAACCCCGTGCTAACTATTAAACCCACCATCGCATTCAAAAGTCCCAGACCCATATGTAAAATCAACTCGCAGTCCATTCGCCGCCCGACCACCATTGGATCTACTCCTCCCAATCTAATGGCTCACGCACCACATCGCAAACCTAAATGCGTGAGGGTTAAAAACCTTCGAGGCTTGAGATATTTGTGGTTTTACCACCATCCCATCCTGTCACTCGTCGCTTCCTCTATAGCATCGCATGCCCTTTGCCCAATACCATTTACCACCTACGCCCCATGCGAAAAGCACCAACTCGCCCTCGCACCATAACTTGAAACCGTTGACCTATTCAAACATGTTGAAGCCCTTTGCCATCGCAATAAGCCTCGAATCTCCGCTACAAGCCCCCAATACTTTGTGTCAAACCCCTGTAATGCGTCCAAAATACCCGAAAGGTCATAGTCCACACGGAAAGACCAAAAAAGCCTCTAAATACCTGGACTCTGTCCATAGTTTTTCCGCTGCCTCCAGGTCATATCATTTCCCCGCAGAAGTCCATAGTGCAGGTTTTGAATTAACGAATTGTTTTTAGTTTTGCAGGTGATCGATGAAGGGAAATGATCAAAGTTTCATTTCTAAGTCTGAAAAATGTTTAAATAGGTCCTTTGGGTGACGATCCATAATGTCTTGTTTCATTAAAAGGATTAGGAGCGCAAGAATAATTAGAATGAAGCGATGGATCACGATAAAATAAAGATCATATGATTAAGACAGAGACAACAATTTTTCAATAAAGGACAGAGTAAGGAAGAAAGGAGAGTTTCACGGTGACTGTAGAGGAGAAGATAAAAACATGGTTAAAGAACGGTGACAGCCCAAATATTCACCGTAACAATAAAAGGTAAAATGGTTTTAAGGGTTAATCAAGGGTTAAATATGAAAGACATGGTTAGAGGACAAAGTTAAAGGAAAATCACAGAAAGATAAAAGATAAAATAGTAAAAAAGAAAAGATAAAGAAAGAGATGACAAGAACAGATAAAAGATCAGTAAAGGATTAAAGGATAAAGGATACAAAAAAAGACAAATCAGAGTTTAAAAGACAAATCCGAGTTAAGAGACAAATTAAAGGCGAATCAACAAAGGAAGACAGATTCCAATGAAAAAGGCCAAATCAGCCTTTACTTCTTCAAAACACATTGGCCACCTACAACCTAGTTTTAATTTAATAAGCTACCTCAGTTAATGCTTCAGTCATAAGATATTTTCAGCAGCTTAAAATTTATTGTAAAGTTAATGATAAAGCCAAAAAGTCAAAAATATACTGAAGTTAGGTTAGCAGTTAAGTTAAAATTTATTATTACAGCAAGTTAGTTAGTGATATTTTTCCTTGGGCCTTGCATGGTCTCAAAGGTCAAGATTACATTTACTCTGTAATAACTATAGCCTGAAACCCTAGAATAGGATCACCTCCTCATCTACGGTTAAATACTACATGTATTGTTCATTGTTATTGTTGGTTGGTTGGTTGGTTAGTTGGCTGAGATGCTAGGGTGGATTTTGATCAGACTCCTAGTTGCAAAGATTATTGCACTGGAGTATTATAACTATCTTGGACATCAGTAATACAATCACGTTCACAGGATTCATGAGTTATGTTAATGATGATGTTATCCCTCTTTGTCATTGTTTCTCCTTTTTTTACCATATTGTTCATCAATTTCTCTGATAATAGTACAAATATTTTAGATTGAGATATGATGTTTGGGCACCTTAATTCTGTCTATTTCTATTATCTTTATGTTTTCTTCTGCAAGGTCTGATTAGAGAATTCAGGGGTGTCCTGCTCTCTAGTTCCACCTAGCTTGTTGCCTTGAAGTTTACTTAGTAGAGTTTAGCTAAAGA
Source organism: Pinus albicaulis (assembly GCA_034641835.2). Lineage (NCBI taxonomy): Eukaryota > Viridiplantae > Streptophyta > Pinopsida > Pinales > Pinaceae > Pinus > Pinus albicaulis. The sequence continues at coordinate 606,133,426 of CM076582.1, forward strand.
ATTCAAGGTTTTCCCTGCTCTTTATTTTTTCTTAAACTGTTATTTTAAAGGCCTTCTTTGAAGTTTGATTAAAGAATTCAGGGGTGTCTTGCTCTTTAGGATTTCTAGATTGTTGTCTTAATGTCTTCTTAGTAAAGATTAATTAAATAATTCAGGGGTGTCCCGCTCTTTAGTTCCTCTTAAATATTTATCTCAAAAGGATTTTCTTGTTGAAGTATAGTTAAAGGATTCTTAATTTCCCTTTAGTTTTACTGAATTCACAACTTCATGTCATTTCATATTTCATCTAAACTAAAAAGATCCACTTGATATAGTTAGCTTGCCCTATGAAAAACCTTGCAGAGTTGATGTACAATTAAAACCTTTTATGAATCCATAGCCCAATGCATTAATGCTTCTCACAGTCTATCTATTCAGCTAAAACAATCACTCAATTAATAAATCAATCAATCAAACAAAACAAAACAATTCTAGAACTTCATAACTAACCTAAAATAAAAAAACATAAGTGTAAAGATAAATAAATTTAACATAAACATAGAGAGAGCCCTCTCTGATCCTAGGAAGGCTAGGTCCTTGGAATCCAAAGCAGTCTGATGTGGTTCCCTATAGATTTTTTTTTCCCAATATTGCAAATCACGTTGCTCCAACATAGTGGCGACCATACTGGGGACTGAGTTATTAAAATAGCTTAATGTTTCCTCAAGAACTCAGAAAACCCCTTTCAAACTTAGATGAATCAAGTGTTACCCAAGACTGGTATTTGGTTGTTGATGGTGGACAACAGACAACCTCAAGACAGTTGAAATCATCCACCTGGTGACTCCATTGGTGTTCAGTAGGCCTGCTGACTCCACAGGTTTTCTATAGACTTCACTGGGAAAATTATTGAGAATTCCTGATATCATTTAAACCTAAAATAGAACCCAGTTAAAATACATTGTGAATAAAGTATTAATTTCACAGATTGGTCTGTTTTTCAAACTATTATAATACTTTCAACCTCTCTAAACCTTGGGTCTAAGTTCTGGATTCTAGAAGAATATGTACTAGATCCTATCTAGACCCAAACCCTCCTGCAATTGTTGACAATCCATAGCACATCCTAGGGAAATATCCTAGACCTAAAAATTCAACTGTTAGCAAACCTATTCACAAGGCAAGTTCCCTACTTGAAAACCTTAAAGACTTGCAAGGTATCCTATCTGGCTCACCCCTGGAACAAAGCTTGTCTAGGACTAGATCCCAGAGTTGGATAACCCAGATAACTTTAGACCCATTCATCTTACAACAAAATCTTGTTGTACTAACTTCAACCCCCATTCATAGACCCACTGTTCACCTTCCTCCATTTAACCCTTTACCTCCACTTGTAAACCCTCCTTTGTTTCCCCATCCCCCAGCCATGGAAACATTGTATTCCCTATTAGTTCTACCATTTCCTTTAGTAGTTCTACCACAGTACTATCAGTCCAAGATTCCCTTATATGATGCAAGTAGTTCTACAACTACTCAACAACATGTGGATAGAATTAATGACTATTTTGACATACAAGAAATAGATGATGAATCTGTTAAACTAAGAATTTTTTCTCAAATCTTAGGGGGAGAAGCAAGAAAATGGTTTAAAGGCCTAACCCCTAATAGTATACATGACCTCCCTGCTTTTCACAAACTATTCCTGAACAAATGGGAAGTCAAGAAGAACCCTCTCCAAATCTTATCAGAGTATGAAAACATCAAGAGAAACGTTGGAGAGGGTGTCCAAGAGTACTTCACTAGGTTCAATAGTGTATATAATGCCCTCCCTACACACATGAAACCTCCACAAGGTCTAGCCCTCATGAAATTTCCAGATGGTTTTGATCCAAAAATGGCTTAACAACTGAGAGAAAGAAACCCTCTTAGAATAGAAGATATGGAGAGGGGTGCAGTAAGTGTGGAGGAAAATCTGATTGCCAAAAGAGCTAGAATGAGAAATGGAAAAAGAGTCACATATAGGGAAGAGGCTATACCCTCATCCTCTGATACTAAAACTGATAATCTTGTTAGAACTATGGAGAGGATGACAGAGAGAATAAACATGAATGTGAGAACTTATCCCAGAGAAAATAAGGCAACTCCCCAAAACAAAAATAAAAACCAGAACCAAAACATTAGAAGAAATCCTCCTCAAATAAGACAGAGAGGTCCTGACCAGCAAATCAAGCCTCCCTTCCAAGAAAACTATGCTGATGAAGATGAGGGGGTAGCTGAGGAACCATAAGAAATTCAAATGAATCTAACGGGAGTAAACAATGAGGATACTGTTTTCCTCACTGAGGAAGAACAAGCCATATTTTCCCCAAATGAAGAGGAATGCCTAGAATCTGAAGATTATAAACAGGGATTCGAAAATGCCATCATGGAAGTACATAGGTAGTATGACCTCAGAAGCAAGAAAACCCAAGATACTCCCAAGAGAAACAACCCAAAAATTTATGCTAGGAAGATTCCTGAAAATGGTCCTAAAAAGACCACAGAAAATTCAAACATAGTGGTTAAAAGTTCTGATAAAAATAAAAACAAAAACAGTCCAGAAAGAAGCACTAGTAAACCAAATATCAGCCCTAAAAAAACTGATTTAACTAATATTTCTAGTGCAAAACAACAAGCTGAAATTGATACAAAAACAGTGTCTGATAAAACTAATTTAAGTCTTCCAAATGCACAAACACCTTTCAGTATAGAGAATGAAATTGCCAAGATTAAAATTTCCATACCTCTTACAGAATTAGTTGGCCAATATGTATATATATCCCAAGTTTTTAAAGCTTTAAACATAGGATAAAATGTCGATTCTGTAAATTTAAATGATGATAAACATTAGCTTTTTTTGGACCTGAAGTAGAAGGAAAATTTCAAGAGGGAGGTGTACCTCCATTTTATGTCATTTTGAACATTCATGATACAATCCTCCACAATGCCATGTTAGATTCAGGAGCTTCACATAACCTTATGCCAAAGGTAGTTATGGAGAAATTAGGCCTTGAAATAACTAGACCATACAAGAACTTGTACTCTTTTGACTCTAGTAGAGTTAAATGTCTAGGCCTAATCAAAGATATTTGTGTTAATCTAACACAAATATCAGCCAAAAGCCTAGTAATGGATATTGCAGTGGCTGACATACCTCCCAAACATGGCATGCTCATTTCACGCTCATGGGGAGCTAAACGTCAAGGCACCCTCCAAATGGATATGACCTATGCTACCATACTAGTCTTTAGTCAACCAAGAAGACTATATAGGGAGACTCATATGAAATACATGGTTAGCATTCAAGAGAAACCTGATAACTCCCCTCTTTATTCTGTCCACACAGAACCTGATTCATTTATCCTTTATAATGATGAAAACATTAATGAACAAGTACTAATAAATGAGCAAACAACTGAAAAAGAGGAAGAAGAGGTAGAACGGTCAGAATAGTCAGACCAGACAGACCAAATAAAAAATGAGCAACATAATAACCAACATGATGGAAACCATAATGACCAACATAATGGTAAACCTGAAATTGAACCTCTTTGGAGCATGAGCTTTGATGGTTCTTGTGGCAAAACTGGTTCAAGAGCAGGTGTTTCGATACACAACACCGAGAACAACCATGCAGAAGGTCATTCATATAAATTGAACTTCCAATGTACAAACAACATAACAGAATATGAGGCACTCCTCCTAGGGCTACAATTACTCAAGAAATTAGGGGCCAAAAGGATCTCTGTCCATGGGGATTCCGATCTAGTCATTAGGCAGATTAAGGGAGAATATTCAACTAAGAATCCTATATTAAGAGCATATAATAACGATGCCTTGACATCTTAAAAAAATTCAAAGAATATGACCTTACCTTTATCCCAACGAATCAAAACATCCTTGCCAATGAACTAGCATTTGCATCCAGTACTAGTAAAAAACCTCATCATAACAAACAATACACAGTAGAAGTCAAATAAAGACTAGCAATCCCTGACAATATAAGATATTAGCAAGTTTTTGAAGGGGACAAACTGATTGAAGATTTCCTGCAGTCTAGAAATGAGTTTGAAATTCCAAATCAGACTCAGATCATGAAGAGGTCTACTCTACTAAGGAAAAAATAGGCAAGGAGGAGGCCACCCATGATGCTGATATAAATCTGTTAGAAGAAGAACACCCACATAGGACAGAGCTGTGCGAAGATCCATAAAAAAAAAGACTTTGAAGTGCTGCAATTCAGAGATAATATCTTACCAAAAGGACTTGTCCCTCTTGAAGAAATTTTTGATTTTAATGATGTTGCTAAGAAGCCAAAGATGGAATCCACTGAAGCAAATGTAGAAGAGTGCAATATAGGTAGTGAGCTAGAACCCAAAATGATAAAATTGTCAAAGACACTGCTAGCTCCTATAAAATAGAAATATATTGACTTGTTCAAAGAATTCAGTGATGTGTTTTCTTGGAGCTATGAAGAATTGAAATCCTATGATACATATATCATTCAACACAAGATTCCTATCAAAGAAAACAAGGAGCCCTTTAAACAGAAATTACGCAGAAAAAATCCTGTCCAACTGCCACTGGTTGAGAAATAAATAAATAAAATGTATGATTATGGAATAATAGTCCCTCTCAGGCACTCGGAATGGGTTTCAAATCTTGTATCAGTAAGGAAGAAGATAAGATAAATTAGACTATGCATAGACTTCAGAAATTTAAACAAAGCATCCCTGAAAGACAACTATACTTTACCAAATATGGATCACATATTGCAAAGGGTAGTAGGCTCCAAAAGGATATCTATGTTAGATGGCTTTTCAGGGTACAATCAAGCGCTGGTACATCCATATGATCAACACAAGACAACCTTCACTACACCTTGGGGCACCTTCATGTATGTTAAAATTCCTTTTGGATTAATGAATGTTGGAGCTACTTTCCAAAGAGAAATGGATATTTATTTCTCAGAAGAAATAGGTTACTTCATTTTGATATACCTTGATGACATCACAATCTATTAAAAAACTGATGAAGAACACCTAGCTCATTTAAGAAAGGTCTTTGAAAAGTGCAGAAAGTATGGTCTGTCTTTAAATCCCAAGAAAATTTTGTTTGGCCTTCAAGAAGGGAATATTTTAGGCCACATCACATCTGAAGAAGGGATCAAGATTGACCCAAAGAGGATTGAGGAAATATTGCAAACTAGTCATCCAAGGAACAACAAAGAGCTACAATCTTTCATTGGAAAGATAAATTTATTAAGAAGGTTCATACCAAACCTTGCAGAAATCCTAAGAAACATTACTAATATGCTCAAATGAGAAACAAGACTCAAATGGAACATAGAAGCAAAGTAATCTTTTGATATGGTGAAGCAGGCTCTTACCCAAACACCTATTCTAATCAGCCCTGGCTGCACTAAAGATTTCTTCATTTTCTCCTTTACATTAGAACACAAAGTTGTTGTTGTCTTACTGCAGAAAAATATAAAAGGACAGGAGCAAGCCATAGCTTTCTTCAGCCAAGCATTAAGTGATGCACCTCTGAAATATAATATCATGGAAAAACAAGTTTTTTCCTTAGTCAAAGCACTAAAGGATTTCAAAGTCTACATTCTGCATTCACACGTCATTGCATTTGTGCCTCGTACAATGGTTAAAGAAATCTTCACACAAGATCCTGATAGAAAAAGAGGTAAGTGGATTGCTGTTATCTTAGAATATGATCTGGAAATCAAGCCCACCAAGCTAATCAAAGGACAAGGACTGGATAAACTCATGGCTGAAACAAATTTTCAAGCACTATACATTAATATGATGGATGCATTGGATGAACAAGAGGAGCTGGCGACTCCACCTATTGAGGAAGCATTTATGAATTCACCCTGGTATGCTGATATAGTATATGTGATTTTTAATCTAAATTTTCTTCCTGGTTTGTCCAAAACAAAGGCCAGATTCTTGAAACTAAAAGTTGTAAATTTCTGCATTCTAGACAATTTTTTGTATTGGAAAAACTCTGGTGGTGTATTGCTTAAATGTTTGCCTGAAGAATATGGTGATAGGATAATGCATGAATTTTATGAAGGAGAATGTGGAGGCCACCTTTACTGGAAAAACACTGTCAATAAAATCCTTAGAGTTGGTTAATATTGGCCTACCCTCTTCCAAGACATGCACAAAATGGTAGTTGTCTGTCATAAATGCCAAATTTTTGATGGTAAAAGAAAATTGTTGCCTTTTCCATTACAACCTATCTCTGTTGAAGCTCCTTTTCAATAGTGGGGTCTATATTTCATTGAAGAAATCCACCCCACCTCCTCTGCCCAGCATAAGTGTATCCTCACTGCAACTGGATATTTTACTAAGTGGATAGAATCCATTCCTTCCAGAACTTCCACAAACTCAGTAATTATCAGATTCCTTGAGAACAATATTCTATCTAGATTTGGTTGTCCTAGAAAAATTATTACTGATAATGCTGCTGCCTTTAGATCCAAGAAAATGGGGCAATTTTGCCACAGATATCACATTACTTTGGGACATTCCACTACTTATTACCCTCAAGGTAATGGGCTAGCTTAATCCTAAAACAAGAGTATGGTAAACATCATTAAAAAGTTGCTGGAGGAAAATAAAAAATCATGGCACAACAAATTGGTTCATGCACTATGGGTAGACATGCTAATAAATAAGAAATCATTTAGTATGTCTCCCTATCAGCTAGTCTATGGAACATATGCAGTCTTCCCAACAAGCTTGGGAGTGCCAGTAATGAAGCTCAATCAGGAGGTGTAGTCTAAAGAAAATGACATACAAAGAAGAATAAACCAAACTGTTCGGCTGCAGAAAACCAGAGAAGGAGTGTACAACATAACACAACTAGTGCAGGAAAACATCAAGAAGCTCTTTGACAAAAGGACTAAGGAAAATGATTTCAGCATTGGAGACAAAGTGCTGAAGTGGGATTCAAGAAGAGAGGACAAAGGCAAGCATGAAAAAATTGATAATATATGGAAAGGTCAATACATCATCCATTCTGCAAGAGGTAATAATGCATTTTTCCTACAAGATATGGATGGAACAGAACTATTTGGAGGTTGTGTTAATGGCAGGATACTCAAGCATTATTTCAATTAAGAATCGTAGGTTAAAGTTTTCTTCATTGTACATAACATTGCTCAAAACAAAACTAAAAAAAAAATTGATACAAAAAAGAAAGAGAGAAAAGAAGAAAAGAGGGCAGATAAAAGAAAAAGGTAAGCCCCATACAAAAAAAAATGAATATTTTTGAAAGTGTTCAAGTCCAAATGCCACTACTTCTGAAAAGATCTTGCTCAATCATACAACCTAATCATGGTTGAAATTTTTTTGAATTTTTGCTGATAAGTTAGAAAGTGAATATTTACCAAACTGTTTAAACTTGGCTTATTAGTAGGTATATAGAGAATGACATTGGTTCCAAAGTTTAAATATGAACCAAAAAGAAAAGTGAGGGATAAGTGTTAAATGAAAGATTCAGATCCAAACCCCTCAGTTTAAGTTTACTTTTTGAAAAATAATATTGTGTGCAACTCGTCCAAAATGCCACAATTCATGATGATTAAACTATTTAATATTAATTCAGTCATGCTTTAAATTTCATGTTGATAGTTAGTGAATAAAAATATGTCAAACTGTTTAATCTTGATAGATAATTAGTTAGGTAGAGAATAAAAAGAGCTCATTAGTTTAATCTGAGCCTTTGGAAGTTATAAGGGTAGAAATATATAGTTTTTTCTTTCAAAAGAAAAAATGATGTCAAGGGTTTTCCAGTCTAAATGCACCCAGAAATGAAGAAAAAGTGTTAGAATAGAATAATGGGTAGGTAGAATTTTCTTGTAGGAAGCACGGTTGCCAATTTTGAAGATCACAGTCACAAAAGTTGCAGTAGACCAACATTACAAAATGGAAAATAAACCAAGTACATAAGGCACTGATCTACAAAATCCAGAGATCTATGATATGAGATTCTTGACACCTCCTAAAGGAGCTGCCCTCCCCAGCTGGAGCCACTGTTAGTCTCCTGTATTCTACAGTATCACTAGATGACTATGGATTTTCTACAGTTTGCTGAAAATAACATTCCCTGAATCTCATTTATTTTTAGAAATATCACTGCCTTCATTATTCTCCATTAAACCTATTCACTATTTCTCACTTTTCCTATTCAGATCACTCTCTTACTCTGAAATTCCATGTTTTGACCTTAATCCCTCATTTTTACCCCTTCCCTTATCCAAAATCCCACTCCCATTGTTAAAAAACCCATTTTAACCCTCCCCTTCATTCATTTCCCTTCTTGCATCAAAACAATGTAGAAAACCCTTTTTTACATTGTTTTAAAACTAAATTTTATTTATTTTATTATTCGGGCCCCAATATTTAAATAAAACCCTGTTTTATTTAGAATACCCGACCTCATTATATTAACCTCCCTACAACCCTTATACGCTTTAAGCCCCTGCTTTAAAGCCCTTACTCTTCGCTCTCATCTAACCCTGGCCCCCCATACATTAAGCACTTCCGCTTTAAAAATACCCCGAGCCCCACAGTATATACAACTCGCTTTGTTATTTTACCCCTGCTTCATAAAATCCCCACGCTAAATATTAAACATGCCATCACATTCAAAAGTCCTAGCCCCACACGTCAAATCAACTTGCAATCCATTCATTGCCTGACCACAGTTGGATCTACTCCTCCTGATCCAATGGCTCACGCACCATATCACAAACCTAAATGCGCGAGGGTTAAAAACCTTCAATGCTTGTGATAAGGGCGGTTTTACCACTGTCCCATCCTTCCATGTGTCACTCCCTCTATGGTATCACATGCCCTCTGCCCAATACCGTTTACTACCTACGCCCCATGCGAAAACCACCAACCTGCCCTCGTGCCATAACCTGAAACCGTCGACCCATTCAAACATGTTGAAGCCCTTTGCCATCGCGATAAGCCCGAATCTCTGCTACAAGCCCTCGATCCTCTGTGTTAAACCCCTGTAATGCATCCAAAAGACCCGAAAGGTCATAGTCCACATGTAAAGACCAAAAAAGTCTCTAAATACCTAGACTCTGTCCATAGTTTTTCCGTTGCCTCTAGGTCATATCATTTTCCAGCAGAAGTCCACAATGTAGGTTTTGAATTAATGAATTATTTTTAGTTTTGCAGGTGATCGATGAAGGGAAATGATCAAAGTTGAATTTCTAAGTTCGAAAAATGTTTAAACATGTCCTCTGGGTGACGATCCAGAATGTCTTGTTTCATTGAAAGGATTAGGAGTGCAAGAATCATTAGAATGAAGCAATGGATCACGATTAAATAAATATCATATGATTAAGACAAAGGAAACAAGTTTTCATTAAAGGACAGAGTAAGGAAGAAAGGATAGTTTTACAGTGACTGTACAGGAGAAGATAAAAACATGGTTAAAGAACGACGACAATCCAAAGATTCACCGTAATAGTAAAGATAAAAGGGTTTAAAGGGTTAATCAAAGGTTAAAGATGAAAGACACTGTTAGAGGACAAAGTTAAAGGAAAAACACAGAAAGATCAAAGATAAAACAGTAAAAAAGCAGAGAAAAAGAAAGATATAACAAGAACAGATAAAATATCAGTAAAGGTTTAAAGGATAAAGGATGCAGAAAAAGAAAAATCAGAGTTTAAAAGACAAATCCGAGTTAGGAGACAAATTAAAGGCTAATCAACAAAGATAGATTCGAATGACAAAGGCCAAATCAACCTTTACTTCTTCAAAACAAATTGGCCACCTACAACCTAGTTTAATTTAATAAGTTACCTCAGTTAATGCTTCAATCAGAAGATATTTTCAGCAGCTCAAAAGCTATTGTAAAAGTTAATGATAAAGCCAAAAAGTAAAAAAATATCCTGAAGTTAGCTCAACAGTTAAGTTAAAAGTTATTATTACAACAAGTTAGTTAGTGATATTTTGCCTTGGGCCTTGTATGGTCTCAAAGGTCAAGATTACATTTACTCTATAATAACTATAGCCTGAAACCCTAGAATATGATCATCTCCTTATCTGCAGTTAAATACTGCATGTATTGTTCATTGTTATTGTTGGTTGGTTGGTTGGTAATTTGGTTGAGATGTTAGGCTAGATTTTGATCAGACTCCGAGTTGCAAATATTATTGCATTGGACTATTGTAACTGTCTTGGACATCAGTAATACAAACACGTTCAAAGGATTCTTGAGCTATGTTAATGGTGATGTTATCCCTCTTTGTCATTGTTTCTCCTTTGTTTACCATATCATTCATCAATTTCTATGATAATACAACAAAAATTTTGGATTGAGTTATGCTGTTTGGGCACCTTAATTCTGTGTGTTTCTATTATCTTTATGTTTTCTTCTGCAAGGTCTGATTAGAGAATTCAGGGGTGTCTTGCTCTCTAGTTCCACCTAGCTTGTTTCCTTGAAGTTTACTTAGTATAGTTTAGCTAAAGAATTCAAGGTTTTCCCTGCTCTTTATTTTTTCTTAAACAATTATTTTAAAGGCATTCTTTGAAGTTTGATTAAAGAATTCAGGGGTGTCCTGCTCTTGAATTTCACTGAACTATTATCTTGCATGTTTTATTTGTCTGAAAGTAATAGCTAAAGAATTCAGGGGTGTCCTGCTCTTTAGGATTGCTGGATTTTTGTCTTAAGGTTTTCTTAGTAAAGATTAATTAAAGAATTCAGGGGTGTCCTGATCTTTAGTTCCTCTTAAACATTTATCTCAAAAGGATTTTATTGTTCAAGTATAGTTAAAGGATTCTTAATTTCCCTTTAGTTTTACTGAATTCACAACTTGTTGTCATTTCACATTTCATCTAAACTAAAAAGATCCACTTGATATAGTTAGCTTGCCCTATGAAAACCCTTGCAAAGTTGATGTACAATTAAAATATTTTATGACTCCATAGCCCAATGGATTAATTCTTCTAATAGTCTATCTATTCAGCTAAAACAATCACTCAATCAATCAATCAATCGAACCAACAAAACAAAAAAATTCCAGAACTTCATAAATAGCCTAAAATAAGAAAACATAAGCATACAGATAAATCAATTTAACATAAACATAGAGAGAGCCCTCTCTGAGCCCAGATTGGCTTGGTCCTTGGACTCCAAAGCGGTCTGATGTGGTTCCCTGCAGATTTTTTTTGCCAATATTGCAAATCACGGGGCTCCAACAAAAGCGATTCTGTATTTAACAGTGGCATATAATTGTTAGATCAGGAGAATCTAGCCAATACATAATTGTATTAAAATTTATACAACATCCATGTTCCTTCTCATGACATCAAAGATAACATTCAACAACCTTGCCAAATTTTGGGTTATAAAGAAGAACACGAGGATGCTCAATTACAAAGCTCTTCACTTTGTTCAATTTCTAAACCCTTATTTCAAGAGGATAATACCCAAGAAATCAATGATAATTCTCAAGCATGTGGGAAAATTTCCAAGCAATATGAAAATGGGAAGGGGCAAGGAGAAGTTTATGTCAATCATGATTCTTTTCATCATGAGGAGGAGGTTGATCCCTTGAGTGCACTTGAAGGCTATTATGAGGATATCTTTGCAAATAATGACAAGGAACTTTTTGATACACAAGCTGCTGTCTTAGAATGTCTTTTTGCAGATTTAAATGATCAAAAATATTTTTTTGTGCCAAATGATATTATTTCTCCAATTGAATATTTTCAGGAACATTCAAAGTCGTGTCCTAAAAATGATGTTACAAATAAAGGTATGAAATAGGGACATATTTCAGTTGTAAATGAAGAAGATGTTTTTTTTTCTATGGTCTTCAAAATGAGCTTATATTTCATGATTTTCAAGATCCGTTGGCCAGTCATTTACAACCATCAAGAAAATATATTTTGACAGTAGTTTTGGATTATGGGGGTCTTTTCAAATGGAAGTTTGAGTTGCCATCTTTCAGGATTCTCTTTCTTTTTGAAACAAGTATGAGAAAATTTTTACTGAATAGTCATCTGATTGACTGGTTATATTGGCAGTTTCATATTACTTGAATCAAACATGTAGTTTGTAGCTGTTAGATTAGGTTTCCATGTACAAAAATAAGCTCATAGGAATGAGCAAGTTTGATTTTTCAGTTCACGGTTTCATTATTTGTTTGTATATTTTTTATTTTCAGTTTGGAATTTTGTCTTTAGTTAGAGAGAAGGTTACAAGTTAGCATTGCATTGCCAAAGGAAAGTATGTCAAAGATTCAGGAGTAGTCCAAATGGTCAGGAATTGGAACTACAGATCTGAGGTTATTTGCTACTCCATAGGGGGGACATGATCCCCAGTTGGAGCCAATGTTAGTGTCAATATTTCCAGTGATCAAACATGCTCTTTCAGTTTATTTTCTAGTAGTCCTAGGTCAATTTTTTTGTCTTTTCAAACAAGTTTTCAAAAAACATTTGGTCACTGCATATGGTCTAGGTTAGAAATGTTGGTCCCCTCATTCCATCCATGGCTACCATCATCTCATAGTTCATGTAAATCTTTGTCATTTAAAGTCTTAGGTAAGTCATTCCATCTCCATCTAGGTCTCCTTGTTTTGCCACTGAAAAGTCCAAAAATGTAACCATAGAGGGTGAACAAGGCTTCATTTTCATCATATCAGTATTTTAAAGGGAGTTAGCATAGTTAGGGGAATAAAGTAAGACACTTTGTATTATTTCAAAACTTGTTTCATTGTCAATTTTTTTCCAAAAAGGGTTGAAAGGATAAAAAGAGGTCAATTTTATATCAAAGGCTTTATCTTAAAGTATAGGCTTATTAGTGCATTTTATCCAAAGTTTGAGAAACATTATAAAACATGTGCTAATAGCCTAATGTTTGAGTTCATTATGTCTCTATCTAAAGTTTGGAGGCATTATGTATTATAACCAAAGTTTCCCGCTTATGTCATAAGGGTTGGAAATGAAAAAAGAAATTTTTCGCTGGTGGTTAAGTCTTGTGCATCATCCAATCGCCCGATCAATCACTCCACCAAATCGAGGACCCATAACCCTTTTCGCACCCCCCTATTCATACAAACTTTATTGGCGCGGGGGGGGGGGTGTTCCGAAAAGTGGTTTCCTCCCCGCTGGTCCCACATTGACATGTAAACCCCTCATCGTTTCTAACTCCCCCTGTAAAACCTTCTTACCACTCACCCCCGCCCCCCAAAAAAAAGGAAAATCGCTTAACCAATCCATTATACCACTCTCCTTCCCATGCGCTCCTCCACTTCGTATCCCGACGTGTCATTTGACTGCAACCATTCAACTCCAACATAACCCTTCGCGCCCACCACTAGTCCTCCTTTCATGCATAGCACACCATCACCATCAGTATTAGCACATTTTCAAAATCATGAGGAAGGTATTTCAAATAGAGATAATATTGAAAAATAGACTTCTAATCCAAATAGAAGTATTCTACGTCAACCTATTAGAATAATTTCACTCTTCTTTGAATTTCTCCAAATTATATCCTCAATCCTGAAGCACACTCTAGCAACAAATTCAGAAGTCAAAATATTAACATTTACACAACTGGTAGCACAACAATTTAGAGTGGTTGCAGGAAATTTGGTTGACAGTTTAATGATTTCAACAACAGTCAAAGTATGAGGTGGAAATATTTGAGGTTTGAGACAACTTAAGAAGATCATTCATCCAGAAGAAACCTACATGCATTTAATGGTCAATTAGAAAGAATCCATGACACTTGGTAACATATGGCAAAGTATCCAAAGAAAGCACCACATCAGCTCTAGCATTCAAAATTCTGAGGATAAACTTCAACAACCTCCAGCAATTCAAGATATCTGGCAGTTTTTTCCACATTTCTTGCAACTTGTTTTCTATCTTTAGTATGTGGGTTATATTTGTATCTGAGAATATAGGAGCAGTTTTAGAGGATAATTTTCTATATATTTTGTATGAAAATACTTCTAAAAGGTGGAAACCTTTTGAAAGGAGGCCTTCAGTACTGTATATTGAGGCTTGCTTATCTCTTTGATGTTAATATAGAAACTTTTCTTTTCTGGACCTGAGATTCATTACGACATTATTGTTTAGTATGTGTTCCTATCTTCAAGATTCATTACTGTGTTTTTCTGTTGGTATACTCTGTAGTTTAGTGAAGGAATTCATCCATGATAGATGCTCCTTTCATTATGATTATACTTGTTATGTATATGAAAATTACTATTAAATAATTTATCTCTTCTTGATGCTCTGTTCTAGTGCTTTCCCTTTTGTACTTTCTTCTAAAAATTGTGTTAAGAGATTCATCCTCGATATATTCCTCTTGTGCAGTGGGCTTTCCTTTATTTCAAACTATCATTTCATTATCTTTATTAGCTAAAAATATGCTTACCTTGCCTCAGAATTTTAGAAAGAATCTAGCCAGTTATTAGCTGCAAGCCATTGAGATTCAAGTTTTGACTCCATTTCCCAATGGTTTCTTTTTAAATATTGTCCAACCAGCCTTCTTAAATCCAACTATGTTCATTTACATATCTGGCCATAATGTTTAAATATAAGTTGGTATTGTAGTGATCTTGGGTAGCAGACCTACTGAGGGAGCCCCCTCTGGTTGAAAGGGCCAGCTTTCAGCCTAAATATTGGTCTAAAATGGTTATCTTGGGAAATACTTTAATACAGCCCAAAGTAAATTTCTAAGTGATAAAAAATCACACGGAAAGCACAACTTGTTCTCTACATGAATACTCCTCAAGTATCAACTTTATCGAAGGCATTGGCACCATCGAGTCTTAGGTTAACTACCCCATGAACAACTTATGCATCATTTATGCTACCTAGCTCATATGTGAATGAGAATCCATCTCAATATGTAGAAGATACCAATATCCACAACCAACATCATGGTTTCACTCTTTGTCTAAATAAATTAAGGTCACTACTGCATCTCAATTTATAATTCTCCTCTCCTTAACCACAAACCATCCAACACCTCCATTCTTATTCTCTCGGTAAGGTCTATCTGAATTCCCTAAACAAGTTTCGACCCTTTTTGTGTAGTTCATCTCCACCTAGTCAAACATGTCATCATTATCATATGGAAATCCTAAAAATGTGCCATGTAGCTTATGATATAAGTGACATATCTAAATTTAGTAGATATCCCTTGTACTTTTGCATCTATCTCACTTTGAATATCCTTGATTTCATCAAGCATACTCATCATGTGATATCTCCAAGAGGTAAATCTATCTCTGGCTCTCTATATTCTATCTGTTAACATGCCACTTCCAATATCCATGATGCCATCTGCCACTAGTGTCTTCATATTCTAAAGGCATAGCATCAGATCCCATCACAAGCCTGCTGAAGAATCGATACACCCTATCTCTATACATTCTTGAAAAACCTCTCATATTTGTCGCCCTATCATAGAGATGGAATAATACACATCTCCTCCCAAATATATCATGTGCACCCTATAGAACCAATACCATATGCAAACCATGATATCCAACTTGGAATTTCTCTTCTAGAAATCGATCACAGAATTTCCCCAAATCCCTGGAAGAATCACCCCAATCTATAACCCCTACAAATATGCTATAATAGAATGTCTTGATGTCACTTGCACTATAGGTTCTGATCTCACCATAGAATAATCTATGATACCACCTTCATGTGGTGAAGAGCTACTTGAAGCAATTAAAATTTGATACCACTTGTTATTTCCCAAAACATTTTCATGATCCAAGGTACCTCATGACCTGTGAGCATGCAACACCAATGTGTTTCCTCAACAATGGTGCAACCAACTTGCATGTTCTACACTTGAACTACCTGTAAAATCATACTTTTGTTTGTGTGTTTAGTTATCAATGTAATGTAGAATAAGAACATGTAACTATGCACAAGAATAATTTCACTTAGCTTCCTCATCATCACATGTACATAAATACATCATACAAGTACAACATACCCATGGTACAATAATATTTCACAAATAACATCACAAACATGCGTCACACATAGGTTGAAATCTCTCTAATATGGTTTGCATCCTCTCTCTATGATACAAGATGATGTCGTATGCATCCATAGTGTGGGGGAATGTTAGCTATTGTTTGAGGGTAAACTGAGTATGAAATTATGTGTGATAGCATCGTGTTATGAGGATATATCATCAGTTAAAAAATGGTGAATAAAGTTATTATATGACCATAAAAAGGAAAATTATATAGATAATGGATAGTTAACATGTAACTAGTCTCTAAATGGAGAAACGTAGAGAAAATAATGAGACACATTAAAGGTGTCATACCATCTAGTCACCGTTTACTCCATGTTAAACATCCATAAGGATGCAAGTTCCATTCATGAGTTTTAGAGCTTCCTTTGAGAGGCTATTAGCTATAGTGTTTAATTCTAACATGATGTGTGTAAAGGAGATCCACTCAAATGAGGTAAGAGCTTCCTCAATGTCATGTAGGATGGAATGAAGGTAAATGATTTCCACATGAGCTTTGTTGTTCTCCCAGTCAATGAATAATTTAGAGTTTCCCATTGCCTATAATTTCTTTACATATTTTGATGTTGTTGTACGTAGGACATAAAGAGCGATGAATTCAATCATGTTGTTGGTTCCATGAATAGGAGTGTATATGACTTGTATACTATGTGAGGGAGTGAGTGACCAGGTGCTAAAAAATGAAATTTTTCAGAATGGTGCGAAATCTAAACGATTACGTAGATCTCGTCGTTCTGAATCTGACGCAACTCGTTTTGTAGAAAACCGACAACGTATGCTTCCGGAAACATGTTCTGTTAGTTTTCCCAAACAGGCAAATTTAAAAAAAAAGGGCAGCTGATTAGGAAAAAAATTGGGCCAATGGCAGGCTACCATGTGGCCTCTTCTGGTTGGTAAAAATTCAAATTATTTTGGACCTAACGCAGCCTGACAAGTGACAGGCACTGATTGGTTCGGTCATGGGTGAATTTGATTGGTTGGTTGGTGGCCAACCACATGTTGTCACATGGCCCAACTGGAGGCTGCCACGTGGCAAAACGAGAGCCAAATTTGTTTGAATGCCAAAATGCACCTCCATGGAATTGAAATCGTGACCTCTCTCTGAATGGTGCACCGCCTAATCGGTTGAGCCACTAAGTTGCTTGATAAAATATGATCCGTAAACCATATTTGAATGTAATTTGATGGAAGGTTGGGATAAGGGGCCAGGGCTTAGCCTTGAGCCCCCCATACGACACCATATGACTTCACACCGGAATCGAGGGTGCGGGGGAGGCAGAACGGGCCCCGCCCGAAATTTATTTATTTTTTATTTTTTTAAATTCAACTATGTAATATGAATTAAAAATTCAGATTTTGGGCGGCATTATGCATTTTAACTATCCAACAATTTCACCCAGAATTCTGGGAATTTTTAGCTCAGTTAGCTAAAATAAGGGCGAAATTGTAGGAGGGTTCTAGACTTTGGGGAATTTGTGGTGCGGTTAGCAGCTAAACTAGGGAGGCTCATAACTTCTTCAGTTTTTGATGAATTTTGGAGCAAAAAGAGGCTAGATAGGAATTTTTGATAGTTCTAGAGCTGATGGAATAGGTTTTGAAGCCATTAGAGCACTATAAATGTATGTAATCACCATTTGAGCATAATGAAAGAGCACCAAGCCATTGGAAGCTGGACCAAGGAGATGTAGCCCAAGAGGGGTGAAATCCCTCATCACTTACTGTGTTGTGGTTATTTTCATGGTGCAGTTCTCTGTTGTTTTTTCTATTTCAAAGTTTTAAATTCATGCTTTATGTGTTTAAAAATTTAACATAAAGGCTCATACAACTCAATTTTAACACTTGCAATCTATGAACCCTTAAGCACATTTTCATTAAGATCTCATACAGATCAAGTTTGGTATCAGAGTTTTGGTTTTCTTATTGTTGTGAGGATTTAATTGTTTGTAAGTGTATGTGATGCTTACAAGGTTGAAGCTCAAGAGAGGAGAAGGAAAGCTTGTGGTTGCAAGTCCTCAAGTTAGGTCAAGGACAAGGAGAGCAAGTTTGCTACAATATCCACCACAAATTCTACCTCAACTTGTAGTTGAAGCTTCAGCAAGTATGCCACATGAAGGAGAACCTGAAAATATGTCAGGAAAACATTTTTTGATATGACAAGAATGGTGAAAGTTCTCTATGAGGATAGAATCACAAGGATGCAAGGTGAGAGCTCCAATATTCCAAAGGGTGATAAGCCTTAAAAAGGAGAAGAAGGAGATGGAGACAAGCCTCCAAAAGGAAATGAGAATGGTGAAAAACCATCTTTGACACCACCATTCTCCTCACCACCATCTTATTCTACAACAAGAGCCTCACAAACACCTCCACTTTCTCCAAAAGGTCATGATAAAACTCCATTTTTGAAGCTTGAAATTAAGTTTGATTTTCCTATGTATGATGGAGAGGTAGATGCTGAAATATTATACAATTGGGTACATCATCTTGAAGTGTATTAAAGGATACAAAGAATCAAGGATGATGACACAAAGATTCAACTTTCTTCATTGAGATTGGAAAGTGCAGCTCTTATTTGGTGGGAAGCAAAAACTCAAGAGGACATGAAGAAACATGCAAAGGTCTTAACCTCTTGGAATTATTTTGTTTCCGCATTAAGGAGAAAATTTTATCCATTAGCATACATGAAAAAGGCTATAATTAACTAGAAAAAATTTATGCAAGGTAAAGGAAAAAGTGTGCAAATCTATACTCAAGAATTCAGGATAAGAGCACTAATTTTGGGTGTAGATTTAAATATCAAGAAACTTTGCTAAAGTAAATTGGAGGTTTGCATAGCTACCTAAGACATACTATTCTCATGTTTAATCCTTCAAATTTATATGAAGTATGTGTACAGGCCACAAATCTAGAGGCAAGAGAGAAACATGTTTCAAAGGACACATGTGAGGATGCCTTTTAGTCTCAAGAGAAAGGAAAGGGTAAGCTCAAGGGTAAAGGTAAGAAGAATGCTTCCATCAAGATGGAGAAAGAAAAACTCACATGCAAACACTGTTCCAAAGATGGGCATGATAAAGATCATTGTTGGAGACTTCATCCAATGATGAGACCTAACAAGCTTAAAAACAAGGAGAGGGAGAAGACAATTGCTACAATAACACATGATTTAGGTTCTGATTCTGGAGCTGAAACAAAGATCAGAAAAATGGGTTTGAAAGGTAAGGAAATTGCGAGTACTATTTCTTCAAGTTGTCTCAATATTACTCAAGATTATGAAACAAGAATTGAACTTTTCCATGTTAGAGTTATTTCAAAGCATACCAAGATTGACACCTTATTTGATAGTGGTTCACAAGAAAACGTTAGACTTAGTCAAGAAGTTGAATTTAGAAGCCATTCCTCATCCAAGACCTTATCCTTTAGGTTGGATATGTAAGAATGAAAAATTGCAGGTGACGAGGAAGCACATACTTAGATTTGCAATCACTGCAAACTTTCTTGATGAAGTTGAAATTGACGTTGTTCCGCTTGATATTTCTAGTATTGTTTTGGGTAGTCCATATATTTATGATAGGAGAGAATTCTTTCATTTCCATGAGAATAAGCATCACTCGTTCAATAATGGGATTGAGTACACTATTAAAGCGCATAGTAAGAAGATGGATTTGTCTCTTATCCATGCTAGACAAATGAAGAGAATTGTGAATGCTAGTCAAAATTTTGATTTGTTAATGTTCAAGCATGAAGATGTTGTGAATGAGGTCTTTCAAGGTGATGCATAAAATGAAAATTATGATTTCATTAAGGTCGCTAATGATTGTGATAATATTTTTCAGGAGTCTAACATGTTGCCTCCAAAAAGAGGTCAACAAGATGTGGTAAAATTGTAGAAGCATGCATTATTCTTCAGCAGTGATGTGAACAATATGTCGGTGCAAGAGAGTGCAAGGATCAAAGAGCAAGTGCCAAAGAAATTTGAAAAAGAGGGAATTGGGTTCAAAGTTTCTTCTTATGGGTTTTATAAAATTTTGCCTTTGAAATGGGATGCTGCATGTGATGGCAATCACATTTGGTCAAGAGTCGAGGTGAGCACAAGACAAGACAAGCTAAACATCGTCATCTCAACAATGTTCGAGGTGAGAAAAATATTAAGTTGTTTAAGTTTACTTTGATTGATGACTGAGGAGGGAACATGTTTGTTTCTTCAATGAAATTTTGTTGTTGTACAAATTCTAGGAAATTGCAGAAAGATGGTATCTACAACAACAAGACAGGGTCCCCAGAATCAAGGAAAAATATCAGTTTTCATGAAAAGCTCAAATTGTTGAATTCAGGCAAATTCCAGTGGATTGAGACTGGAAGGGTGAGGGGGTTGTACCCTCATCAAAATGTTCAGTAATAAAAGGGTTTTTTGGGTCCAAAGTCTTCTAGTGGGGAGATGTGAGCAGGTTCTCAAAATATGCTCAAAAATGAAAGTTGTCATAATGGTGTGCAACCTGAATGACCGCGTAGATCTTGCCGTTTTGAATCTGGAACAACTTGTTTCGTGGAAAAATGATAGTTTATTCTTTCGAAAACACGTTATGTTAATTTTCCCATATAGGCAAATTAAAAAAAAAAAGAGGACAGTTGATTAGGAAAAAAATTGGGCCATTGGCAGGCTACCACGTGGCCTCTTTTGGTTGGTCGAAATTCAAATTTTTTTGGGCCTATCATAGCCTGACAAGTGGCAGGCCCTGATTTGTTCGATTGTGGGTGAATTTTATTGGTCGGTTGATGTCTAACCACACGCTGCCACATGGCCCAACTAGAGGTCGACGCGTGGTAGCATTGGGGCCACCAAATGTTTTTTGGATGCCAAACTGCACCTCCGCGGAATCAAAATTGTGACCTCTCTCCAAACAACGCACTGCCTAACCGGTCGAGCCACCAAGTTCCTTGATAAACTATGGTCCGAAAACCTTATTTGAATGTAAGTTGGCAGAAGGTTGGGGTAAGGGGCCAGGGCTTAGCCCTGACCCGCCCTCCCCCCTGCACCCGCCCCCCCCCACATACGACACCATATGACTTCACAATGGAACCGAGGGCATGACGGAGGCAGAGCAGGCCCCACCTAAAATTTAATTTAAAAAATAAATAAATTTGACTATGTAATATGAATTAAAAATTCTGATTTTGGGCAGCATTATGCGTTTTAACGATCCTAAAATTTTGACTGGAATTCCAAGAATTTGTTGCTCGATTAACTAAAATAACGGCGAAATTGTAGGACAAAAAGAGGCTAGACAAGCATTTTTTACAGTTGTGGAGTTGATGGAACAATTTTTGAAGCCATTAGAGCACTGTAAATGTATATAATCACTATTTTGAGCATAATTAAAGAGGGAAAATCCATGGAAGTTGGACCGAGGAGATGTAGCCCAAGAGGGGTGAACTCCTTCATCACTTGATGTGTTATGGTTATTTTTATGGTGCATTTGTCTGTTGTTTCTTCTATTTCAGATTATTAAATTCATGCTTTATGTGTTTAAAAATTTAACATAAAGGCTCATAAAACTCAATTTTCACTTGCAATTTATGAACCCTCAAGCACATTTTCATTAATATCTCATACATATCAGTGAGGAAAATACTGACACTAGCACCATAGTGTGGCACATGTCCTTATGTTGTGACATAAAAAACCCCTCAAGGAATACCCAGAGTAAGGGGAGGCATGATGAGAGAGCACCGTCACATGGGTTTTAGGTCCACTTTGTGCTCCAAGCATAGTTTTGCACTGAACCACTAGTTATCGAATGAAACTAGAATTGAATATTTTCATGTTCGTAGCCTAGCAAATGCAATTCATCAGAATGCTTCAACACCCTTACTTTCAAGTCATGTTTTAAGACAATCTATTTGACCATCTAATGACCAAGTTTCTAATAAATGTAGCTCTTATAGAGTTCCGTGAATGACCTGCACTACATATGCACAAGATATAAAAATATGACTAATGATTTCAGAGGATGATTTATATAAAATGTAGTAACTGGTCCTTCCCAACCACGCTTGGTGAGATTGTCCCATGTAAGTGATTTATTATCAAGATCCAACTAGAATGTGATCTTGGATTTCAATGGAGCGTAAAGTTTCCATATACAATCCAACCACCATTGTGGTTCATTGATGAAGAGAAAGGTGACGTGTGACTCATATCCTAGTTTTGCAATGAAAGCTCCATTATGTGAATTCTTTGACCAAATTAGGCCATATTCTATCTCTTCCCGAATTTTGATGTAATTTAAGGTGAAGAGATTATGCATAAGTCTCTTTCCTTATTTTGTTACTTTTATATATATATATATATATATATATATATATATATATATATATATATATGTATATAATGTGAAAACAACATGGTAAAATATCAATATAGAGAAAATAAGTATTAAAATATATTAGTAGAACAAGCTAGAGGAGGATTACCTGTACTAATTTGCAATATGAAAGTAGTTGTGATAATTTGAAAAAAATTGAACTTTATGATTTGGAAATGATAGTAATCACTTAACTAAATATCTAGTATTGAGTACATGTCAATTCTTGATTGCAAGTTTTATTTTATTGTATTCTTATTTATTTTATGCACATAATATTATATTGAAATCATTATTTATATATTAAAAATCTTTTGAGATGAAAATGTTATAAGTAACATTGTGAAATTTATATAATTAACACCTGATTTTTAATTGACAAAATTTGATTAAAAAAATTAGATTAAAATATTTATATTATAACTAGCACTTTTAAAGACAAGTTGCATGGTTAAAAATAATGACAAGATAAGTTGTGTGGTTAAAAATAATGACTATTATTTTGAAATATAAATTTTGATGTGCAAAACTTATAAATAACATGTAGTTTTCTATATTTTTTATTTGAAAAAATTATGAATAACATAAGGTTTAGAGTTCTATGTCTTTTGTATCACAATTTCTATGACATAAAAAATATCAATTATCTACTAGATTTAACGTTGCATCATTAAAGTGTTAATGTTATGAACATTTTAAATATAGTCTTCGAAAATCTTACAACTAAAATATTCTTTCTCAAGTTAAATGAAAAAGATCATAATTTCTTTGTAATATATACTTCTATCTAAGGAAATTGAAAATTTATTATTAATGAAAAACTCCTTTCTCTTGGGGTAATGCAAAAACCCTATCCCGCATTTGTGAGCGAGATCTTGGCTAATTCCTTATGGGTTAATCTAGGAGGGGGCTCCTCCCCCTCCACGTGATGATGCAAAAGAATTTAGGGCCCTCGTGGCCTCTCTTAGGGAAAATCTGAAATCAAAGGAGGCACACTCCAAATTTCTAAAAAAGGCTAATAATATCCCTTCCATTGCTCTCCCAACAGGGTTTTGGTGGACATCCTTGACCTTCATAGACATAGAATTAGTGGGAAAGTTTACGGACATGTGTGCATCGCCGAAATAAATGGAGAAATGAATGGATAAAGCCTAGAAACCAATGATAAAGGGAAACATTGGTCCCTACACTTGTGGAAATGGCTTCTTTTCCTTTCTCTTTGAGTACAGAGAAGATAGAGATATAATATTCAGGAATGGTTAATTTTTTTCAGAGTTAGTGGAATGTATCTAAACTCTTGGTCCTTAGAATTTGATCTAGATGGTGATATCCCTAATGCAATGTTGGTTTGGGTCAAATTTCCAAGGCTTTTACTGTCATGTTGGAGTGATGATTGCATGAAAGTAATAGGAAATAAAGTGGGGAGATATCTAGACTGAGTGAAGCCAAAGGAAAAGCAGTTTTCTTGTGAAAAAAATTGTTTGGAGGTTGATCTCGAAAAATTACTACCCTATGAGATAAATCTAACTCAGGGAGAATGGATCCATCGACAAGTATTGGATTTCACCTTCAAGTGAAATAGTTTTCATGAATAAAAAAATTTCACCAGGGATTGCAAGAAAGCCCAATCTAGGAAAGGGGAAGGAGTATCTACTCCATAATAAGAGCAATGGAAGACTCAGAGTAAGGGGTTAAATAGATGAAAGGTGACAACACTTAATAAACCTTCAGGAAAAATCAAAATGAAGCTTCAAATTTAGAAAATACATATGAAATATTTCAATCTCAGTAGGAAAAAGAGCCAAAAATCATGGAAAAGGGAGAAGAAACACTAGAGGAGAAGTAGGTGAACTTAGAGAAGGAAGAGGGGGAGATCTAAAACATAGAGGCCAAGGGAGATGGGATTCCAGTAGAAAAGAAACAACCCCCAATAAAAAACAATGGAAAAAATCACTAGATCTAGAAAACAAGGAGAAAGATACTGAAGGAATGCCATTAGCATGAAAGGAAACAAAGATAGGTCTTGCAAAGGTAATGACCAGAAACACAAAAAATAAAATGAATTGGGGAGATGATTCGACCAATCATGAAATAGAGAGTCTACTAAGAGGGAAAGGAAGACACTCAAGAAAGGAGGAAAGAGAGTATGAGGTAGAAAAAAACATAAAGTTAGGGACCCAAACACAAATTATTGAAGTGTTCAAATCTACAACAAATAGAGAGCAAGGGTGTGCTAAATTAGGAGGTGGTAAGCCAAATCCCCCCAAAAATAAATTATGGTAATTTCATAAATGTAAGGGGATTGGAAAACCCTGTAAAATACCAAGTTGTAAAAGAAATGATAAAGAAAGAAAAACTGCAAATCTACTCTTGCAGTAAACCATATTGGAAGAGAATGAGAGAGAGAATATATCAAGATTTTTTTAGAGAGAATTCATAGGAGTGGCACAAATTTCCATATGGGCATACATAGGTCTAAAAGGAAGTGAAAAATCAAGGTACTGGATTGCAGTACTACTGGATAAGACCAAAACCAAAGCAAAAAATTCCCATAGCGAATATTTATGCACCAATCAACAATGGAGAAAAAATAGAATTTTGGGACTCGTTGTTAAGCCTAAGAGAGCAACAATGGCACATTCACAATATAGTAGGTGGGACTTCAATACAATTCTATTTACCTCAAAAAAACGAGGGGGAAACCTAGAAAGAGATTGCTTATGAGAAAGAATGTAGGGCACATGAGTGAATGGGATCTCATAGATATAGTCCCAAAAAGGGGAAAATAAACTTGGACTAATCAAAGAAGTTGTGACAGACATATCATAGCTAGGTTGGACTTCATTCTTCTACACGGTAACTAGTTGATCAAAATAATAGAGTGAAAATCTTGATTTTTAGCTCAAGAGTATTCAAATCGTTAACTCGTAGCAAGGAGATAAACCCCTAAAAGTATATAGGACCAATCCCATTTCACTATAATCCAGGATGGTTGTAAGAAGAGGGTGTTATATAACTCATACATAAAGCGTGGAAAATTCCAATGATTTCATTTCCCACATTTTTTTTGGAATCCAAATTACATGAAGTCAAACAAGATCTAATATCATGGGAAAAGAGAAATTTCAAACCTCCAAGACGAAATAAAGTAGAATTACTTGAGGAGTTGAAGAAAAAACACCTCAGGATGGAATCTGATTTGTTAGTATCAGAATTTGCATTCTGCCATCAGTGATCAAAATCACTCTTTACATATTCATTTTAGGGGTCCCACTCAGAATTTTTTTATCATTCCACTAGGTCATGCAAAAAATTCACTCACTGATGGTAGCCCTAGTCATAAAACCTCACTCTCCCTTAAAATTTCACATTTGTTGGCCCACCTTCATGTCTTGCTAAGCATAAATCAGTCTTGAAAGCTCATTTCACTATGTCATTATGTCAGTCAAAGTCAACATGGAGTCTGGTCATTCAAGGTCCATTTAGGTCACTAGGTTTCATTTTTCAAGGTTTAATAATAATCCATTTCATCTCAATAAGGCCAGAAAAAGTGTGAGAGTGATTGAATAATACTTCTTTATCATTTGAAGAAGATTTTTCAGCATGTAAATATGATTTTTAAGGTTGTAATTATTGTTTCAAAGTATGATTTTCATACCAAAGTGTAATTTTATTCAAAGCAGAGATGTAATTTATTTTGTTTTTTAATGTAATTTTATGCTCATTATATGTAATAAGTATTGTCCCAAGCTGCCAACTCAAACTCATATGTCAAATTGAAGATCAACAAAGTCAAAATATAAAATCTCAAAACTCTAGCGCATCAACTTGCAAAGAAGAAAATCAAAGTGAAAAAGGTATTCATCAAAGTTTTCAAAGGTGAAATAAAACATTAGAAAAGTGGGTTTTAAATTAAAATATCAATTTCATTCAAGTGTTAAAGCCTTCTTGACATAAAATTCAAACTCATTTGTCTCCTACCACCGTTGAGCACACTCCAAGAGGGAATTCTTTTGAATTTCTGGGCGAGCATTTGCAAAAAACAGAGTAGAGAATGCACTCTCTTCTGCCAGGGCGCACTCTCTTCTGCCAGGGCACACTCTCTTTTGCCAGGGCACACTCTCTTCTTCCAAGGCGCACTGTCTTCTGCGAGAGTGCACTTGGCCAGAAAAGCTAGAAACTCATTGAAACTACAAAAAATCACTTCCTAAGCTTCAACAACGTTCTCATCGACCTCCATCAAGTGAGTAAGATCTAATGCCATCAATGATCATCTTCATCAAGTTCATTTGTTGGGTGTTGTGAAATTTGTGTTAGAATTTGGTGTTTAAATCATTTTAAAACCCTAGTATCTCCCATTGCACTCTTAAATTCCCCAAATTGCATCTCCCTACACCTTCATACCCTTCCTACATTGAAAATACCAATTCCTAAACCCTTGTTTTACAAATTCCCTTTCCTTAAGCCCTTTATTCCCAATACCCTAAGCCCTAGGCTACTCATTTTCCTAGGCTCCCAAAAAACCCCATACCTGTAATAAATTTCCCTATTCCAAACCCCTCTACATTCCTAGTCCTTGTCACCTCCCTCATTTCATAAACCCCTTCCCCCATCTCCCTAAATTTCCCCATCACATTCCCACTTCTCAAAATTCAATTTTCACTATCATTCCATCTCCCTAGGGTTTTGACACTAAGACACAATAGAAGAAAGAGAGGCAGAAGAAGCCAATTTTTTTCTAGATGAGACCCTTGAGAAGCATGGTTTGGTTGAATAACAAGAAGAACAAACACCAAGAGGTAGGCCTAGAACCAGAGGCTTAAAAAGAGCCTTGGAGCTTGAAAGACAAAGGCAAATAGAGACAGTTGATGAAGCCATCCTTGATGATCAATTCTTGGAGACGATTAAAGAAGAAAAGGAAGGTTGGCTTCAAGTCATCAATGACCACTTGGAGAAGTTGTTAAAAAAGGCTAAAAAGGACAACAAGATTCAAAGGAGAATGGCAAAACACTATGCCAAAGAGAAATAAATACAAGGGAAAAACTCAAGGCAACAAATGCAAATATTGAAGCCCTAACTCACCATGAAGAGAAGAAGAAATTGGATATACTTGCAGAGGCTTCACTCCAAGCCTAGCCACCTCACCAGCACTCTCTCCACTAATTTTGAAGCTATTTGACTCATTTTTGAAAAATATTTGTTTTTCTATGTATTCCTGAAAAATTTCATATCAAAAAATTGGTCAACGCACTTATTTGAGGCATCCAATGGCCAAACAGAAACCACCATTGGATTCATAATGATGAAGACATGAACCCTATCAATTTTCTAAGGTTTTTGAGACAAAATTCTCAGTGAAAAGGGCAAAAAACACCCTAAAAATCATGTTTCTGCCCCTATTTTGGCCTAGGTGCTGCACATAGAGCAGTCTTGGGAGAATGAAGTTTTGACAGGGAAAGTGACCTTCATTTTGAGAACTAAAGGCAGATCTGGAAACTATACTTGAAGGGATTTCCAACAAACTATCTTGGAGCCAATTTGGACACCTACAAGTTAGTCAAAATCAACCTTCAACAGGGAGGGCGCACTTGACACAGTGAGGGCGCACTTGACCATTTGCTGAGTTTTTTGAAATTTCACTGTAAATTTGACTTTACTTCAGAAATTCATGTTTCTACCTATGTAATTAAGGATGGTAAATTTAATTATGCTATGGATAGTTACATAGGGGTAGATTAATTAGGTAAAAGTTTTCATTGAGTCAAATGAATCAGTTTGAATGTATTTAGGGAGGAGTCACTTGGATCTCCCTATACTCCAACTTTCAGTTCAGTATTTTGTGGATCTCTTCCTTACTTCACGGATTCGACCTCTGAGGATGAGTGAATTTTGTTTTTATATCTATATATTCCCTTTCTTCACTCTTAGCAAGAGTTGGAATTAGTTTGGATGCTAGCTCATTGATCAAGGACTATTGTACTTAGTTTGTCCAGTTAATAAACAAGAGTTGCAACTATTTTTTGGGATACATGTGGTATGATGTTTATCATTGTTTTTCCTTCAGCTTCATATGTTAGACTGTGTTGTCTTCATGTTCATTAAATCTCTTTTGTATGATCTCTTTCAAGTTGAAAGGCAAAACACATGCTTGCTCATGCTCTGGTTAGGGAAAGTTATCATAATTTGTCCATTTTCCTCTGTTTAGGAAGAATACATCTCCCATGCTCTTCCTAGCTCCTCATCAGTCTTAAAATAATATCATCACAATCATCTTAAAGTGTCAAGCCTTATTCCTGCCTTGCCCCATTGAATCTCTTCAACCCTATCTCATTTTCCCTAACCTAGCTCCCTTGACCATACTTTCATCCAACAGCCTGACCAAAATCAATTATCAAAACCCCTGAACTCACACCTAGCCTAAAATCCTAATCAATTCATCCTCCTATGTTGTGTTTTGTGGAGAGAACCCTCTCCGACTTGGTAGGGCTAGCTACCAAGTTAAAAGGTTGGTATGTGGTCACCTCTATTGGGATCTCTTCTTCAGCCTTAGATATCTGGTGGAGTGATAACATTCTAGCATCGTTGCCAGGGAACGAAAGGAAAAAATTTCGCTGGGTGTACAACAAATTTTTATTGGAAATTGGTCCTTTGGATGATAGGATCGAGTTTCATAAGGCTGATTTCATAATTGCAGTGCCTCCATAGTAGATATGGCTTCTCAAAGAAAGTATGCTAGGTCCAACCCTGATCTAGATCCGGTTTCTCCCGTCGAAGATCTTGAAAGAATCCTAAGGAAACAAGGATCTCAGCCAGCTTCAAGTTCTTTGGATTCTCCTCCTCGAGATTTGGTAAGATCCTTCTCATTACCTTCTCATTTGGTATCCATTCAAGATTTAGTTTGCGATACCAAATTTGAGTTTTCAATGTTTAGAACTAAATCTGAGAATGGCTTGAATATAATAGTCCCTGAACCTTTGATATTAGAGGTAAGCCCATCATTCGTTGAGGCTGCAAATGAGACCGAGGTCAAAATTTGGAGACAATATCACAAGATCGAAAATTAGCCAACACCTTACGTTAAACTGCGGAAAAAGCCCTCATTCAATACCAACAAGAAACCCTTCACATCCCCGAAGCTTCCCAAATAGCTACTGCTTCATCATCTACCCCATCATCATCTCAATTTCCCCCTCAAGGATCTCCTCATACCAATCGACCCTTCGTTCCTCCCCCTACACCACATTCAACAGGAATTATGGCTCAATTCAGAACTTTAGTTCTCCTTGGTCAGCTTGTTGATTTTTCACAAGGATATGGCCAAAGACTTCCTCTCTTAGATGAAAAATCTAAAATCACTGCCCATTAGCACATGGCCAAAATTGCAACCTTCATAGATCTTGAGGAGTTAGATGCAGATGATGCCAAGATGTGAATTGTCTCTCTAAGTTTTTCTGGTGAAGTTAAAACTTGGTTTTGTGCCCTAGCAGCTAATTCCATTAGGACTCCCACTGAACTAATTGATGCTTTCTTAGCCAGGTGGGATGAGAAGAAAAACCCCTTACAAATCCTTGCTAAGTATGACTCCCTGAGGCACAATCCTAATGAATATGTTCCTGAGTATAATGCCCGATACCTCAAAATCTATAACTCCATCCCAAATGAAATGAAACCACCTCTTGGTTTGGCCCTCCTACGTTATCCTGATGATTTTGACCTAGAAATGGCCTACTCATTGACAGAGAGGAATTCAACTACTCTAGAAGAAATGATCTGAAATTTAGTGATTGTTGAGGCCAACCTCTTGATTAACAAGTCAAAACTCAAAATTGAACGTAAAGTAACCATTAAAGAGGAAAATTCCACCTCATCCAACACTAAATTTGATGCTTTTCTTAGGACCATGGAAAGGATGGTCAATAGAATGTCTATTTCAAATAGACAAACAGAGCCACAAGTCAGAAATCTGAACTTTCGAGGCCAGTAGCAGCAGCCTCAATTTCGGATAAAGCAAAGAGACCAAAGAGCTCCCGAAACACAGCAACAACAACAAATTCAAACACCACTACAATATAACTATGCTCAAAGTGATGAAGAGGAAGAACCAACAGTAGAGGAAAACCTTGTTTTTACAGTTGATGGCCAGCCCATCTTTTTGGCCGAAGGTGAAGAGTATGTGGAAAAAATAAGCTTAGAGAGTGATAAAGACTTCATATTGGAAAATGATCATGAGTTAGAAGTAGAATCTGGTGATTATCATAGAGGATATTTGAATGCATTGAGTTCCCAGAAAAGGCAGTATTCCTTGAGGAGTTGTGATGTTCCAATCAATCCACCTCCGAAGAAGACGATCCAGCAGAAAGAAGTACCACAGAAGAAAGCTTCTCAAGCCAATCAAAATAAGGGTAAAGAGATTGCAGATCCAAATCAGAACAAAATCAATCAGCTTTCTACAAGTGCACCTTCCAAAGAAAGATATATTTAGAGGAAAAAAGCCGCATTGAAAGATCATGTTGAGAAAAGGGATATCGTCATAAAAGAGGTAGACAGAAGTATGCCTTTCAGTTTAGAGTCAGAAATTTCAAAGTTGAAGGTGTCTATTCCTCTTACTGAATTGGTAAAGGTTGATAAGTATAAATCCCATGTAGTTAAAACCTTGAGAGTTGAGCCTTTATCTGACATGGTCAATATAGAGGATGATTAGCCCGAGCTTATATTTGGTCCTACAATTGATGGTCAGCCTGAAGATAGTGAGATCTCTCCATTTTATTTAAGTCTCAAAATCCACCAATTCATCCTTCATAACACTATGTTAGACTTCGGGGCTTCCCACAACCTCATGCCCAAATCCATCATGGAGAAGCTTGGCCTTGACATAACCCGCCCATATCATGCTTTATATTATTTCGATTCTGGCCGTGTCCATTGTTTGGGTCTAATCAAAGATATAGTTGTCTCCCTAGAATAGATCCCAGCCAAAAATGTCATAATGGATGTGGTGGTTGCTGACATTCCGTCACATTTTGATATGCTTATATCAAGATCCTGGGGGGCTAAATTGAGAGGTAAATTGCAGTTGGACTTTTCCTACCCAACTGTTCCAGTCTTCGATCAAATGAGAAAATTATACTGTGAGACTAAAATGAAATATATGATCACAAACAAGGAAAGGCCTATTAATCATCTTATAAACGTTGTACATATAGACTTAGAGTCCTTAATTTTTTATAATGATTCTGGATTAAATGATGTAGACTGTCAATTAGTAGAAATAGAGGATGCTCCTGAGATTTCAGATTGCATTAGAACAATGTTAGAAAAATAAAAAGAGAATTTTCCTACTACATCCGACCAACCATCATAGAAAGCAGATGAAAGTTCAGAAAAACATAAAGAAACAGATCAGAAAATTGTGTCAAAACAGAAACAAGAATTTCAACACCTTGAGGATGAAAATGGTGCTTGGAGCATGGAATTTGATGGTGTCATTGTAAAAGATGGGGCCGACATTGTTTTATGGATTTGTAGCCCATTTCATCAGCAAAGTAAAGTCCCTGAGAATGTTAGATTGTGTTCCAACAAATTAGCATTCAATTGCACGAACAATGAGGCGGAATATGAGGCGCTCATTACCGGTCTGAAAATTTTGAAAAAATTGGGAGCTAGAAGAATTGTAATCTACGGTGATTCGTAGCTGGTATTTAAACAAGTTAAAGGTGTGTATCAAGCTAATCACCCAAGGATGAGGCAATATAGGAATGAAATACTTGATATTTTGATAATGTTTCCAGAATATACACTTAAAGTTGTGCCAAGGATGCAAAATATTATGGTTGATTCATTAGCAACTGCTGCAAGTAATTTTAGAACTAAAATGTTTTCAAATAAAAAATTTGAGATTAATGTGAAACACAAGCCCACCATTTTTATAACTTGCAATTTGGAAAGTATTTTGGGACGATAAGCAGGTGAACAATTTCCTTCAAAGTGAAGGTGAGTTTGAGAACTGTTCTATGGAAGAAGTGTATGACAAGGATGACCAAGTCATCGAGGCAAATCAGATTGACATACTTCAGCTCAAGGACAATAATATTCCAAAGGGTCTCATACCTTTGGAAGAATTATTTGATCAAGACGACGTGGTAGGAAAGCCTACTTTGGTTCCCACATAAAAAGGCATAGAAGATGTTAATATCGAAACAACGGATCAGCCAAAGCTCATCAAGCTTTCAATGTCTTTGTCTCCCGAGGTAAATATTAAATATATTGATTTTCTTACTGAGTTTTCTGACATGTTTTCTTGGGATTACTCAGATCTTAAGGTGTATAATAAATATATCATTCAACACACCATCCCGATAAATCTAGATCAAAAGCCTTTAGGGAAAAAGCTCAAGAGAATAAACCCAAAGTTGTTGTCGTCCATAGAGAAGGAAGTAAATAGGCTCTATAAGGTGGGTATTATTGTTCCAATCAGATTTTCTGATTGGATGTCCAATTTGGTTCCAGTGAGAAAGAATACCGGCAAAATCCGACTATGTATAGACTTCAGAAATCTAAGCAAAGTGTCGCTAAAAGAGATTTACCCGCTTCCTAAAATGGACCACATACTTCAGTGAGTTGTAGGAGCCACTAGGATTTCATTTCTGGATGGTTACTTAGGTTACAATCAGATCCTTGTGCATGAGGATGATCTAGACAAGACAACATTCACTACACCATGGGGTACATTTAAATATGAAAATATGTCGTTCGGTTTGAAGAATGTCAGGGTCACTTTCTAGCGTGCCATGGACATAGCATTCGGTAACAAGAAGGATGTCTTCCTTGTTTTTTATTTAGATGATTTGACTATTTATTCAAATTCAAATGATGAACATTTACACCATTTGAGAGTCGTGTTCTAGCGATGTAGAAAATTTGGAATATCTCTTAACCCAAAGAAGTGCCTATTTGCTATGGAAGAAGGAAAGCTTCTTGGTCACATCATTTCAAAGGATGGGATCTGGATAAATCCTTCTAGAGTTGAAGTGATACAACAAATTTATTTCCCTCACAACAAGAAGGAAATCCAAGCATTCAACGGTAGGATGAATTTCTTATGTAGATTCATTCCCAACTTAGCAGAGCATATTAGAGAGTTAACTAACATGCTAAAGAAGGAGAATGATGTAAAATGGTCTGAAAATTCTCCTAAGTCATTCATCTCGGTGAAATTTTCTTTGACTATTTCTCTAGTTTTGACAAGTCCTGATTATTCACTAGATTTCATTATATTTTCTTTCGCTTCTGAGCATACTTTGGCAGTAGCACTAATGCAGAAAAAATATGGGATAGAGCTGCCAATAACATTCTTCATCCACACAATAAGGGATGCAGCCCTCTAATACAACATCATCAAAAAACATGCCCTGGATTTGGTTAAAGCACTCAAGGATTTCCGTGTTTATATTATGCACTCACATATTTTGGCATATGTTCCAAACACAAATATTAAAGAACCACTCATGCAGACAGATCCCAAAGGAAGGAGAGCTAGATGGATAACAAAGCTCTTAGAGTATGACCTTGAGATCAAGCCCACCAAGCTGATCAAATTTCAAGGCTTAGCCAAACTCATGGCTAAGTCAAATCTCCATGCACTAGACATCAATATTATATCAACACTATCCGATGAGGAAGAATGTGTAAGTATCATTAAGGTATCAGATCTATTTTTATCATCTCCACGATATGTTGATATCATTTATGTTTTGCAACATTTGAACCCTACTATGGGCATGTCAAAGAGTAAGGGTAGGTCCTTGAAGCTTAAGGCTTCAAAATATTTCATACTAGGCAGTGCACTCTACTTGAAGGATCCTGGAGGTGTGTTACTCAATTGCTTGGTTGAAGATGAGTCCAAAGAAGTGATGAAGGATTTCCACAAAGGAGATTGTGGAGTTCACTTATACTAGAAGACCATGGCCAACAAAGTACTGAGAGTGGGTTACTATTGGCCGACATTGTTTGCATATTTTTACAAGACGGTCATGAGCTGCCATGAAAGCCAACTTTTCCAAGGTAAATGTAAGCTTCTTCCTTTACCATTACAACCCATTTTAGTTCAAGCTCCTTTCCAGTAGTGGGGCTTAGATTTCATTGGTGAGATACATCCACCCTCATCCGCTCAACAAATATGGATACTTACCGCCACATACTACTTTACAAAGTGGATCGAAGCGATCCCAGCCATGCAAGCTACAGACTCTGTTATAATTCGGTTTTTAGAAACTAATATCTTGTCCCGGTTTGGATGTCCTAGAAAGATCATCACAGATAATGTCGTAGCCTTCAAATAAAAAAAGATGACAGAATTTTGTGACAAGTATAGCATTAAGTTGGGTCATTCTACAACATACTATCCACAGGGTAATGGATTGGCAGAATACTCCAATAATTCTTTGATCAACATAATTAGAAAGACGTTGGAGGAAAATAAGAAGAATTGGCACAAGAAGCTAATTAATGCACTGTGGGAAGATTGGGTAAACAACAAGAAATCCATTGGCATGTCTCCATTTCAGGTATTTTATGGTGTGGACATGGTTTTTCCTTCTTCATTGGTTGTCCCGATCATGAAAATTTTACAAGAAGCAAGAAGCGAAGAGCATGACATACAACACCGGATAAAACAAATGATTCACCTACAACAGACAAGAGAAGAAGTGTTTTAGAACACTTCCAAGCTCCATGATAAGATCAAGAAAATTTATGATAGAAAAACGAAGCAAGATGATTTCAAGATCGGCGATGTAGTACTTTGCTGGGATTCCAGGAATGAAGACAAGGGTAAGCATGGGAAGTTTGATAATTTATGGAAAGGGCCTTTTAAGATCACAGCTTCTCGTGGACAAAATGCATTTCTCTTGGAAGAAATGGATGGGCAAGATTTATTAGGAGGGCCAGTTAATGGTAGGCTCTTGAAGCACTATCTTTTTTGATCTGAAATTGTGAAAATTTTCTCATCTTCATTGTATATATCAGTTTGATATTCCTGCAAGTGTGAAGTAGAAAAGCACTGGAGTTCGGAGCCCAAAGTGAAGGCCATGGAGCTTCCTTGATTTTCTACCATTTCTAAGTTCATTTTTCATAAAAGTAAGCTAAGTTTTGAGTCATTGTTTAGTTAGTTTCAAAGTCAGTTTGTATCATTGAGTTGTCAGTATTTAGTCATAAATTTCAGTCTGATTTTTTTTACCTATTGGCCCAATTGTTAGGGACTTGGTCTACGGTGTTCTTGACACTTCCAAGGAGCTTCCATCCACAATAAGGTCGATGTTAGTGTCAGAAATTTCATTCTTCCATCAGTGATCAAAATCACTCTTTTCATATTCATTTTAGGGGTCCTACTCATTTTTTTTTTTATCATTCCACTAGTTCATGCAAAAAATTCACTCACTGATGGTAACCCTAGTCATAAAACCTCACTCTCCCTTAAAATTTCACATTTGCTAGCCCACCTTCATGTCTTTATGAGCATAAATCAGTCTTGAAAGCTCATTTCACTATGTCATTATGTCAGTCAAAGTCAACATGGAGTCTGGTCATTCAAGGTCTATTTAGGTCACTAGGTTTCATTTTTCAAGGTTCAATAATTCTCCATTTCATCTCAATAAGGTCAGAAAAAGTGTGAGAGTGATTGAAGAATACTACTTTATCATTTGAAGAAGACTTTTCAGCATGTAAATATGATTTTTAAAGGTTGTAGTTATGTTTTCAAAGTATGATTTTCATACCAAAGTGTAATTTTATTCAAAACAAAGATGTAATTTATTTTTATTTTTTAATGCAATTTTATGGTCATTATATGTAATAAGTACTATCCCAAGCTGCCAACTCAAACTCATATGTCAAACTGAAGATCAAAAAAGTGAAAATATAAAAGTGCCAAACTCCAACACATCAACCTGGAAAGAAGAAAGTCAAAGTGAAAAAGGTATTCAGCAAAGTTTTCAAAGGTGAAATAAAACATTAGAAAAGTGGGTTTTAAATTAAAAGATCAATTTCATTCAAGTGTTAAAGCTTTCTTGACATAAAATTCAAACTCATTTGTATCCTACTACCGTTGAGCACACTCCAAGAGGGAAATATTTCGAAATTTTGGGCGAAAATTTTCAAAAAACAGAGCAGAGGACGTAATCTCTTCTGCTAGGGCACACTCTCTTCTACGAGGGTGCACTTGAGCAGAAAATCCAGAAACTCATTCAAACTGAAAAAAATCACTTCTTAAGCTTTAACAATGTTCTAATCGACCTCCAAAAAGTGAGTAAGAGCTAATACCATCAATTATCATCTTCATCAAGTTCATTTGTTGGGTGTTGTGAAATTTGTGTTAGAATTTGGTGTTTAAATCATTAAAAAACCCTAGTATCTCCCATTGCACTCTTAAATTCCCAAAATTGCATCTCCCTACACCTTCATACCCTTTGTACGTTGAAAACACCCATTCCTAAACCCCTGTATTACAAATTCCCTTTCCTTAAGCCCTTTATTCCCAATACCATAAGCCCTAGGCTACTCATTTTCCTAGGCTCCCAAAAAACCCCATACTTGTAATAAATTTCCCTATTCCAAACCCCTCTACATTCCTAGTCCTTTGCACCTCTCTCATTTCATAAACCCCTTCCCCCATCTCCCTAAATTTCCCCATCACAGTCCCCCTTCTCAAAATTCATTTTTCACTATCATTCCATCTCCCTAGGGTTTTGACAGTAAGGAACAATAGAAGAAAGAGAGGCAGAAGAAGCCAAATTTTTTCTAGATGAGACCCTGGAGAAGCATGGTTTGCTCAAAGAACAAGAGGAACAATCACCAAGAGGTAGGCCTGGAACCACAGGCTTAAAAAGAGCCCTGGAGCATGAAAGAAAAAGGAAAAGAGATACAGTTAATGAAGCCATCCTTGATGATCAATTCTTGGAGATGATCAAAGAAGACAAGGAAGGTTGGCTTCAAGCCATCAATGACCACTTGGAGAAGTTGTTAAAAAGGGCTAAAAAGGACAACAAGATTCAAATGAGAATGGCTAAACACTTTGGAATAAATTTGGATGCTAGCTCATTGATCAAGGACTATTGTACTCAATTTAGCCAGTTAATAAAGAAGAGTTGCAGCTATTTTTTGGGATACATGTAGTATGATTTTTTTCATTGTTTTTCCTTCAGTTATATATGTTAAAATGTGTTGTGTTCATGTTCATTACGTATCTATTGTATGATCTCTTTCAAGTTGATAGGTAGAACACATGCTTACTCATGGTTTGTTTAGGGAAAGTTATTATAATTTTTCCATTTTCCTCTGTTTAAGAAGAATAAATCTCCCATGCTCTTCCTAGCTCCTCATCAGTATTAAAAACATCTCATCAAAATCATCTTAAAGTGTTAAGCCTTATGCCTACCTTGCTCCATTGAATCTCTGCAACCCTATCTCATTTGCCCTGACCTAGATCCCTTGACCATACTTTCATCGACCAACCTGACAAAAATCAATTATCAAAACCCTTGAACTCACACCTAGCCTAAAATCCTAATCCATTCAACCTCCTAGGTTGTGTTTTGTGGAGAGAACCCTCTCCGACTTGGTAGGGCTAGCTACCAAGTTAAACGGTCGGTTTTTGGTTACCTCTATTGGGATCTCTTCTTCAGCCTTAGAGATCTGGCGGAGCGATAACATGATCTAGTAGAGGAGTGCCATATTTAAAAGGAAAGATAAATAAACAAATAGATCTAGATAGTTATAAGGTAGGATGAAAATTTTTAGAGGCTTACTAATTAGGAGAATTTTGAGGTCTAAAATGGGCCTCCTATGGAAATTATAAAATAATAGTGGAAATAATAAAATAATATTTGATTACATCATCAAATTTTAGTAGGAAAAAAAAAACTATTTTTTCAACTCGTATTTTTGACTTATCTCCAAAATTTTTTACTAAAATTTCGAGTGGAATTACTCATTGGATGAAAAATTCAATTCCTCATCCAAGGAGTACCCATGTTGCATACTTTCGATGGATCCCGCTACACAAAAAATGCGAAATACATGAAAAACATGATTGCAATCACATGTTTTTCATGTATTTCTCATTTTTCATGTAGCAGGGCCCATCAAAAGTTTGCAACATGGGTACTCCTTGGATGAGGAATTAAATTTTTCATCCAACGAATACTCCTGCTCGAAATTTGAGTAAAAAATTTGGGAGATAAGTTGAAAATATGAGTTGAAAAAGTAGTTTTGTTATTTTATTATTTTTTAATCTTTTTAACCTTTTACTTAAAAAATGGTGAATCATCCCCCATGGTTGAAATCATCATCTTGAATCCTATTGGTTCTTATAAATTTTATTTTGGTTGTACATTTTTCTTAGGAGGCCCGTTTTAGACCTCAGAATTCCCCTAATAGTATCAAATTTTATGGTTAAAGGATGGAAACTAGAACACTACATTTTTTCATAAGCAATCCAAGGCTCGGGAGATCTGCAATCAAGTTAAAGAAATAATCCCCAAAGGTAAGTATAAATTCTCTTCTTTCTCTAAAATAAAACATGAAGCTTTCCTTCATTTTAAAGCATTTTACTTGGAAGAACATGAGAATGATCCAACCAAATTAGAAGAATTCCTCTCTTGTCTTCCAACTATAGTTTCTAAATATGAAAATCAGGAGCTTATAAACCAATATTTGAGGAAGAAGTTACTAAAGCAATATGGTCTCTAGATTTAGATAAATCTTCTAGCCTAGATGGTTTTACAACAATATTTTATAGAGCCTTCTACAATCCTATAAAAAATACCTATTAAGAATTCTCAATTCATCCAAACATAAAGACGAATTGGGAGGGGACACAAATTCCTCTTTTCTTGCACTAATTTTGAAAGAATCAAAACTTGCTAATTTTTCCCATTTTAGGCCCATTTATATTTTTAATTTAGCATATAAAATCCTTACCAAGATCATAAAAATAATATTAAGAAAGATTCTTCCAACTATAATATCATGAAATCAAGGGGGATTTATGTAGAATAGAAAAATTCTAGATAATGTCATTCTAGTGCAAGAGGCCATTCATTCAAGTAAAGATCATGGAGAGATATGAATTGTCATCAATTTGGATATAGCCAACACATTCGATCATATTGGAACTCCTTCCTCTTCTCAGTTATGGAAAATCTTAGATTCTATAACGACTTTATTAGATGTATAAAGGCATATATTGGGGCATTGCAGATCACCCCACTGGTCAATGCTAGATCATTATCATTATTCACAACTTCAAGGGGGATTAAGCAAGGATTTCCACTATACCCTATATTATATATATTGTTAGAAGAGAGCTTAAGAAAAGATCTAGATATGGCAAGAGAAGAGGGAAAATTGAGGTGTCTCGGAATTACAAGAAGCATCAAAGAAGTTAATCACTCACAATTCATTGATGATACATTACTACTAGGTGGAGCCTAAAAAATATTTGTTGCTTGCTTCAAACACATTTTGGGCACCTATCTAGATCTTTCTAGGGACCTCGTGAATAAAAAAATAGCCAATTGTATGGATGGAATTTATATGATTAAACATTTAGGGAGATATTCAATGCCCTTGAATACCTTCTAAGAGTTGAATCAATAGAGTGGACATGTATAGGCTCCAAAATAAGGAAATTATGTAAAGAGGTCGCTCCAATAATATTATAAAATTTGAGTTGGCGTCCATGAAATGGAGCACACAATAACATTTGGAAGGATAATTTTATTCAAAATGACTATTGGAGGAACAAGATGGTATTAGTGATTTGGCCAATCGGATGTAGGATGCAAGGTATCTAAGGATAAAAGTCATTTCTAAATGGGATTACCAACGATTTGGAATGGTTTGACACACCTAGATATACCTCCACATTTACAAAATCAATGAGAGATGCTAATATATAATTTAAATGGAATGGATCCAATATCCATAACATCCTAAGATCATAGATCATGGAGAAGAAGCACTAGTCAACATGGATATACAATTATAGAAAGTTACAAGCTACTAATTAAAAGGCTTTCACATCCAACCCCCAATAAGTTGTACAGGAGCATATGAAAAAGGGTTGTGATTTCCAAGGTGAACAAATTATGTTTGGATTTATCCCATCATAAAATATTAACAACTAAAAACCTCAAGAAAAGGAAGAGGAGGAAAATATTACACAAATTTTTGAATAGTGGACCTTGTCATTCATAGTTTGGCAGCAACATATGCAAATCTATCACTTATTGCTGCAATTACAAGATCATGGGTACAAATGCTCGAAACATGGAGAAATAAATATCCATGGCCCCGGATAAAACTCATCCTTCCCGTTGCATTATTGGGAGACCCTCCCAAGATATATCTATTGGTTGATATGATTACTCAAATTGAGAAATTTTGAAAGGAGAAAACCCAAGTCACATCTATGTGGCTCATAAGGAAACCCATCTATTATTCGAAGTAATCATACTCCATGCATATAAATCTAAAGAGCTCAATAGTCTTAGTCCACTGTAAAAGAAATGGATAAAATTTGGAACATCTCCAGAATAGACTAACAAATTCAAACTTTGCCCCTCTAATGCCAAAAATTGTTGTATCAGGCAGAACTTGTCATAATTTCAATAATGGAGAATGAGCAGGAACCAATTTTCTCTTTTTTTTTTATAGAGTTTCAAAAGGAAATATAGGGGTGGAAGGAGGGTCAGGGGTTATATTTCACCCCGAAGAAAAAATATAGGCTTAATTTTCCTAGGGCTTGGGGGTTAATACCAACAACCATGTTGAATATCTTGTTATTTGGGAATGATTGAAATTGGAAATTGAAAATAAAATCACAAAAGTATCAGTATCCATAGATTCAATGATAGTCATCCAACATGTGAGAAAAACACAAGGGAACATCAAATCCAGATCTCCCTTCTCTCCTTCAAAGGATTGTTTTAATTTACCTGCAATTTGAGAAAATTGAATTCTTTCATGTGCTCAGACAATTGAATTCAAAGGATGAGTCCTTGGCGAACCAAGTAACTACTATGGAACAAGGGACTTTAGAAGTTGACCAAAGGATGGTAACTATATCACATATTCCATGATAACGAGAAACAATATTCATGTATTAAGTTTTATTGTGATATCCCATGACTTGAGGCTTTTATGTAAATAATTGTATATATGTGCTTTCCTTTTTGGAATGTTTAAAGTTTGAAAGACATATGAAGAATTTAAAAATCAATACTTTATTACTGACAATGAATGATTGTAAATATGTATTTAAGATGTTTAATAAATAAAGAGGTCTGGAAAATTAATGTTGGAATACACTTGGTTGAAAGATATGAGGTTGCAAATTGATGATGAATATTTATTACCTAGTAATAAGTCCTAGGCATCTAATCTAGATTATTAGATTCATTGGGATTTATGGAATTGGCCAATTTATTGTTTCCCTAAAAGACAAGATATTGTCTTTGGGAGTGGGAAACAAAAACTCATTAATGAGCTAGTAACTACCTCCACCTCACACTTGTTGGTGAGGTGGAGGTAGTTACGAACTACCAAATTGAGTGGCAGATGGGTAATGGAGGATACTTTTATTTTTGTGTTCTTGCTATAAGAGGCTCACGTTGTCTTGGGGAGGAAAATTGAGTAGTAAGTGAATAAGACAAAAAGGAGAAAAATAATTTGCAGACCTGATATGGTCAGGGGGATACATGCTGGGTGTAGTATCATGGCTGGGGGGCTGAGTGATCTTACATTAATTTTCCAGACTAACAGTTCAAGTCGGTGTCCTTTACCCTAGAATTTTCAGAAAAGTGGATGATATTGTTATGTTTTGTTTATGTTTATGAAGAGCTCATTGGATGGTGGAGTTGAGATGAAAATTAATTAAGAGTACGGATTCTGTATATTTATTATTAAAATTCTTTTTATAGTATATACAAAGTTGAAAGTAGAAGATAGAAGATGTTAATTTTTTCTATTTTCGAATGGAAAAGATTTAACTGAAAATGAAAGACTTTAAATATAAATTAAATTATTTCTTTGTGTATAAACAAAATAACCTTAGAGTAATAGGTTATATATATATATATATATATATAGAATTTCTAGACTTGTACATGGTACTATTAGAAAAAGAAAGTAATAGTAAAAGTATTATCAAATTCATTTTTGTGAAAGAAATCAAATGAAAAATAACTATATACATATATTGAACTGTAGAAAATAATTATATTAGATGCAAGAAGGTAATTACATTATACAGGTACATTGTTGGTGAAGAATGTCAAAAATAGAATGAACATATATATATATATATATTCTAAAATTTAAAAAGAAATGTTAGCACGAGGAATTCCTAACTGAAAACACCAAAGATAGATTATATAGGGACATTGTCATTCTTAATGATGTATGGAAAGAAAAGTCTTACATAACCGATATATTGATATCAAATATTGAATATAATAAACTGTGAAGTAATAATACAGTTATAAATTCTAAACAAATACCAATGAACACTAGTTGCTGAGGAAACAATAGTTAAATTAATAGGAATGGAAACATTGTAACCAAGCAAAAACCGACAAAAGATATACTAGTATAGAAAAATGTTTTTCATTCAAAATAAATGCGTAACTTGATTACAAAATTACAAAATGGAATAAATTCTAAGTAGAAGTTTGGGTCAAAAAGATTGGCCCTAATATAATTTGGATTTAAAGGAAATGTCATGAATAAAATCTAAATGTAGCCGTAAGGGCATGAAGGTTCCATTCTTCCAAAACGGAAAGTGTAAGTCTATAAATACATTCAAAAATTTATAAAAAAAATGTGTAAAAAAAGTATGGAAGTGAAGCCACAGACACGAGCCAAGTACAAGAGTATTCGACCTAGAAAAGGAACCAAATGTCCTATGAGCCGAAGAAGAAAAACTCTAGAATTGAAAACATCAAAGGAAAGAGAAAACTCATCCCGTATGAAGAAGCAATACATGTAGAAATAGTAAAATATACAGACATTAATTTTAATATCCAATTATGATTATAGTGCAAATTAAAAGCAATACTGGTATAAAAAAGAAGATGCTAAAGTATTAACTTAATTAGTTACCATGGGTGGATTTCACTCGCATTCTCCAGCAATAACGGTAAAAGATTAAACAAATGAATATAGGCATGAGAAAATTCCTAAATCCTAGCAAAAGAAGAAGATTTACAAATAATTTTAAATTACGAAGATTAATTGTTTGTGAAAACATTATAAGCGACATGGTCACAATTTCGCTTTACACCAGAAAAAAAACATAAAAAGTAATGTACAAAGAGAGAATTTGATCGTTGTTTACAGTGAAGAAAATTTAAATATATATATATATATAACACTACAAATAAGTGAAGCAGGAAAAGCACACTTCCAATACATAACTGGGTATACAAAGAGTATGGCCACGAGAATAAACCCTAACAACTAATACACAGATAAGGTTTGCACCATAAACTCATTCAAAATTTCTCTAATATTCCATAAGGATCTAGGATTTCTAGAATGAATCATAACCATGGAGAATTAAACAAACTTATAATCACATAGAAGGATGTTAGGAGTTTAAAGAAATTGAAATCTGAATATTTCTATGTATAATGATAAACTACAAACCCAACAGAATAAAAACCCCATGAAATGATGAGTACAACTGTGATTACATTGACGATAGAAAATAAAATTTAAAAGTTGAAGATTGACATTGTTCAAGACGTGAGCGTACTTAATTCCCCACAAGAAATATGTACTAGGCTTTTAAAATTTACCAGATATGGAGGTATTGAATTCACCGAGCGTCCATATGTCCACAAGTGCAATCATTTGGGGAAGTAAACAAAACCACAACCATGTGTCAACTATAATTAGACAAACTTCCTTTAGACCAAAATCATATAAAGAAAATAAGATATAGGGTTATATATCAACAATTTTTTGAGGAAGAAAACTACAATGGAACTTGAAAGAGTTATTTTTAGCATATAATTCTATTTCAACAAAGAGAAACTTACCCCATAAGTGAAAACCTTGACGTGCGGAGAGAAAACACGTTTTGGAAGCGTAGTCCAGAAATGGGTAACACTAGAGGGTAATGATAACTTGTAACAAGAATTGTATACAATGTGTTGAAATATTAAAGTCACCTGCCATGCCTTTGGGCAGGAAGAAAACGAGTACACAGAGGCAGCAGAATTTTGAGTGCACAGCACTCTGCATTGAAGAAGAATGGAGAAGAATTTACTCCTGATGGGCCGCAGCCACGGATT
The DNA here is from genome assembly GCA_034641835.2 of Pinus albicaulis. Lineage (NCBI taxonomy): Eukaryota > Viridiplantae > Streptophyta > Pinopsida > Pinales > Pinaceae > Pinus > Pinus albicaulis. The sequence continues at coordinate 606,178,223 of CM076582.1, forward strand.
GCAGAAGAATTAACTCAGTGATGGGCAGAGCCATTTTTGTCTACGGAAGAACAGAGATTAGCTTTACGGAGGGGCAGATTGAGTTAAGACAGTCATTTCGGGCTTTAAAGCCCTCAACAACCAAAGTTAGTTTGAAAACAGTGTCTTGTTGATGAAGAGGATGAGATGCGATGCGATCTAATCGCAATCGCAAATCATGGTTCATATAAGTTTTATAACTCAAATGTCTTGCAGATGTGAAGTCGCGATGCGATGCGATTCAATCGCAAATCGCAATCACAACATAAATATATTGCATAGCCCAAGTGTCTTGTTAATATGGAGAGTTCCGCAAGCGGAACGGTTTAATACATTGAAACCATATAATAAATCGCCCTCCCGTATAGCAGAGGCCCGTGGGTCCACTTGACCACGTGGCGACACCTGAATGGAATCGCAAGGCTCAATCGGAGCGTATATGTTATGACCTCCGATTGAAGGCCGGACCCTTTGACCGTGCGTTCAAAGCAGGGCCCGCATATATTTAATTTTAAATAGACTTTGTTTAAAGTCTTATATAGATATATGTAAAGTTTTTTTATATGCAGCATATAAAAGCCAAAAGGCCTGCAAGCCTGAGCAATCGTAATTTGCATTCGCACAGCAGCGCGGAGTGAAAATACACAGCAATGTGTTGTTTTTTTTGAGACAGAGTACTGTTTTGAGAGAAAAGCGAGTTCTGTGCACTGCGTCTGAAGCAGTCACCACTTTTGTTATCCCTCTGTTAAGAGGAAGACTTGTATAAGTTTTTTTTTTAAAAAGAAATAGAAGTTGCTTTAAAAGTCTGGGAAACTCTGTCTCCTGTTGAATTTTTTTTTTTTAATCTCTCTGTGTTGTGAAGTGGAGCTTATTCTCTCCACTGTTTTCTTGGAATTCTCAAAATTCCAACATGGTATCGGAGCCATTTTAGGCTCTTTGAAGATTTCAAAGAAGCTGAAGAAGAAGACCGGTTGCAGCGTGTTCCCCAGCAGCGTGAAAAGCTCAACAGAGGTCAAAATTCAGGTATTTCTCAAAGATAATAGTGCTGATCTGTATTTAAAAAAAAGGAGTTTGTTCTTTCAGTAAAGGAAAGATAGTTTGTTTAAAGTCTGAGTTCAGTTTAAGAAGCAATGGCTGGACCAAGCACTGGTATGAATTTTGGAAGTGTTCAGCTTCCACAGTTTAATGGAAAGAACTATGATTATTGGGCCATTACCATGAGAGCCCTGTTTGTCTCACAAGACTTGTGGGAACTAGTAGAAGATGGTTTCATAGAACCAGCTGATGAGTAGGCTTTTAATGCCTTAACTCAAGCAGAGAAAGATGTATTGAAGAATAATAGGAAGAAGGATGCCAAAGCTCTCTTCTGTTTGTATCAAGCTGTAAATGAGAGTGTGTTTCCAAGGATAGCAGCAGCTAAGAAATCCAAGGAGGCATGGGAAACTCTGAATGTAGCCTATCAAGGTATGGAGAAAGTTAAAACAGCAAAACTTCAATTGCTGAGAAGATATTTTGAAACTCTTTGCATGAAAGAGTCAGACAATGTTGACACATTTTTCACACATGTGATTGGGATTGTCAATCAGATAAGATCCCATGGAGAAACTCTTGAAGATAGAAGGATTGTGGAAAAACTTTTGAGATGCCTACCCTCAAAGTTTGATGTTATTGTAACCACCATAGAAGAGACCAAAGATCTCTCACAGTTCACAGTGGATGAACTTCATGCCTCACTGATAACTCATGAACAAATATTGAGCAGAGATGAACACTCATCTCTTGATCACGCCTTCAAGACCCAGATGCCTTCAGGAAGACGAAGAGGTCAAAGAAAAGGAAGAGGAAGAGGCAGAAGTCAGAATAGAGGTGGAAGGAACAACGCTTCACATTCACATGGAAGGAATAACAGTCAAAGCCAGAGCCATGGCCAATGCAATAGCCAGCAAGGTGGACATCAACACCAACATGCTCAAGGACAAAGGTATGAAAAAACCAATGTCCAGTGTCATTATTGCAAGAAATATGGGCACTATGCCAATGAATGTAGAAATAAGAAAAATGACATGAAGAATAGGCAGAATGCTAATGTAGCAAAAGAGGAAAAGAACCCAAGTAATGTGCTGTTAGCTTGTAATGTAGCACAAGATAAAGAAGATGATGTTTGGTTCTTAGATTCTGGATGTAGTAATCACATGACTGGCAACAGAGCAATGTTTGCCAATCTTGATGAAGAAGTTAAATCTGAAGTGACCACAGGGACTGATACTAAAATCTCTGTCAAAGGGAAAGGCAGAGTAAGTATTTGTGCAAAGAATGGGGAGAAAAAATTTGTTCCTGATGTGTATTATGTTCCAGGTCTGAAATGTAATCTTTTGAGCGTTGGGAAGCTCATAAACAAAGGTTACAATGTTATATTCAAAGATGATGTGTGCACCATAAAAGATATTCCTCCAAGTAAGAAAATTATTGCTGAAATTCAAATGACCAGCAATAGAATGTTTCCACTCAAGCTCAACATTGACTTGAAAGGAAAAGGAAAGAATGTAGTAGATGTAACTCAAGAAGCCTTCCAGAAGGAAGAGAAAGATGAAAATTGGTTATGGCATCTGAGATTTGGACATCTAAATTTCGGAGGTTTGAATTTGCTGCACATAAAAGGAATGGTAAGAGGTTTACCACTGATAGAGAAGCCTGACAGCCTATGTGAAGGCTGCATCTTGGGAAAGCAACACAGAGAAAATTTTCCTTCAGGGAAAAGCATAAGGGCGAAAGCACCTTTGGAAATAATCCACTCATATTTATGTGGGCCGATGCAAACAACATCTGTTTCGGGCAACAATTACATGCTGACTTTCATTGATGATTTCACACGAAAAGTGTGGGTTTATTTCTTAAAATATAAGAGTGAAGTCTTTCAGAAATTTCGTCAATTTAAAGCTCTTGTAGAAAAACAGAGCGGACTTCACATTAAAGTCCTCAGAACAGATAGAGGAGGAGAATATATCTCAAAAGAATTTCTGCGTTTTTGCAGAGAGAGTGGCATACACAAGAAATTTACCACCAGGTACACGCCGCAACAAAATGGAGTAGCTGAAAGGAAGAATCGAACCATAATGGAGATGGTGAGAAGTATGCTAAAGGCGAAACACTTACCGAATGAGTATTGGGCAGAAGCAGCAAACTGTGCTGTATATATTTTGAATAGATGCCCTACAAAAGCAGTGATGAACAAAGTTCCAGAAGAAGCGTGGAGTGGCAGAAAACAGGGAGTCACCCACATGAGAGTTTTTGGATGTGTAGCATATGCACACATTCCAGACAAATTGAGAAAGAAGTTGGATAGTAAAGGGGAGAAGTGCATTTTCCTTGGATACTGTGAAGATTCCAAAGGATACAGACTGTATAACCCATCCACAAAGAAGTTTGTAATTAGCAGAGATGTGCAATTCATCGAAGAGGAAGCGTGGGATGGAAGCATTGAGAAAATAGTCAATGTCAAAAAATGTTTATCTCATGATGAAGATGATGTAGATGTGGTTGAGATTAATAACCCATCCATTGCACAACCTCCAGCAGCACAAGGCCAGCAAGGGACGCCTCAAGCGGCAGTAAGAACACCCTTGAGAAGAAGCGGCAGTGGTTCACCGAGTACACCACAAGGAGCAGAATCGAGTGCTTCATCAAGCACACCTACACCAAGTGAAAGAGGAACAAAGTTCAGAAGCCTTAGAGAAATCTATGAGCAAGGAGAAGCAGATGAAGGTATGAATTCCTTATTTGCTTTGTATTTTCAATTTGATGATCCTATTCATTTTGAAGATGCTATTAAAGATAGAAAATGGATAGAAGTTATGGATGAAGAAATTAAAGCCATAGAGAAGAATAGAACATGGGAGTTGGTTGATCTACAAGAAGGTAAAGAAGTCATTGGAGTTAAATGGGTATACAAGACCAAAAGAAATGCTGAAGGAAAAATAGAAAGACACAAGGCCAGACTTGTTGTCAAAGGATATAAGCAGAAGCAAGGGATTGATTATGAAGAAACTTTTGCACCAGTTGCAAGAATGGAGACGGTAAGAACAGTGCTGTCCATAACATCACAAAATAAATGGAAAGTATATCAAATGGATGTAAAATCCGCATTTTTAAATGGAGTTTTAATGGAAGAGGTATATGTGGAACAACCTCTTGGATATGAGAAGAAAGGCCAAGAGCATAAGGTCTGTAAATAGAAGAAAGCTCTTTATGGGCTGAAACAAGCACCAAGAGCATGGTACAGCAGAATAGATTATTATCTATTGGAGAATGGATTTGAAAAGTGTGAGGGAGAACCCACCCTCTACATCAAAGAAAAGGATGGTAAGTTATTGATTGTTGTTTTATATGTTGATGATTTAATTTTTACAGGTAATGATGATTATCTTGTTGAAAATTTTAAAACAGTCATGAAAGATGAATTTGAAATGACTGACATGGGTTTATTAAGATACTTCTTGGGAATAGAAGTGGAGCAAGGTGAAAAAGGAATTTTTATTTCTCAAGCAAAGTATGTGAATCAAGTTCTAGAAAGATTTAACATGCAAGAGTGCAAAGCAACAATCACTCCCACAGTAATGGGATTAAAACTCAGCAGAGAGGACAACAGCAAGGATGTCGATCCAAGTTTGTATAAAAGCATAGTTGGCAGCCTCATGTATTTGACTGCAACCAGGCCGGATATTATGCATGCTGTTAGTTTAATTTCCAGATTTATGGAAAAGCCAAAAGAAGCACATTGGCAAGCAGCAAAGAGATTTCTGAGGTATGTGAAAGGAACAAAAGGATTTGGTATTTTATATACTACTTCAGAAAATTCAGAATTAGTTGGATACACTGACAATGATTGGGCTGGAAGTGTAGATGATCGGAAGAGCACTTCCGGTTATATTTTTCATACAGGTTCAGGAGCGATTTCATGGGCTTCTAAGAAACAGCCTATTGTAGCATTATCTACAACAGAGGCAGAATATGTGGCAGCTACAGCAGCAGCGTGTCAAACAATTTGGATGAGAAGGATGTTGAGAAGTTTGTGCCAAGAACAGGTAAAGGGCACTGTGATTTATTGTGACAATAGCTCAGCTATTGCATTGTCAAAGAATTCTGTGTTTCATAAAAGAACAAAGCACATAGACACAAAGTATCATTATATCAGAGAATTGGTGAATAATGGTGAAGTTGTTTTACAGCATTGTAAAACAGAGGAGCAATATGCAGATATTTTAACTAAACCATTGGGACAGAAGACCTTTGAATTTTTAAGAAAATGCCTGGGTATGATGGATAACCCAACAGCTGACTTTAAGGGGGAGTGTTGAAATATTAAAGTCACCTACCATGCCTTTGGGCAGGAAGAAAACGAGTACACAGAGGCAGCAGAATTTTGAGTGCACAACACTCTGCATTGAAGAAGAATGGAGAAGAATTTACTCCTGATGGGCCGCAGCCACGGATTGCAGAAGAATTAACTCAGTGATGGGCAGAGCCGTTTTTGTCTACGGAAGTACAAATATTAGCTTTACGGAGGGGCAGATTGAGTTAAGACAGTCATTTCGGGCTTTAAAGCCCTCAACAACCAAAGTTAGTTTGAAAACAGTGTCTTGTTGATGAAGATGATGAGATGCGATGCGATCTAATCGCAATCGAAAATCATGGTTCATATAAGTTTTATAACTCAAATGTCTTGCAGATGTGAAGTCGCGATGCGATGCGATTCAATCGCAAATCGCAATCGCAACATAAATATATTGCATAGCCCAAGTGTCTTGTTAATATGGAGAGTTCCGCAAGCGGAACGTTTTAATACATTGAAACCATATAATAAATCGCCCTCCCATATAGCAGAGGCCCGTGGGTCCACTTGACCACATGGCGACACCTGAATGGAATCGCAAGGCTCAATCGCAAGGCTAAATCGGAGCGGATATGTTATGACCTCCGATTGAAGGCCGGACCCGATTGAATTATACACCATATTTTATGCGCCAATTGCATCCGATAATCCAATCGCAATCGGAGTTTTGTTGTTTGGTCCTGCGATTGGAATGGCGGACCCGATGATATTATATGCCATAGTTGAATGGGCAATCGCATCCGGTTGTCCAATCGCAATCGGAAACTCTTAAGTGTCGGAAACTCTTAAGTGTTGGGCCCGATTGCACCGTTGAAAGTGGCGGACCCGATCCAGGAATAGGCCGGAGTTAATAAGTCGAATCACATCCGTTTTTGATTGGCAGTCGGAACATTTTTGAATGAGGTCCGATCGCACTTGTTTAAAGTTCGGACCCGATTGCTATATGAGGCATGTTTTATATGACCATCGCATCCGGTTGGTCAATCGCAATCGGAACTTTTGTTTGGTGCGATTGTTTGTTTAAATCGCGGACCCGATTGTGTTATACATTGAATTTAAATGTTTTGACCGTGCGTTCAAAGCAGGGCCCGCATGTATTTAATTTTAAATCGACTTTGTTTAAAGTCTTATATAGATATATGTAAAGTTTTTTTATATGCGGCATATAAAAGCCAAAAGGCCTGCAAGCCTGAGCAATCGTAATTTGCATTCGCACAGCAGCGCAGAGTGAAAATACATAGCAGTGTGTTGTTTTTTTTGAGACAGAGTACTGTTTTGAGAGAACAGAGAGTTCTGTGCACTGCGTCTGAAGCAGTCACCACTTTTGTTATCCCTCTGTTAAGAGGAAGACTTGTATAAGTTTTTTTTTAAAAAAGAAATAGAAGTTGCTTTAAAAGTTTGGGAAACTCTGTCTCCTGTTGAAATTTTTTTTTTAATCTCTCTGTGTTGTGAAGTGGAGCTTATTCTCTCCATTGTTTGCTTGGAATTCTCAAAATTCCAACACAATGTAGCGTAGAAACCAAGCAATTAAGACCTCAAAAAAAAAACGAGATTGTAGAGTTACAAAGCTCTGTCAACACCAAGTTGAACTGAAAGAATGAATGACGAAAATGATGAACGGGCATAGTCAGTGGGATTACACAAAAACCCTAATTTCTTTGAATCGTTGATCAAATGCAAACACTTCACCGTCGTATATTTTACGGTTTCCATAAATCGTGATGGCTACTTAACCACTTAACATGTGAAGTAAGTCGAATTGTGTTGAACGTTTGGGAAACACTTCATAAGAGTCAGAGAAATATATATATATATATATACATGCGTTTGGTCTTACACTTTATACATTAATTTCAATAAATGTAAACTATATACCATGACCGGGCAAAGACCATAAGATTTGGTGGATGCATTCTCATGGAAAGTATAATGTTGTTGATCTTTGTATGTAACTAAGTCGTAGAAATGTTAGTGAAGCAAGGTATAGTGTACATATAGAGTAAACAAAATCTTAAAAAAAAATTGGAATGAGCTAACAAAATCTTTAAAAAAAATTGGAGTGAGCTAACCATTTGACGTTTTATCCTTTGGTTTTTGTGCCTTTTTTTTTGTCGGTGAATGTCCTCCGATAACTTTGAATTTCTCTAGTATGTTCCGTTGAAGTCTCAGCTTCTATTCCATTGAGGTCTCTGCTCCATTTTCGAATGTCTTTTTTTGGACACCCATCTACCATCATGTATGTAAGATACATGCCATACATCCATTGAATTCGTCCGGCGCCATTGAATCCAACTTGAAATTTGAATTGAGGCGAGATTTGAAATTTGAATCGAGGCGAGATTTGAAATTTGAATCAGATTCATCATTGTTTACTTAGTTCATTGACAAATAATGAATACTTCGGAGTTAGGGGGAGATACCCATAACCAGGGCGAGCTCTGTTGTGAGCTCCTGCGTCATTCCCATTGACTATGACCTTCATGCCTGTGCGCAAGTGGGAAGCTGGGACACTAGCATACAGGTTGTAAGGGGAAGTTTCTCATGTTATTTGTTCCCTCGTGTCTGCTATCTAGTATTTGAATTATTTAATCTTAAAAAATTTCAATTGCTTATTGCTCAAGATATTTTTCTCCATAGTTTTTTAACTTAACAAATTCCAATTGCTTACTGCCCAAGATTTTTTTCTATACTTGCTTAAATCTCTTGCTTCCTACCTGAGATCTATTGCAACATGTCTTCTCTCAAACTTGTGAACTAGATTGATTTACGAATCAATAGTTGGGATTGGAGAAAAATGTGGTTTTATATGCCATAGCCCATAGGGGAGCCAATCAATTAGCTTCTACGAAAGGAAACTAGGCAATCCTCCTCCCGCATATTTTTGGTGTGTATTGCACAACTCATTCCAGAACCAATTTAAGATCCGCTAGTTGCATAATCCTGTTCTAGATCGAGTTTATCCAGTTCTAAGAGTGGAGGAAACATTTTTAAAATTAATAAATTTACAACCTAACTTGAGTGAGGCAACATTTTTAAATTAATAAGTTTACAACCTAACCTGAGTATTTTTTTGGTCATTGTTTTTACTTTTTCAAGTTTCAATTTGACACACATACAAATGGTTCTTTTATTTTTCTATTTTTGAAAATATGTATCCTATAATACTTCCTTACAAAGATTTAAAATCATGAAATGGTCTAGCTATTTACATAATATTCTGATCTAGAGGGCACTTAATATATTTTTTTATGTCACTTCTCATACACATACAGAGAAGACTCACAGAGCTTCTCTTCCCTCGTGTAAATCATTTTACACTTCATATATACTAGCCCTCAAATCTAGGCTACTTTTGCAAGTATCTACATGTTTTACAAAATGATGAATCTCTGTGCACTGCCAGCAAAAGGTATTTTCGTCTCTTCATTTTCTAGAAAATGATGAATTTCCCACTGCACAAGGGACTTCCATCTACCCAACAGAAATCAAGATACAGTGAGCTTATGAATCTCCCGCTACACTTATGGCATGTACGTTTGCTTCTTTTTTTAGCATTTTTTTTTTTCAGGAAGAAAAAACACTGGTTTATATTATGTACTAGTTCAAATATGTGTACTTATAATCATGAAAAATATCGCATAAGTAAAACTTTAAGGAAAACCTTACCTTCCTTGCAGAAATAACTTTCAGTCTCAAAGATACATTGATTTTCTTACATAATTGTAGTCTTACAAAATATAAATGATGAATGAAAACCAAAACAGGATAACTAGTCGTAATCTCATCGATCACCCATATGCGATTGCAAAAGACATTTAGCTTGGATGATATAGTAGCCAAAACAGTGGCTGGTCTCTTCTTCCCAATTTTCTCCCCACAAGATCATCACAATCTTCTATTCTTTAATCATGTGAAGAACCTACCCCATCATACACAGATGTGTGCCTAATGAGATCGTCAATAGCTGAGGATGTTGACTCCAAAATTAGCCAGACCAGTGAACAAAAATAAAGGCAGCAAGATTGCTTGATCGAGAGTTATGAGAAATGAACCATGCTTGTAGTGCCTTCCCCTTCCGAATTCAACAACTCATAATACATTTGACCAAAAACACCATTCAAACCTTTTTTGGAAAGCCTATCCGCCTGGGAATTCTTTTCGCGAAAGATGTGCTAGAAATGTATAGTGGTGAAAGAATTTCTTAAAAATTCGATGCGCTCTAGCCAAGTCACAAGATGTCTCGGTGAAAGCTTGGTTCCTCTATTTAGATGGTCGATGAGTACCTTTGAGTCACCAAACACCCAAAATTCTTCAATACAGAGCTGTGAAGCAAACCATAATAACCCACATAATGCCAGCACTTTTGCTCTCATATTTGACCCAATTCCTCCATACCAGAAAATCTTGTAATGACATTGTGGCGAGACCATTAGCCAGGCACCACACCCACATCTAGACTGTTGTGAAGCGCCGTCGAAGAAACCTGCTGGGTAGTGAATTTCTATTGGTCTCATTCTATTTGAGAGATCCACCGGAGGTTTTTGCACAGATCTAAGTCTGTCCCAATTTTGTAAAATGATGGTAGTAGTCCCCATGGCGCAGCACCGCACCTCCTCGAATATCCATTTATTTCTGTCACACCATATGGCCCAGTTGAACAATGTCGGGATATTTCTGTATTTTATGCTTTTTAATTTCCACCATAAAATGAAATCTTTAGTATTCTCTAATTTAGGAACCTGCATCTTAAAATACTCACAAATCACCTTCAAAACGTTCCTGGATTATTTGCATAGATAAAAGAGGTGTGTATTATCTTCATCCTCCATCAAATAGAGCCTACAGATGCCCGATCCAATCTTTCCTCTCCTTTTCAGAATTTCCCACGTAAGATTTTTGTTCATCAGAACCAACCACAAAAATATTTTCATTTTCAATGGTGCCATATTATCCCATAACCCCTTGTAGGTTATGTGATCATAATTATGTGAATTATGTATGGAAAACACATTATATACTACATCCACCATCAACATACCATCCTTTGTCGGGCCATTCCAATTCACCCTATCCCCACCTGAGTCCCAAAGTAAACCTTTGCTTCTTAATTCCTCTGTGTAGTCTTCCCACTCACCCTTTAAATGAATTGGAAGCTGCAAATCCTCCCCTGAAAACCAAAAATGAATACCCTTGACAACCTCCTTAATGATTTGACTCATGAAGAAATAGCCCTTACTATTAATGAACCTTAAAAGCTGATTGCTGCATTGGGATGTCACCACATCGCTACAAAGTGCTGGGTTTCCTATCAGAATCTTTCCCCCATCTCCAAATTTCCATCTCAGAAAGGTAGTGAAATCGGACCAGAAATTATTAAACCCATTCCATATAGTTGATCCCCCCTTTAAGTTATTCCACCCCAACATGAATAATTTCTCCAAATCTGACACCTCCGGATACTTGCACTTAATGATTTTTCTCCAGATCCCATTTGACTTCAACCCCCTCCACAAAGATTTTATAAGGAGAGCCCTTCCAAAGATATTCAAGTCTTTTATGCCCCACCCTCCACATTTTTTAGGCCTCATAATAAGATCCCATCTTTCCAGATGATATTTACCCCTATCCTCCCTTCCATTCCATAGAAAATTCATAATAACCCTTCTAATATTGTTTAGAATTTTTTTCGGAATGACATAGATATGAGCCCAAAAAACCATAACATTATGTATTACTGCCTGTACCAAGATGAATCTACCACCGCTTGTCAACCACTTTGATGTCCATCCCCTGATTTTCTTTTCAACCTTCTCAACTGTTCAGTCCCAATCCTTAATTTTAGAATTATTGGGCTTCATGTGGAAACCCAGGTATTTGAACCTCGTGCTCAAGGAAGCAGTACTGAAATTGAACATGTTAGCTATGGCTATAGCAAATTCTCTCCCATCATCCTCATGGTATATACAATATTTCCCAATGTTAGCCAACATACTCGAGGCATTTCCAAATCTAAGAAAAATCTCATGAAAAACCTGCCACACTGATCTAATGAGCATTCCAAATAGCAAAACATCATCAACAAAGAAATTGTGGATAATTTCCCTACAATGTGACAACTTATACCCCTGATTCTACCCGATCTCACTGCACTACTAATTTTTGAACTCAAAGAGTCCATGACCAAAATGAATAGGAGTGGGGAAAGTGCACAACCTTGTCTCAAACTGCGCCCAGGCTTAAAAAATATCGAAGCCATACCATTAATGATAACCGCCATGGATGTATTTGACACACAACCCATGATACAGTTAACTGAAGCCTTGTCAAGACCTATCTTATATAAAATCATCCTCAGTAACCCCCAATCGACCTAGTCATATGCCTTACTGAGGTCAATCTTCTTAACCATGCCTGCAACTTATTTGAGTGAATAGAGTGTATATCTTCCTGAGTAGATGCAATCACATCATGAACGCTCATGTTCTTTAAAAAACTAGATTGTTCTGGAGAAATGTGTCTGGACAGAACTCTCTTTAACCTATCCGCAATAGTCTTCGAGATTATCTTATACAATGTATTGCAAAGTGATATCAGCCTGAAATCATTAAAAGTAATAGCACCAACCTTCTTCTGAATTAGAACCAAGAATGTAGAGTTAAGAGCCCCTCTAACCTTCCTAGTTTTTCTAGCCTCCTCATCCATATACGTAATGTAGTTGATGAAGAGATCAGTAAAATGGATGAAGAAGTTCGGGGTCCAACCATCTCGCCCCGGACTCTTTTCCATCGAAAAATATTTTAGCACAGTCGTTATCTCCTCATTGTTGATCGGCTTATAGAAGTCTGAGTGTTCCTTGTCATCAAACATCTGAGGGAAATCCTCAACTGCCCATAACTGCTCCCCGTGGAGATTAGGTTTGCTTGCTTTGAACAAGTCTTGAAAATTTCTAACAGTCCCCTCTTGAATGTCTTCCGAGGAAATTAAAGAAGATCCATCCTCATCAATCTGCCAGATTGAGTTGTAGTATCTTCTCCCATTTGCAAAAGCATGGAATAACTTTGTATTTTTATCTCCTTCGTTTAGCCATACATCCCTACTCTTAAGCCTCCACGTCTTCTCTTCAATGAGAAGTATTTTCCTTTTTTTACCGCTCCACTTCCTTTAGTCTTGCCTATATGCCTTCCTTTAGATTTGAAAATTCCATCTCTTTTATAAGGAGAGCAGTCTCCCTTGCATATGCCATATATTGGACCTTTAATTGAAACTTCTTTCCTCGTTCCCATCTCTTCACATCTTTCTTTAGCCCCCTAAGAGTTTCCATCAGATAATCCATCACTGTTTTTCTCGCCTCCCTTCGATTTTTACTCATAAAATCCACCACCATAGAGTTAAAACCGAGGTCCTTCAGCCACACTTGGTTGAACTTAAAAGGATACCTACCCTTTTTTAAAACGAAATCCCAAGCAAGAATAATGGGTCTATGATCCAAGATCTTAAAATCACCGATGTAAGCCGACCATTCTCCCATCCTGGCCATTAAATGGGATTTCACCATAAATAGATCAATCTTCTTGCATATCGATGCACTACCCTATTTCCCATTAAACCAAGTAGGGTCGTGATTCTTCATCTTCAAATTGACTAGATGGATAGAATTGAAAATCTTCAAAAGAGTGTCTACCAATGGATTCTTCCTTCCCTGTACACCCCAAGTCTCCCTATCATGAAATGTAAAATTGAATTCCCCCGCAATTATCAAGTTCTCCAGCAGAAAGATGCCACTACTAACCATCCTTCTCCAGAAAACAACCCTATTCTGATAGGGAGCATATAAATTAATAATGTGTACCCTTTGATTTAATCCACGGAAATGTCCTGAGAGGACAATCCCTCCATAAAACCCAAAAGCTTTAAAAGATGCTATAGCAGGATCCCACATCACTAGTTCCCTGCCAGAAAGACCCGCAGCATCCTGAGCCGCCATGTGCCACACTAGGAAAATAGTGCGGAAACAAGAAATAGCTCAATCAACAGTATTCATCGTCTCTTGTACAAAGATTAAGATGGGATAATTCTTCAGAAAAAACTCATGCATAGAAAGAAATTTAGCTTTCCCCCCGAAACCCCTGATATTTAACGAGACCAACTTGATCATGACGCAACCTTGGACGGGTCTAGTTCTCTAAGAACCCGGTCTAGAGCAAATGTGACAAGAATATATCTGAAATTCCCTTTAGCCAGAGCCCCACACGGTGAATTTGAGGATATAGAATTATTCTTAACCCTTGGGCGACCCTTGCCTCTCCTTATCGTAACATTCGATTTAGAGGAGGGGCTAATAATCAAAGGAGGCGAAGGTTGCATTCCTCTATCCACGGTCAGAGGGACAAGGTTAACATCAGGGTCCAAAAGTAATAGATCAAGGTCATTTCCAACTGAATTCCTTGGAGTCAAAGACGAGCTCACCATGGATGGCACCTCGTGTTCCATGTTCTATGACGACGACACAGTTTGCAGCATAGTGGAAGATGGGTACAAGGGAGAGGATGGTAACAGGACCGACTGTTTCTCATGTGAAGAAGGGGAAGTCTTAACATGGTCAGGTAATGAATTAGCATGGGGGATGAAATTAATATATTTTGCGGTGTCAGGCCACATGGGCCGAGAACCCCCTGGTAAGTGCGGTCTCATGATAGACTTGGAGATAGTTTCATTACAACTTGACTTGCACTTATCCATCACCCCACAACAATCATTGACCTGAAATTGGTTTATAGGAAAATGTGACTTACTAGTGAATGGAGGTCCCGAAGGAGGTGGCGCAGCCCGCAAGGTTTTCCAATGATCCACCCACTAGTTCTGATGGACGCCATGATCATGCTTGAAATAATCCTCTTTCCACCGCGAGCAAGTCTGCATTAAATGCCCAGTTTTGTGACATAGGTGGCACTGGAACGGGGTGTTCTAATATTCAAAACACTGTCGAAGGGTATTCCCTTCCCACTCCAGACAGATATCCGTTGGTAAACCCCCCGCGAAGTACACCTCCACGAGGACCCAGGTAACACGTTTGTCAAAGATCCTGATACACTTCAGATCCACAAATCTGCAAACACCTATACTATAATTCCCAATAGTCTACAAAACCGCCTGCGACCATAATTGAATGGGAAGTCCCAAAAGCTTTACCCATAACATATGTGATTTCGGTGCATTTTCAATCGAGTGAAAATCCACCATCCATTTGAACAAAGGAAGAAAATAGTGACCATTAACCCACGTCCAAAGGAGAATTTCCGGAACGTCTTCATCCTTCAAAAAATGAAATTAGTAACAACCATTTGGTAACTGGATGATTCGAGGCTTGTATCCAATGATCAAACGCCAAGCCCCCATGAGCAAATTCTGTAAATCCACAGTGATGTGAGTAGAAAACTCCCACTTACCCACCAATGCCCTCGAGAGCAGACTCTTAGCTCTCTCCCACATCACATCGCTCCCAAAAGTCAGGATTCTCCGCTCAGCGATAGGATTAAAAGGCTTTGTCGATCAATGACAACCCAAATTACTCCGGAGAACAACTATTTCCTCCCCCCCTTACCAGGCTGAGACATATACACCCTCGCAGGCCCAGAAACATCCGGAACACACCCCAGAGAAATGACCGCCTTCGATTCGGAAATGGGACCAGAACCAGCCAAAACTGACCCTAGTGCATTGAAACCCAGCAGATCAGAAGTGGAAAGAGAACAAAGAGGGTCATGATTACAGGAGTGGTTGACATTAAGTGCTCTGGCTTCTGCCAACTCGAGCAATGTAGAAATGCGTCATTGAGGAGCTCCAACTCGAGATCAACTTCAGAGCCACTTGCCGCCATGAGATGTACGCAAGTACTAGAAAACCAAAAAGGAATAAATGATCACCACCCACCTTTGTCAATAGCCATAAATAGAAAAGCTAGTGGCACGTCAAACGCCAACTCTGAGTAGTACCTGAACAAGGAAATGCAACCCACTCATCCCAAGAAACGACTCTCTGTCACAATCACATACCTCCACAATTAATAGTTAAGGTCCTAGGAGGAATGGCACGCTGACGGAAGTACATCAACCCAAACTGAGATGTACGTAACTAGGCTTCCCCCAAAACCTATCAAAAATCACCCCCTACACCGGAAAAAATTTTGAATTATCGTTCCCAGAAAAAGCGTCCTGGCTCCTGGAAAAACCAAGGGAAAATATTGATCGTACCTTCACTTCCGACCGTGAATCGAATCCCTTCTCAGGCCTCTACACAGCAACAACATAAAAAATTGTCGATATTCCACCACCTCGTGCATAGTTGAATCCTCATGCTCCTAAAAGTTCTGTAAATAATCCAAGAATGACACCAACCATCTTGTATCGAGACAGAGGATGCCTGTTGGTCGATCTTCTTGGAACAGAAAGAAAAAAAACTGTCATGAGCCACCAATACATGAAGAAACCAATCCCATAAACTTACCAGCCTGTTGAGGCCTCGAAATTCATTGCAACAACATGGGGGATGACCACCTAGTCTGGACCTTAAAGCAGTTCCTTTTCCGTTTGGAATAGTGGCTTCGAATGGTTTAACTAGGTCCAGTTACCTTCTCTTAATCTCCATTGATTTAAAATATGACTTTTATTTACCAAGGGGAAAGAGACATCAGATCATTTCTCTTGCTGATCAGGCAGGAAAGTGATCTTTAAGTTAGTTTGGGCTTAGCCAAACCACAATTAAAGTTCTGCCTCTTTGGGAAGAGGACTTTTTAAGGATGTAGAATTTAATCTATATGCAATATTATTCTAGGATGCAAGCAAAAGAAACTTTTTAAATCCTATCTCAATTAGGGAGATATAGATCTATCCCAACTGAGAGCAAGATATTTTAAATAATTGAGATTTACATATGTTTGTTTTAAATGAATATCAAGCTAATGAAATAGTTCAATTAATTGACATTGTGAATACCAAACACATCCTACCTAGAGACCTCTTAACTGAAATAATCAATCAACAACACTCAGGAAGTAGTTCTCAAAATGATATTGATCATTTATTTAGTAACTTGAATAATTAAACAATAACATGCGGAAATAGTTCACAACATATCACTATTCAATAAATCAGTTTTATAAGACAAATTTCTGAGTAAATTGTTACTCAGAAATCATAATTCAATCCATAAGAGTAGAGACAAATAATAACATAAATTGAGGCAAATTACTCATACCGACAGAAGTGCACAAGTATGCGAGTAAATTGACACATTCCTGTTATAAAATGAAACGAGCATTTAAAATAATAGTATTATAAATACCGATTTATTAAGTCCATTTCTCCAACTCTGGTCTCTAACATTCTTTTCACTGCCTGAACTTCTGCTTTCAAAATTAGAGCTACAGTAGTGCAAGACTCTGTTCATTATACATAACTCAGAGTGTAAAATAAAAACCTCAATAATCTCCAGACCTGAGATTCCTCTCCTCCCACCCTACAACTCTAAATTCCTATTACAGAAGTGCTTTTAGAATTCCAGAATTGCAGAGGAGAGAAGCCCTTATTACATTTTGATATCTACTATTTATAAAATTTACAAAAGGATTTCTTCATAGGAAAGTTTGTTTGAAGAGTGGTTTTGCTCCATCAATTTTCATTGGTTCAAATGATATTATTCAATTACTGGAGCTTTCTCATTCATGGATATCTTCTTCCTCTTATCTCTTCAATTGTTTTCCTGCAAAAACAAATCAAAACAAAATTAAAATGTAAAAATAAAATCAAAATGCAAAATCTAGAAATTAAATTAAATCCAATCAAAACTTAATTAAATAAATAATTGAAAAGGAAATTTAAGCTTTATTTTAATGCCTGTGCTAATCTAATTGGCCAAGGATATCATTGACGAATGGATCTGCATTTAGAAGAAGTTGTGGGAAAATTAAAATGCATAAAATAAAACTCAGAAAATTTATTTTGTTAAAAATTCGAAGCATGATATTCTGTTGAATTTTAGACCCAATACATGATCAAATCTGGAAATGAAACAAATTTAGAAATGTTCTCCATGATTTTATCTATCCAATGAGCCGCCTTGGGCCTCATTTGGCCAAGTAAAACTCCATTTATGAGCTTCTAGAGTTGGTGTATTAAAATTGCAAAAAATCTGGAATTTTCTGTTGCTTGGGCTAAAAATCAGAATTTTTAAATTAAATTCCAATCTTAAATTAGATTATGATTATTAATTTATTAATGCTAATTAATTACAATAATGCTATTAATCTGAATTTACTATAAACATAAATGAATTAATAAAAATAAATAATTTAAAATTTATTTAAAATATAAATATATTAGATTAATACTATAATTTATTTATATTATAATTATAATAAAATATTATAATTAAAATATAAAAATTATAATAAAAATATAATATTTATTATATATTAAATAATTAAAAACCAAACATCCACGTGAGAGAGGGAGAGTAGGACTTGGAGAGAGAGAGGTGAGTAAGAGTATGGAGGGATAAGGAGTGTTAACGGAGGATGGAGTTAGGTGGAGGAATAAGTGGAGGGTGAGGTGAGTGTGATGTGAGGGAGAGTGAGGTGGAGGATGGGAGTTATAAGGAGAAGTAAAAATTCATATTAAAATCCTTTAACCCATCACATAAACCAAAATGCATCGAAGTTTCGACATTTTTTCAATATATGCGTAAAAATAAATCTTTGTTATTTGCGATAGTATCGCAATCGCAATATCGCATTGCATATTTTATTTCGACTTTTTTGTAAATCAGGATTTGTTAGAAGAGTGAGTGTGGTCAGAAGTGGGGCCCACGTGGGATTAACCATCCTACATTTTGGACTTAAGCTTTTTGCAATTTTGGGGTTTTGAGTTTGGCGATTTGTTTTAAAATAACAAGTTGGAGTAAATTACCAAGATCTTGAAATGTGTTTTAGCCCATTGTACAATTTGGTTGGGTCATTTTGTAGGACCGTTAATAAAAATGAAAAATTAGTAAAAATGAACTAAAATTTAATTTTTACAATGAATGACTATTTTAACTACGAGAATTAAAATATTGGTACACTTTATACATTTTTTTAACCCAAGCGAGAAAATGATCAAAACTTCAAAGGAGTGCCATTTAAAAACCGGTTGACCAAATGGAGCGAAACAAGTATTGTTGGAAATCTTATGAAAAACCAGATTCAATGAAACAATCGAAATAGGAATCCGATAAAAATGAAAAAATGACAAAAATGTAGGATAATTAACTTAATCAAAATCCTAAAAGGTTCTTAACCAACAACATAGCCCAATAGTCTCGACTCTTCGGCATAGATGGTCACGATACTTAAGTTTTGCTCAATAGTAGAAATTGCCACTATTAGTCAGTAGTCACTCCTCGACCACACGTCTCGTTTCCTGGCATCAAATATCAACTCCACCATAGACTGAATTATCCTGTCTCATCCCCACTGCGCTCAATCCATTTCTTCCCAACTGCTCATCCTTGCCTTATTTTGGGCTCAAATCAAATTTTTTAAGCAAGCCACGCTTTTCTCTATTCATCATTTTTATCTATTGCTAAATTGACTTGTGTTTCTCTCTGTTTATCTTTTTTATCTATGGCTGAATTGAGTTGTAATTTGATGAAATTTCATTTTAGGTTTGTTTTTTTATCTATGGCTGAATTGAGTTGTAATTTGTATATGGTGGAGTAATTTCACTTTGGGTTTGTTTTTTAATTAAAAATAAAATTATAATTGCCTCTATAGCATCAAGTTGGAATCCACCATTTCATTTGATTAAAAATAAAATTTGATTTTAAAAGAAATCAATGAAATTTGATTGGATTAAATTACATCAATAACATTGTTGTATTGGCCAAAATTATTTTCTACTTTTATCAATAACATTGTTGTAGTGGTGGAAATTATTTTCTAGTTTGCGGTAACTCATTTGTTGTAGTAGTGGAAATTTGTTTCTACTTTGCTGCAACTCCTTTCTACTTTGCAGCAACTCCTTTGATCAAACTAAGTTGATGCCCCTGCACCTCCACCAGTGACAACTCTGGATATCTAAATTTCATATAATTTTTGAAAATGGATTATAGCTTATAGTTTTTTATTAATTAAATTTTTTTAAAATAATATATTAAAATCATATATGATAAAGCTTTTAAAATTTTTTTTATGTGAGCAATTTTTTTACAGTGTTTGCTTTTCCATTTTTAACCTTTCTAAGCAAGTCATGCTTCTTTCTATTCATCTTTTTTTATTTATAGCTGAATTGAGTTGTAATTTGTATATGGTGAGGTAATTTCATTTTGGGTTTGTTTTTTAATTAAAAATTGTAATTTATTTTACTATAATAATTAATATAGAGTTAGCAAACAAATCATAATTCTTCAAATTGATGTTTGACTCTACCTTTCAAATTTGATACTTGATCATAATTATAATTGAAGTACTTTTCATATTCCATATTTTACTACTTATATGCTATTCTCAAACTAGTAAGCATCAAGAAGGATAAAAAAGATAAATGGAGATGCAAATTCTTATGGGTAGAATACCTCAAATTTAAATGGATCTACATTGGTGTGTATATTTTCTATATGAGAAAATTTCACAAATTTACCCCATCTTCCTTATAATATCATAATTGCGAGTGATAAAATTCTACCACTTTCTTTGCAATTGTTGAATCATGGTGTCATGTTAAAGAATTGAGATTGTAATTTCATGTTAAATATAATTTATAAATTAATTATAACGTTGAAGCAATAATATTGAGTAGAATATTATACCATTAAATATGAGATATGATTTTATACATTAGTTTCTCATATTTTCTAAATGGCTAATACCATTTGCAATTTTGTTTTAACAATATTTATATATAGTGATACTTAATTTTATTTAAATGTGTAGAAAATTTACACCAATGTAAATCCATTTAAATTTGAGGTATTCTAAGCATAAGAATTTGCATCTCCGTTTATTTTTTGTTATCCTTGTTTATGTTTTACTAGATTTAGAATTGCATATAAGTAATAGAATATGAAATATGAAAAGTAGCTCAATTGTAATTATGATCAAGGTATACCTCTATTTATATAGATCTATTAAGCATTTACTAATATTAAAAATAAATTGAGATACATATAGTTATCTCAATTTTTTTTTGATATCTATCAATGGTTAATACATAAAAAATATTGAGATATTAGGAATTTGGCTTTTGTGATCCATAGAATTTATATAAATATTGTGCCTTTGTTTGCTAATGTAACTCAATAGAGTAGCAATACCTCATATGTAGTTAGTAATATAGAGCATGATTGTGTAGGTTAATTAGTTCACTTTCCTCTCGGATGACAATCCATAGAACTTGGTGCTCTAGGTGGTACCAAGATCCAACTAAATTGAATGTCCTAAAGAGCTCTCTTTGTGGGGCTTGATGCTAAACTTGTAGTATGACCCTCGAGTGAAGATGTTATATTGTTATTTCCATCCATACTAGAGGAAACTACTCCCATCCATTTTGGGCATGGAGATACTCATTTGTGAATGGAAAATGTAGGGAGTAATATATTTATTTGTCATTCTTTCTAGGAAGTGCATTTTTCACATAGGTAGGTAGTAAAAAAATTGCTCACAAAAAAATAATTTTAAATTCTTTATAATATGTGATTTTAGTATATTATTTTAAAAGTTTTGAATTATTAAAAAAATTATAAGCTATAATTAATTTTCAAAAATTACTTGAAATTTGAAATTTAGTTATCCAACATCAAAGGAGTTGCTGCAAAGTAGAAACTAATTTCCACTACTACAACAAAGGAGTTATCGCAAAGTATAAAAATAATTTCCACCGCTACAACAATGTTATTGATGTCATTTAATCGAATAAAATTTCACTGATTTCATTTAAAGTAAAATATATTTTTAATAAAATGAAATAGTGGATTCCAACCTGATGTTATTGAGGCAATTGGAATCTTATTTTTAATTAAAAAACAAACCCAAAATGAAATTACCTCACCATATACAAATTACAACTCAATTTAATGATAATTAAAAAACATCAATAGAGTATAAGGATTAAAAAGAATCAATGCTGAAAAATGCACATCATGGAAAGAAAGACAAATATATTAATACCTATATTTTCTGTTCACACATGAGTATCCCCATGCCCAAAAGAGATGGGAGTAGTTTCCTCTAGTATGGATGGAAATAACAATATAACATCTTCACAGGAGGGTCATACTACAAGTTTAGCATCAAGCCCCACAAAGAGAGCTCTTTAGGACATTCACTTGATTTGGATCTCTGTACAACCTAGGGCACCATGTTCAATGGATTGTCACCCAAGAGGAAAGTGAACTAATTGACCTACACAATCATGCCCTATATTAATAACTACATATGAAGTATCGATATGTTACATTAGCAAATAAAAGCTCAATATGAAAAGTACCTCAATATTTTTTATGTATTAACCACTAATAGATATCAAAAAAATAATTGAGATAACTATATGTATCTCAATTTCTTTTTAATCTCAGTAAATGCTTAATAGATATAATATAAATATAGGTGTACCTTGATCATAATTACAATTGAGCTACATTTCATATTCCATATTCTATTACTTATTTGCAATTCTCAATCTAGTAAAACATAAAGAAGGATAAAAATAAATAAATGGAGATGCAAATTCTTATGCTTAGAAAACCTCAAATTTAAATGGGTTTACATTGGTGTGTAAATTTTCTACACATCTAAATAAAATTATCACTATATATAAATGATGTTAAAACAAATTTGCAGTAATAATATTAGAAATTTGGAAAATATGATAAACTAATATATAAAATCATATATTACATTTAATGGTATAATATTCTACTCAATCTTATTGCTTCAACATTATAATAAATTTATAAATTATATTTAACATGAAATTTCAATCTCAATTCTTTAACATGACTCTACTATGATACTATGATTAAACATTTGCAAATAAACTGGTAGACTTTTTATAACTAGCAATTATGATATTATAAGGAAGATGGGGTAAATTTGTGAAATTTTCTCATATAGAAAATATACACACCAATGTAGATCCATTTAAATTTGAGGTATTCTACCCATAAGAATTTGCATCTCCATTCAATTTTTTTATCCTTATTGATGCTTACTAGATTGAGAATAGCATATAAGTAGTAGCATATGGAATATGAAAGGTACTTCAATTGTAATTATGATCAGATGACACCTATATTTATATCATATGCATTAAGCATAGAATGAGATAAAAAGGAAATTGAGATACATCTCAATTTCTTTTCAATATATATCAATGTTTAATAGATAAAAAATATTGAGGTACTTTTCGTATTCCACTGTTTGTTTGGTAATGTAAATAGAGTAGCAATACTTCATATATAGTTAGTAATATAGGGCATGATTGTGTAGGTCAATTGGATCACTTGCCTCTTGAGTGAGAATCCATAGAACTTGGTTCTCTATATGGTACCAAGATCCAAATCACTTGAGTGTCCTAAAGAGCTATGTTTGTGGGGCTTTATGCTAAACTTGTTGTATGACCCTTGTGTGAAGATACTATATTGTTGTTTCCAACCATACTAGAGGAAACAACCCCCATCCCTTTTGGACATGGGGATACACATGTATCAATGGAAAATATAGGTAGTGATATATTTGTCATTATTTTGAGGGTGTGCATTTTTTAGGGTTGGTTATTTTCATTTCTTCTACTCTACCTAGTTTTGAAAATTTTAATTGTATATACATTTTCATATATATTGATTGTATTATTGTGCATATCATTATTCCATTACATGATAATTAATAGGAAAAAAATATTATTGAATATCATTTATATTCGAATATAAAGTAGGAATTTCAATAGAGATCAAGTATCATATTTGAAGGGTAGAATCAAACATCAATTTCAAAAAATTGTGATTTGTTTACAGAATCTATATTAAATATTATAGTAAAATAAATTACAATTTTCATTTGAAAAAATAAATAAATAAATTGGAAATTTCATAGTTTTTTTTATACATATTGTTCTCAATATTAAACAAAGAATATATATATATAATTCCAATTACCATAAAAGCCCTAATAGAAATACATCAAAAAAAAATATTAGAATAAGCAAATGATAAAAAAATGCAAAGCAAACATTGTAAAAAAATTACTCAAAAAAATAAATTAAATGCTTTATCATATCAATATTATTTTAAAAGTTTTGAATTATTAAAAATTCATAAACTATAACTCATTTTCAAAAATTACATTTAAAAAATTACATGAAATTTGAAATTTAGTTATCCACACTTGTCATTAGTGGAGTAGCCGCAACATAGTTTGAACAATTCAGTTGCTGCAGAGTAGAAAATAATTTCCACCACTACAACAACAACTGAGTTGCTGCAAAGTAGAAAATAATTTCCACCACTACAACAACTGAGTTACAACAAAGTAGAAAATAATTTCCAACACTACAATAGAGAGTAATGACAACTTAATGTTATTGATAGCCATTTAATCAAATCAAATTTCATTGATTTCATTTAAAATCAAATTTATTACCCTTGAGGCAATTGGAATCTTATTTTTAATTAAAAAACAAACACAAAATGAAATTATCTCACCATATACAAATTACAACTCAATTTAGCTATAGATTTAAAAAAAAAAGATGAATAGAGAGAAGCCTAACTTGCTTAGAAAGGTTAAAAATGACAAAGAAAACATTGTAAAAAAATTGCTCACATAAAAAGAATTTTAAATGCTTTATCATATCTGATTTAAGTATATTATTTAAAAAAATTGAATTATTAAAAAAATTATAAGCTATAATCCATTTTAAAAAATTACATGAAATTTAGTTATCTAGAGTTGTCATTACTCGAGGTGCAGTAACTTAGTTTGATCAAAGGAGTTGTTGCAAAGTAGAAAGGAGTTGCCACAAAGTAGAAACAAATTTCCACTACTACAACAAAGCAGTTACCCCAAAGTAGAAAATAATTTCCACCACTACAACATTGTTATTGATAAAAGAAAAAAAAAAATTTGGCCAATACAACAATGTTATTGATGTCATTTAAGCCAATCAAATTTCATTGG
Organism: Pinus albicaulis; assembly: GCA_034641835.2. Lineage (NCBI taxonomy): Eukaryota > Viridiplantae > Streptophyta > Pinopsida > Pinales > Pinaceae > Pinus > Pinus albicaulis. The sequence goes on from CM076582.1 coordinate 606,202,834, forward strand.
TTTCATTTAAAATCATATTTATTTTTAAGAAATGAAATGGTGGATTCCAACTTGATGCTATGGAGGCAATTGGAATCTTATTTTTAATTATAAAACAAACCCAAAATGAACTACCCCAAAATTAAAAAAACAAACCCAAAATAAAATTACCTCACCATATACAAATTACAACTCAATTCAGCCATAGATAAAAATGCTAAATAGAGAGAAACACAACTCAATTCAGCAATAGATGAAAAGGATGAATAGAGAGAAGCCTTAGAAAAGGTTAATCTGAGTTAAGCCCAAAATAAGGCAAGGATGAGAAATTGGGTAAGCTCAAAAAATAAAAAGGGAAGGTACATGCCATAAGTGTAGCAGGAGATTCATAAGCTCATTGTATCTTGATTTCTATCAGCTTGGAGGGTAGATGGAAATCCCTTGTGCAGTGGGAGATTCATCATTGTCTAAAACATGAAGAGATGAAAATACCTTTGCTGGCAGTGATGTGCACTGAGAGATTCATAATTTTTCAAAACCTGCAAATATGTGCAAAAGCAACCCATATTTGAGGGCCAGTATGTATGAAGTGTAGGATGATTTACACTAGAGAAGAGAAGCTCGTGTATGAGAAGTGATTTCCAAAAATATATTAAGTTCCCTCTAGATCGGAATATTCTACAAATAGCCAGAACATTTTGTGATTTTAAATCCTTGTCCTGTATGAGCAGTGACATATAAAAAATATATTAAATGCCCTCTACATCAGAATATTCTACAAATAGCCAGACCATTTTGTGATTTTAAATCCTTGTGTGGAAGTATTATAGGATACATATTTTCAAAAACAGAAAAATAAAAGAAGGATTTGTATGCGTGCCAAATTGAAACTTCAAAACGTACAAACAATGACCGAAACAATGTTCATGTTAGGTTGTAAACTTATTAATTTAAAAAATGTTTCCTCCGCTCTTAGAACTGGATAAAATCGATCTGGAATAGGACTATGCAACTAGTCGATCTCAAATTGGTTCTAGAATGAGCTCTACAATACACACCAAAAATATGGTGGAGGAGGATTGGGTAGTTTCCTTTCGCAGAAGCTAATTGATTGGCTCCACTATGGGCTATGGCATATAAAACCACATTTTTCTCCAATCCCAACTATTGATTCATAAATAAATCTAGTTCATAAGTTTGAGAGAAGGCATGCTGCAATAGATCTCAGGCAGGCAACAAGAGATTTAAGCGGGTATAGAAAAAAAATTAAGCGAGTATAGAAAAAAATCTTGGGCAGTAAGAAGTCAAAATTTGTTAAGTTAAAAATTTATGGAGATGAACACCTTAAGCAGTAAGCAGTCGAAATTTGTTGAGATTAAAAAATTCAAGTACCAGATAGCAGACACCAGGGAAAAAATAACATGGGCAACTTCCCCTTACAACCTATATGCTGGCGTTCCAGCTTCCCACTTGCACACAAGTATGAAGGTCACAGTCAATGGGCATGACGTAGGAGCTCACAATAGAGCTCGCCATGGTTATGGGTATCTCTCCCCGAGTATTCATTACTTGTCAATGAACCATAAACAATGATGAATGACTAGCTCCTATTCAAATTTCAAATCCCACCTCAATTCAAATTTCAAATTGAATTCAATGGCGTCAAATTCAATGGATATATGGCATGTATCTTACCTGTATGATGGTATATGGGTGTCCAACAACAGAAGTTGTCAAATGGTGGGAGACAGTGACGGATTCTAGAGCGCAAACCTCAATGGAACAGATGCGGAGACTTCAATGGAACAGACCCAAGAAATTCAAAGTTATCAGAGGATGTTCACCGGCAAAAAGAAGGCACAAAAACCAAAGCGTAAAACGTTGAAGGTTAGCTCACTCCAAAAAAATTATAAGTACAACAAAACATACACATATAATGTGTGTGTGGGGACAAGAAATAAATCCGATGGACTTTGGAATTAGAAAAATACAATTTCCTTTTTAGTGTAGAAGACAACTAGATTTTTGACATTTACACAAATAGATAGTTTTCTTTGGAAACTTAAATTAGATGTGGTAAATTACTCCTAGCAATAGTTATCAATGCTATTATAAATGTCTTATCTGAGGAATTTAAAAGAAAAGTTTGAATAATAGGATTGATAGATAAATTATAATATATCTTTATATAAAAAAATATTAAAAAAATTATGACTATAATGGGGTTCATTACAAGTGGTATCAAAGGTAGGTTACAACATTGGGCCATCTATGGGTCCTAAACTGAAAAAATGATTTTTGTTTTTGTTATGATAAGAGAATCAAATGACTATTATAAAATTTTGAAGTATAGTTGAAGAATATAATGGGAAGACTTCCATAGGATCACCTAGGGGTGGTGAGGAACCTGATACTGAAATTAGAATGATGGGTGGAGGACTGGTATTACAAAAAATCGAGGATCTGAATTATTGCATGTAATGCGTAGCCTGAAGGAAGATTTAGATAATATAAAGGATAATCATGAAAAATTGTCTAAATCTAAAAAATAACAAGAGCAAATTAATAGCTACACTACAAAAAAACAGGCCATTGGCACCATAAATAGTGATGAAAATCAATGTATTTGAGCCTGCGAATTGGGCTCAATTGGCAGCGCAAAACCTGACGCTATAATGCATTTTCACTTGGGCACCGAAAATAATGTCAGAAATATGCTGAGAACTATTTCTCCCATTCTTTCTTCCATTTTTGCATCCATTTCTACTTCTAATTTTGCTCCCAATTTTGCTTCCTATTTTGCTATGGTATGGCATCGAACATAGATTTTTTTTTGGCTTCCTAATTTACGCCAAGTTATGCTTCCATTATAACGTCATTTGTTGCTTCGAGTTTTGCTTCCAAAATAGCATCAGTTGTTGCAACTAGTTTTGCTTCCATTATGACATCTTCTTTAGTTTCTAATATGGCTTCCATTATAGTGTCTTTTGTTGTTTCTATTATTTCTTCCATTATTACTTCTTGGTTTGCTACCTGAATCGCTTCTTTGTTTACTTCTTAGGGAACGCCAAGTTTGGATTCTAATATCGCTTCCATTATTAATTATTTGTTTGCTACCTGAATTTCTTTTGTTTTTTCTTCTCAAGTAATTCCAAGTTTAGCTTCTAGTATTGCTTCCATTATTACTTCTCTGCTTTCTACCTAAATTGCTTCTTAGGTAACACCAAGTTTTTCTTCCAATATTTCTTTTGGTGTGCTTCTAGTTTGGTTTCCATTGTTACTTCAATTTTGTATTCCATAATTGCTTCCTATTAGCCTCATGGTTTACTTCCTTTTAGTGTTGGGATTTACCTCTTATTTAGCCTCAAATTTTTCTTCCTATTAAGCAAACAATTTAGCTTTATATCTAGAGCCAATAATAGCTCTAAGTATGAATTTCAATTTAATGTTGAATTTTACTTCCATTTTAACAACTTATGTTGCTTCCTTTATAGCTTCCATTTATTAATTTTTTATTTTTTATTTCAGTTAAATTAGTTAAGTATATCATGCCTCTTAAATAACTTAAATGATTATAGAGTAAGTCATATTACATTTGAAATATTTTATAGTATACCATTTATAAAGAAGTTTTAGGGAAATGGACATCCATACAAACGAAAAACATCATTATACTTATTAAATCTCCATCAAAATAAAATCTACAACATCCATTTTTTTTTTTGAAGTTCGTCACTTAATTTCTAGAATAGAATATTACAAAGAGTAAAAGGCTTTGCTACCGGTCTGTCCGCTGGGAAACCGATTTTAATTACAACCAGTAATTTATATTATTAATAAGAAAAATCGTTGGTCAGTGACCAACTACACATAATGCAAGCCCACATAATACATGTCCAAATGATATAAGTAAAAATGATACATGTCAAAATGAACTCAATATGGTACTGCAAGTGTGTATAAAATCCTTAAAACCTTGCAACTGGTAATGAAAGCAAATTGATCACAAAAGACACAATATTTCTCTACCAAAATTATATGGAAAGAAAACAATGAATAGAAGAACAATCATACATAGAAACATGTAACAACCCATGGTTTATTTTTCATGTAAATAAAATAAGACCAAGGTCATGGGACATGTATTCCAATTTGAATGGTGGGAAGAACATTATAGTGGGCGTCACTTGTGTTTTAATAATGGTTATGGAAATTAGCAAATGAAGAGACACAAATATGCAAGCAAGGGAAATTAGAGAGAAATTAGAGGAAAATGAAAAAAAGGAAAAAGGAAAGGAAGAGACTAGACATCAATGATAAAAAGGAATCAAAGAAACAATTCACAAATTTTGGTTCAACTTTTGTCAATTTAGTTTTTGGCTCTCTTCTTCCATACTCTTACATTCTTGCACACTTAGAGCATTCTTGGATCTTCCTCGCATTCACTTGGACCTAGAGAGAAGAAAGCAAAGGACAAGAAAAGGAATTGTGAGCAACGTAGAGAAGGTTGGATTAATAGCTACAACTGGAGTTCATTGCAGGTAACATGTTGCATGTGTGATTTCCTTGTTGAGATTTGGATGCATGGTACATGCATGTGGTTCTTTGGTTATTTTTTTTTCATTGGCATGGTATTTTCTTAGATTGAAAGTGGTTTCAACCTTGCCTTTCCATTTCTTGGATTATCATGATGTAGTGGGTTCTTTATTTGATTTATCTTTAGATGTCCGGTAGACTTGGATCCTGGTTGTGGTGGTCTTGAGAAAACTACCAAGGGTTAAGTGTGGAGATGGTATTTCTCCTGGAACTCTTAATGGATGGGTGGAGACAGGAAAATTCCACTGGAGCTAGTGAAGGAAGTCAAAGGCATCCAAACTTGTTTTGATGTTAGTGATTTCTAGATTGGTTTAGATGAAATAACCATGGTTGAGGGTTGAGGTGGTTTGGCCTCTGGAATCCCTGGTTGGTTCTATTTTGGTTTAATCCATATGATCCCACATTCATGCTTGGAATATGGCATGGGGGTGATTGGATCAAAGAGATATTTGGTTCAACTCAATCTATGGTCGGGTGGTATGAGGAAGTCCCTGAATTGGTTGGCTTTTGCATATGTTAATGTAAATTATTTTATTATTTTTATTGATGAAAACTTGTATTGGTTATTATGTTGATGGCATGGCTGGTTTTTCAGGGATTCTATGCTAGTTACATGCATGGTTATATGATGTGCTCTTGCTATGGATCTTGTTCACGATTTGATAAGTGGTTGAATGCTTGATGAATGGATAGGATAACAAGTGTTGTTGCATCTACCTTGAGAGGGAATTGGACATTCTTGATAATTATATGATGAAGTTCAGAAGTTTGTGATTAGATATGCATTCATGACTTGTAGCATCTATGTTTACTATCCGGCTGATGAAACATGTATCATGAATTAGGCTTGTCTTGGTCAAGATCTTGCTTGAGTATTGGTTTTTTATACTTGTTATCACCAAAGACTTGACTTTGGAAATTCTGGGCAATGGCCTTATTGATGGTGCTGGAAATCCATTAACCAAGGGGGTCTCCCCAATGTGGATTCCCAATTAGACCTCACGCCATTTGGAATAGGAGCCCCATTCGGAGTATCATCCCAGTTTCCATATATTATTATAGATTTTCCTTGGCTTTAGCTGTCAGCAAGAGAGAGAAGCGTGTATGTGCCTTTGTGAAAAATAAGTAAGTGTGCCTCTTGAATTTTTGGTTGTAGGTGTACCAAGGTTCTTCTACTACATAGGGAGGAAAAGGTGAGCCTCTAAGAGAGAGGTAATAGTACCACACTAGTAGGGTCACACAAAATAAAAAGAGAATCACCTAACATCAAGCAGAATAGTCCACATAGATGTGATGATTTTTACAATCATTACAACAAATTTCAATAAGATAAGCACTAAAATAACCAAAATATTTCAACTACTTTAGTACATGTGAAAGCAAGCATGAATCATAACCATTCACAAAAAAATCTTACAAATTTTCACAATCGATGCATGAAAACGTGTTATCCATAAGGATTCAAGTGTTAATTAAAATTCCCAAGATACATGAATACAACGAACATCACTAGCTCCAATAGTGGAGCATTGGACCCACGACTTTCTACCCAAAAGTACTAACTTTGTCTCTGTGATGCCTTATGGGGGAAGCCAAGGTGAAAATTGCCTTTCTTATATAATGAGGGTGTATATATAACGAGTGGAGTTATCCTTCACCTTCCTTGTGACCCTTGGACTACCCTCATGACTGTTAAACTTTTCTATGACCTTTTGACATCCTCAATGAATTTTCACATTACATGAATGACTCTTGGACTTCCACTTAAAATTATATTTCTCCATCATATAATTTACATAATCCAAAAAATGATGTGGCACATGATGACCCATGACATAACATGACATGACACTGATGAAATTAACTACATGATGGTGTGGAAATGTCAAGTAACTCTTTTCTACTAGTTTCTTTATGTCTTCTCGACAGATAGAACATGGTATTTTATTTCTCCTCCTCATGACTTGAAGATAAGGAATCTTCAATGTGATCTTGATATTTTACCTTCTATTGTAATCTTGTGTTCCTTTGTCTTCTCATCTAATGATTATTTAATTTCTTTAGTTCCATAGGTGTCTCTTAGCATGGTATTCTTTTCCATCTCCTTCATCATCATCCTGTAATAGAATGAAAGAATACATACGATTGCAATCCACCCATGAAAATATGACATCAGTCTAATAAAACCCTAATATAACATGCTTCATGAAATCACTTGTTGGGGCTGGAACTAGTGATTGGTCGAGGAACTAACTCAGGTATTGCACATTTCCAGAGGTCAAGGTCCAGGACTGAGGTTTGAGACTGTGCAATGTGCAGTTTTGGAGGCCTAGGAAAAGGGAGTACGTAGTTGAGGGAATCAAGAGCTCAAGTTGGAGGCTTGGGGATTAAGACTGTTTAGTATGAAGTTTTGAAGGCCTAGACTGAGTAAGTGCATAATTGAGAGACTCAAACGGTCAATCTTGAGGCTTGAAGTTTCTAAATGCGTAGTTCAGACAAGAGAAAAATCTGGGAGGTTGTGCAGTTGATGGGTTCAAGGACTCAAGCTTGAGGCTTGAGGCTTAAAATTTCCAAATGCATAATTTAAGAGGGACAAAGGCCAAGTGATTGAGAAGTTTCACAATTCAAGAGCTCAAGGAAAAGGCTTGATGCTTGAGACTGCACAGTGTGCAGAGAAGGCTGGATGAAGGAAATGATTGCGCAGTTCTGTATCTCAAGTGATGGGACTGAGCACTAATATTTCACAGTGCACAATTATGGAAGGGAGAAACTTCGCATTCATAGTGAAAAGAGACAATACTTCTACTTGAGGGTTGATACTGCGTAATGCATAGTTCATGCTGGCTAAAGGAGGCTGAGTGGTCCTGTTGGAGAGTTTTCCCAATTTGACTAAGTGTTGTATTAGTGAGAGGAAGATAGAAAAGATCATGAGTATGAACATGACCACACACTTATATCACTTGAAGACACAACATGGAACACTGGGAACACGTGAACATCATCCTTTCCTTAATGCAACAACTTTGCGATGACCTATGCCAAGTGCAACACCAAAGATACACTTTGCGACGATTATGATGACACTTGTGCGACAATGCTTGAAACTTTGAAAATGAGTGTGATACATGTTTACATTATAATACCAACTCATTTACATAAAGAATACCCCTTGAAACCACCAAAACTATCTTTTTTTCATTGTGTGGCACTCCACATGCTAAAATATGACATTTACTGTATGAAGATAAAAGTGTGAATGACACTTGCGATATGCAAAAAACAGTGAAAGAGACGCATGACAGAGTGAAGATAACATGAAAACGACACTAATTAAAGTGAAACCAAGCAATAGTGATAGTCAAAAACATGAAAATGACATTCACGAAAGTGAAGGTGCACAAAAGTGATAGTTTGAAAAAATCACCAAAATAGAAGTACAAATGAAGTCAAAAGTGGAATATTGTCAATGAAAGTGTGGAATTATTGTTGACATAAGTTGATTGTTTCACAGGAATTGTCCTGATGGATTGTGCTATGCTTATTCAATATTGCATAAAAGAATGTATTCATGAAATTATTATGAACTAAGCATGTGTGAGCAAGTGACTTCGACACTGCCAATTCAAAAGGGAGCTCAAGAACTTAACAAAACATCAACCGACCAAAATTCAAGTGTAAGAAAAAAATTTTAGGTTGTTTTTCGCAGCCACAACACTTGGAGACACACTAGTAGAACTCCAGCTTCTCTGCCTTGGTCAATTATTTCGTGCAGGGTCTAGTTCTTCAGGGAGTATTACTTCATCATTCAGATTACCATGGATTCCCCACTTACCCCATGCATAAACATAATCCCCTTCATTCCTTTACTTGGGTAAACAAAAACGTAAGGTCAATGATCACACAATGTTTTGAATCAGGAAAGGGTAATGAAGTTCGTGAGCTTTATATTTTTAGGGTGTATTTTTTCATCTCTAGTGTTTCTACACTGCCAACAGGCCCAGACAGTACCCCGACAGAGTTCATTTAGGAAAAAAACATTGCTCTGTTTCTAGCAGGCCTGGACAGTAGTACCCCGGCGAAATTGCTTGCTTCACCTCTCTATGGAGGAATCCTTTCTCTTCTTTCACCTTTATTTATTTATTTTATATAGGACTATGCATTGACACATATTTATTTCATGGGTGGAAGAGGTATCCTGACTTATTCAGAGCAGAAGAGTTTGTTTCTTCAAAGAAGCATATATAAGACCTCTAATATTTTTTTTATAATTTGTATTTTCCCCTTGTCATTATCTACTTGACTTGATCGGCCTCAAATCTCTGAAACATAAATACCCGAGTGTAGGCATGAGGTTTTTAAAATAGACATGGAGATCATGGTTCAACACGAGGCTTTCCTTACGCAAGGATTGTATTTTCCATTGGAACATCATCAACCAAAGGCTGTAACCAAGACAAGGAAGAGGGACATAGAGTTATCCAAATGTTGTAGTGTCACAAAGTCCTTTTCTATTTTTGCCACACTATCTTTCGAGCCCAAATAGGACACCCTTCATGAAAATTCTTATTAAACAACACACAAAAGGAATAAAAAAATAAGGAAACAAAACTATGAGGACAAAGAAAAAGGAAGCTAACCAAAACGATAATGCAAAACCAAAATGAGAAAACACAAGAAAAACTACATAAAATGAATGTGGGATAAATGTGTAGGTAAAATAATATGAAACTAGACCTACTCCTAACCTAACCAACTAGAAGGTCGGAGTCACCCAAAATGAAATTTCCAAGGTAGCCATTGTAATTGTCCCGACTTTCAGTCACAAAAATAATATTGATTAAAACTGAGATAAAATGTGCAACAGAAAAGATAAGAGCTTGAATATTCTTCACAAAAAATTTAAGGTTTTGCATGTCAACAAAAAAATATGTCATAGCCACTACTTATAACCATTTCACACTCTTACCTTTTTTTTAAACTGTAAGAAGAAAAACCTCAGGGGCTTCTTGCAAATGTATCTTCATCTGTACTGTACTCCTTAACAAGCATGAGAAATGTCCAAAACATGTTATTTACGACAGAGCTTGCTAGGTAATATTGCTCCAACCATTCAGTGATTGGATCATGAAACTCGAATCCAAACCAGAATCCAGTCAAGGGGGCAAGAATAAATATTTGTAAACAATTAAATGTGTCCATTGTCATGAATTCAGGTAATATGCCACGAAGTTTCCACACAAAAATGAAAGCAAGAAGACCTCATGAGGAGTAGCAGGTGAATATTTGGCTTCATAGTTCGAGCTTGAATTTACCCACATTGCATGCATGGCCAGCACATCGACGAGGAGTGTGTCGTACTTGGATGCAGGTGCATCGTTCCACATGATAGCGTGTAGATAATTTTTTAGTGACCTGGAAGAAAAATATTTGTAGATTCACATCGAGATGGGGGACGAAAAAATCTATAGCGCGATCGGGGTTAGTACAATCACCTTTTAGAGGGAGTCAGTCTCCCCCCTTAGGCTCAAGGATGTCATGATTTTTCTGGGCCTCAAGAAAAATATCATTTTTGTTGCAGTTTTGGAAGACCATGGTTATGATTTTATCTTCAGAAAGGTAAAGGAATTCTTGTGACACATAGCCACGGGACAAGTGAAGGAAATCGAGGTTTGTATGAAGAACTTGTATAAGCTAGATGTGAAGGATTGTGTTGCATTAAGAACTAAGGCGGAGAATGTTCAGAGCCACGATATCGGTGAACTTTTGCATATAATACTTGGTCATTTTCATCATGATTCCCGGAAGATCATGCAGTAGATAACCATAGACCAAAGGAGCACTTGAGTAGTAGGATTTATGCAAAGGATTTACTCTGGGAAGTACACAAAATCCACATTCTGTGATCAGGACAGTAAAGTACATGCAGTCTTAGAATGGATCCAATTTGATGTCTTTGAACCTTACTCGACAGCCTCCACTGCCATACATAAATATTTTGTCATTTTTATTGATGAATTCTTACAAAAGTGTCTGATATTCCTCATGCAAAATAAATATGAGACATTCTCCAAGTTCATAGAATTCAAGGCACTGGTTGAGAAAGAAATCAGAAATAAGTTGAAGGCTCTTAGGAGTGATAATGGATGTGAGTATGTGTCAATGAATTTAAAATTTTATGTGCGAAAGAAGGAATTTGATGAGAGTTTAAAACACCCCACAACCCGCAACAGAATGGGGTGGCTGAGAGAAAGCATTGTAGCAATGTGGGAGCAGCGAGGGAGATGTTGCATGACCAAGGCCCACCTCTGAATTTGTGGGTTGAGGCATGCAACACAACAATCTATTTGTATAAACAGAGTCCTCATCAGATTTTGTGCATGATTACACTGGAGGAGGATTTCTTAGGTATAAAGTCGGATGTGTTGCACTTCAATATTTTTGGAGCCTCTTTTTATTGCCATGTCTCCAAAGAATAAAGGAATATGCTAGAGTCAACAATAGAATTGGGGGTATTTTTGGGTTACACAGACACTCCCCACAAATATCGTGTGTACTTTCCATCCTTCAGAATGACAGTGATATGAAGGAATGTAAAATTTGATGAGGAGAAAGCGATGTGGTGCTCTCTTGAGAGGGAGCTTTAGTTCCCACCAAAATCCAGTCAAGGGGGCAAGAATAAATATTTTTCAAAAATTAAATGCTTCCATTTTCATGAATTCAGGTATTATTCCATGAAGTGTACATACAAAAATGCAAGTAAGAAGACCTCAAGAGGAGCAGTAGGTGTATATTTTGATTCACAATTCCAGCTCGACGTTACACTCATTACATGCATGGGAAACACAGTGATGGGGAGAATGTCGTACTTGGACTCAAGTGAATCATTCCACATGATAGGGTGTAGATACTTTTTTTGTAATGAATAAAATAATGTAAATAATGATTAATTAGTTCATTAGTAATTAGGTTGAAAGGCCATGTCTGATGAGACATGACCTTTCGTGAAGATGCACCTACGTACGTATATAAGCAGGCCTCATTTGTAACATCTATATCATATCTCATCTCATTCATCTTACATCTAATATAATATTTGTTTCCTCGTGGATATCTTTGTATTCCAAGTGTTCTGGAGTATTTAACTTGAGAAAAAATTTTGTTCGCTTCATTTGGTATCAAAGGAAGTAATTTAAAAAAAAAAACAAAAAGAGCTAAAAAGGAAGTAATTAAAAAAAAAATGAAAGGAAAAATATTATTAAGGATTTATTAAAATATTAAGGAATCATTATTAAAGCTGGAAGGTAAATAAAAGGAAAGAGAGGTTATTAAAGGTTTAGGTATCGGAAAAGTGGAAAAGGAGATAAATCATTATATTCTAAAGATTTTATTTAAAAAGGGAATATATACATATATAAAATAATTTGAGCCTCTTTTAAAAGAGAATATTAGTGAAGGATTCATTACCAAAGATTGAAGGAATAATAGTAAAGGATATTGGAAAGAATAATTAAGCTTGAGGGTTTATTAAAGGGAAAAAATAATATTTTATTATAAATATTAGGAAGGGTCACCCTTAATAACCTCGAAGTTATCTAACAAAATGGCAACAAAAAAAAACAAAAAAGAAAAAAGAAAAAGAAAAAAAGAGATATATATAAAGTACATATACATACATACCGAGACAATTTAAAATTAAAAATGAAAAAGAAAGAAGGAAGAGTGGGTAAGGTTATTTTGATTATTCTTTAAGTGGTTTACAAGCTCGTGGTTTTAGAAGCTCATGGTAATTTCCCATGGTATTTGCAAGGTAAAATAAGAACAAAAGGAATAAAAAATCTTTGTGTGAATGTGTTGAAGCCTCGAAAATCGCTGCAACAACATGGGGGATTACCACCTGGTCCGGACCTTAAATCAGCTCATTTTTCGTTTGGAATGGTGGTTCCGACTGGTTCAACTAGGTCCATTTACCTTCTCTTAATCTCCAATGGCTTTAAAATATGACTTTCATTCACCAATGGAAAAGAGTCATCAGATCAACCTTCTTGCTGATCAGGCAAGAAAGTGATCCTTAAGTTGATTTAGGGCTCAGCCAATCCACTACTAAAGTTTGCCTCTTTGGGAAGAGGACTTAAAAGAAAGTAGAAATTAATTTAAATGCAAACTTATTCTAAGATGCAAACAAAAGAAACTATCTTAATCATATCTCAATTAGGCAGATATAGATCTAACCCAACCAAGAGCAGGTATTTAAAATATTGGGATTGAAGTATGTCTTGTTTATAATGAACATCAAGTTAATGAAATAGTTCAATTAACTGACATTATGGATAGCAAAACACATCCTATTGAGACCTTTTAACTGAAATAATAAATCAACAACACTCAGGAAGTAGTTCACAAAATGGTATTGATCATTTAATCAGTAACTTGAATTATTAAACAATAATATGCGGAAGAAGTTCACAACATATCACTATTTATCCATCCAATATTAAAAGACATATTTATGAGTAAATAGTTACTCAGAAATCATAATTCAACCCATAAGAGAAGAGATAAATAACAACATAAAATAGAAGCAAATTACCCATACCGACAAAAGTGCACAAATATGTAAGTAAATTGACACCATTCCTGTTATCATAAAATAAAACCAGCATTTAAAATAATAGTATTCGAAATGCCAATTTGTTGAATCCATTTCTCCAGCTCCAGTCTCTAATAGTCCTTTACAATGCCTAAGCTTCTGCTTTCAAAATCAGAGCTACAAAAGTGCAAACTCTGTTCATTATACATAACTCAAGATATAAAAGAAAAACATCGATAATCCCCAGATCTGAGATTCCACTCCTCCCACCTACAACTCTAAATCCCTATTACAAAAGTTCTTTTAGAATTCCAGAATTCCAGAGGAGAGCCGCCCCTATTACATTCTGCAATCTGCTATTTATAATATTTGCAAAGGAATTCTTGAGAGGAAAGTTTGTTGAAGAGAAATATGCCCAATCCAATTTTATTTGCTCAGAATTCCAATCTTTAATTGCTGGAGCATTCTCATTGATTGAGATCTTTTCTCCTTATCTCTTCTACTGTTTTCCTGCAAAAAGAAATCAAAATAAATTAAGATGCAATGAATAAAATCAAAATACCATTTCTGGCATTAAAATAAACCCAATCAAATTTAATTTAAATAAATAATTGAAAATAAAATATAAGCTCTCTATTAATGCCTGGGATGGTTTAATTCGCCAAGTATATTATAGACGAATGAACCTGCAATTAGAATAGGCTTGGACAAATGAAAATGCAGAAAATAAATCAGAAAATTGATTTTGTTTTATAAATTCGGAGCTTGATCTTCTGCATGATTTTTGACCCAATTAATGACCAAATATATTAGTGGAACCTCCTCAGAAATGTTCCCCTTGATTTTATCTTTCCAATGAGCCGTCATGAGCCTCATTTGGCCAAGTAAAACTCATTCTATGATCTTCCAAAGTTGATGAGTCAAATCTGGGATAATTCTGGAAATTCTGTTGCTGGGCTAAAAATCAGAATTTTTAATTAGAAATTTAATCCTAAATTAGATTCTAATTATCTAATAATTAATTCTAAATTAATTATTAACTAACTAATATATACAATTAATTCTAACTAATTATCATCTAATTTAGAAATTAATTAAATTACAAAATTAAATTAATATACAAATGATTTGAAAAAGTTAATTTAAATATAATTAATATTATAATTCAAATTATATTAAAATTACAATAAACATTATAATTATAATATAAAAATATAAACATTAATTTACAAACATTGAAATCAATCCAAACCCAGTAATTCATCCACGTAAGATTATGGAGGGATATGGTGAGTGGAGTGTGAGGTGAGGGTGACATGAGGGTGAGTGAGGTGGAGGTGCGGGAGGCATAAGGGGTGAAAAAACTTTATATTAAAATATTTTAACACATCACATTTGGCCTTATCGCATATCTCAAGAACTTTGGATCGGGGTTTTTTAAATGTGTGTTATATAAAAATTGCGATGAATCCGATATTGCGATATGCGATATAAAATTTTTATTTTTATTTTTTATTTATTTTTTATAAAAAAGTTAATGCTTGAAGAGCCATCGCATATCGGGGAATGAAGGTCATCGGGGTTTTTAAGATGTGCATGTTATTAGAATTGTGATGGTTGCGATATGCGATGTAATTTTTTGTTATATATATATATATATATATATATATATTAAATTTTATTTTAATTAAATTAATCATATTAATTTAATTAATTCAAAATTTAATATTAAATATAAATTTTTATTTTTTGTTTTATTTTAATGAAATTAGTTATGAAATTATCTAAACTGCAGCCACTCAGAAAATAAATAAAAAGAATAAAAATAGAATTTTTAACCCAGACTAGATAAATAATGGGACTTCAAAGGAGTACCATTTTCAAACCAGTTGACCAAATGAGGCGTAACAAGCGTCAATGGGATGCTTATAAAAAATCGATTTTAACAAATAAATCGAAACAAGAATCCAAAGAAAATGAAAAATTAACAAAAGCGTAGGAGAATCAACTAAAATAAAAATCCTAAAAGGTGTTTAGCTAAAAATTTTATAAAAAGGGTTCCCATTATTTGAAGTGAACAAGTAAAAAATGGGGGGGTTGTGTTTTACCACAACAATGGCGACACACGGGATAAGAGCCAGTTATCTCTGTTTGATATGAATAAGATTTTCCTAAAATCAAAGTAAAACTAATTAAAGAAGAGAGAATTATGCTTGAAATGCTTGACTAGGTTCATTAGTCTGAATAAAAGCAAGAATCATCTAACTGTAATTTTTCTTAAAATTACTCATAAATTAAAATATTTCAAAACTCTATATCAGTCCTTAATTAGTTGTAGAGATAAAGCAGGGGTCACTTTACAGCTTAGCTTTTAAAATATACTCATTTGTCATAGGTAGAGCCACTGTTGCCAGCAAACATCTATAGTCTCGACAGGGTTACCTTTTAATTACCAATGATTCAGAATCCCATCTCTTTAAGAATTATTGACCTAGAGATAAATCCATTTGTATATGTTTCTTTTTTATTTTTATTTTATTTTTTATTATGAATCTTAAAAGCCATTGTCCTGGTTTGGTAGCCAGATAGTTGACAATGCCATTCACTGGTTATAATTGGACTGAACAAGCTGGCTCATGATGAGACCCCTTGTCTTATAATTGTTTGCAATCATTAGCCATTACCCTGGTTTATTTAGCAGTGTTGGTAATGTCAGCGTATTTTTCCCCTATGATCATGGTAAGCAGGCTCATGATGAGACCTCTTATCTTTTAAGTTTAAATATATCTCTGGATTATACTCTAGAAAATTAAGGCTCTTTGGGACAGAGAGAATCATTGACTCCTTAAGAGTTAAGAATGACAATTTTAGAGTTAAAAGGTGCTTTGCTGTAAAGTGTTTTTACTTGGTTAAAAATAACTTTTCTTGACTGATAATAGAACTTTGAAAGATCTTAATAAAATATTAAAATCTCAAAATGATTACAATTTTGATGAAAAAGAAATTTCTCCAGATTTTACGATACTTTGTCAACTTCTCTAAATTGGTAATCTCTTCCTTAAGTATGTCTACCTTTATAATAAGAAAATCAAACTTTACTAAGAGATTTAAGAAAAAGTTAATAGATGACTATTAACAATTTTTTTCTCCGTGTATGCCAACCATAGTTAGGTAACAAGAAGGCCTTCCATATAAATCATGGCAAATTCACCAAAATCAAAACTGAAAACCAAAGGAAAAAGAATCCTTATGCTAAAATGAGAAAGAAATCAGCAAACAGAAATGAAGAAATTGAAAAGTGAAAGGAAAATCCAAGTTTTTGAAATACAAACTCTAACAAGAATGGTTATACCATTGTCTCAACAATATGAAGAAAAAGAAAATAATCGTGTAATCAGTCCTTCTTATGTCGAGATTTAGAAAAATCATACCTTGTAGGGTTGTAAGTGTTTTTAGGATTTTTGGATAGCAGTGATGATCATTTCAG
This sequence comes from Pinus albicaulis, assembly GCA_034641835.2. Taxonomy (NCBI): domain Eukaryota; kingdom Viridiplantae; phylum Streptophyta; class Pinopsida; order Pinales; family Pinaceae; genus Pinus; species Pinus albicaulis. The sequence goes on from CM076582.1 coordinate 606,219,483, forward strand.
CCACAACGAAAATTTTCTGTCTGATAACAATCTTCTTGTTTCAAAGCATCATCTTAATCATTTTCTAAAAAAAAAACTTAAAGAAACAAACTAAAGGTTCAGAAACTTCCTGGTGTAGCTGTTTCGATAAAGATTATTGCTGCTTCTTGAAATTAAGCCAGGAGAAGAGTATGGACTTCGAAAATATGATCTGGCGGAGGATTGGAAGCTTTTATGAAGAGCTGCAAAACAGATTTATATATCAGAAAAACAAAACTGAAACTAAAGTAATGAAATGGAAATAAATGAAAGTGGGTACATGAATCTTACCATTGGATGATTGCTTTTGATCTTACCTGAAAGGTATTAGTTTCTCCAAACTAGCTAACTTCTTATTTTAATTAACATTAAAAACATGAAGAAGTCAAACTAACCAAAATCCTATAACCCAAAATCATTATTTATTTTATTTACACTAAAGCAAGCAGTAAAATGTAAAAATGGAATGCTTAGTGCTCAAAGGAATTGAAATTAAAAGAAATGCATCAGAAATGAGAATGCGAATTTGCAGTAACGAATGTTTCTCAAAATATTATAAGTTTCATATAAACTCCATGATTTTATAAATTGTCCAGCATCAAGACCAAATCCAAAATAATAAAATTTAAATATGAAAATAGAGATGTCTTGAATTCCATATTTAATTATGGAATTATATATTTAAAACTGAAATATATGAGAAATCGAAATGATTTAAATATACTGCAAATTGGTCATTATTTGCTTTCTTACCATAGTGGTTGCCCACGCTTGCTATTAAAAATAACACATCACCTTATCAAATGATTCACATTGCATGTAGAGGCATGCGTTGGAGTTTATCGCATCGGCGATTGAAATAGCACATTGTCGATATGAGATCATGCAACAAAAAAAAATAAAAAATGTGCGATGAGATGTAGCGATCACACTATTGAAGAACTTTTATATTGCGGTTCGGGGACAGTCATGCTGCAATTTGTAGATCGTACACCGCATCTCGCGATTTGTATTTTGCACATTGCACATTGCACATCGCAAATTTGGAATAGTGGTATGGCCATGAATAAAAATGCGATGAAGCGACTGCGATATCGGCGTACCTGAATATCGGAGAATAATCATATTGGAAACTCCAATATCGGCGATGCGATGGATGACGTAGCTAATCGGCAATTGGCGAACTTTTTGGTACCCGATATAACACAATTTGATTCTTGCGATGCCGATATGCGATGATGACGTGACTAATTGGCGATCGCAATCGGAAATCTTAAGCACATGATGTAACAATTCTCGATACGCCGATATGCGATGAAGAGTGGACTCGATAATTTTATGATGAAAATTTAGTAACATATCGGATCTAAGACATCGATCCTTTAAAATTATGCTCCTACTTTTATTGCGATTGATTGGACGCGATATTTTATAAACTTGATTTGAATTTCATTTCGGGTTCGGAATTATGTGGTCATCACAATATTGGTAAAGTCATTTATCGGAGATCGGCGATTCATGATAATGGAAGTATATTCAACTGCAAACCTCTGATATGCGAAATGCGATATGACATATGAGCGAGGTAATACATCGGAGATCTTTTATGAACAATTTGTTATCAAAAATGCTAAAAGCTACTTCCAATGAAATATTTCGCTACAAATGGTTGTGAAGTGGATGATGTGATATCAGAATGAAATTATTGACGAAGACAAGTGGGATGGTAGTATTGCAAACATTTTCACTGAAGTATCAGCAATATGAAAATCAAGTTGAATCCTATGATATTGCTTGAAATTTCAATTGGGTTTTTTGATGGTTGAAAGCAAAGTTAAAAATGTTCAAATTCTAATGAATCTCAAAATAAAATTTCCCTGAACCTGTTGCAAATTTGAAATGGGTTTGTTGCTTACTTCAAGTTTTGAAAACAAATGAAAACCTGCAAATAAAACAAAACAAAAATAAAAAATGAACTAAGAAAAAGAGAAACTAATAATAGATGAGAATGAACTTGTGAATGCGTACCTAGAAGGAAATTCTCTGTAGTTTTTTACCTCATGAATCTTCAAATTTTTCCTTCGATTTATCAAAATTTTACCTTTGTTAAAAATCATCTCATCATTTATTCTAAATCAGAGTGAGAAATCAGCCTAAAGAAAATTTTCTTATTCATGTTCAGGAAATATAAAATTTACCAGAAATAAATATGAAAATAGTCTTCCCTTTTGAATTGAAACAACAATTTATTACATCTTCTCATTCCGAATTAACTTGAGAAAAATCTGTATTATTATAGTGAATGTTCAATAATGCCTTTAGTAAATAAATATGATGCATATTACAACATTAGATAATAAACTAAAGGTTCGAATGGGATAAAGCCACTAATTGTGGAAAAATGTCAAAACAGATTTGAATGTGTGCACACAGCAAAATGGGAATTCTTAAGGTCAGCTTAGCAAATTTCGAGGAAGATAATATGAACTTCATATGATTACCACGAAAGGTTAGACTGAATAATAATGATTGAGTCAGAATTAAGCTTATCATAGACAGTCATACATTTCATGGGATAATGAGATCATGAAGCTTTTATATCCTCAAAACCTTTATCATATAAATTTCAAAAGAAAATCTTAGAAGGAAATCTCGAAATTAAGAAAAGTGGCTTTGAGGCGATTGATGCCAAGTGCAACCTTAATTGAATTTAATCAAGACATTATTCAAAATAGACATAGTAGAGGTATTGCCGTAAGAAATTTAAAAAGGAAAGCAAGAATCAAAATTTTCTGATTGGGACAAAATGTTTTCACTGAACATGTATGAAAATGGCTGATTGCTTTGTTTTATTTTTAATCTACAGAACTGTTGAAAATAAATTAACTACATTAACTCTACTCCTATTCTAACCATATACTTGAAAAATGACTAGGTATAGTCATATTTTCAGTGTAACCATTTTCTCATTTTAATCCCTGCATGTATGTACAATTCAAATGTTAGTAATAAAAATACAAATCTAATTGAACTAAGAAAATTAAACCTGAAATCAAAATGTACAACTATTGTTAGAAGCTTATCTAAAATATCCTTCTCGTGAAATTTTCTTTCCAATTGAATACCAATTGGATCATAGAAATCTGGATGGATTTCTATTAATAATTGGGAAATGTTCAAAAGAGGAGATGAAAGGCCAGATTGTGGATATGAGCTTTTAGATTCAAAGGCCTGGAAGAAACTATTAGTGTTATGTGTAAATGTTAAGCTATTGACAATCTTCCATGAAGGAAAACTTTCCAAATATTTTTCAAATGAATCAAACAAAAATGGATGGAAATCTTTCAAATGAAATGGAAAATTATTAATTAAATTGGATTGCTGGCAGATTTCTAAAAATACATTCTCTTGTTGATATTGCCTTTGAGAAGATAGAAGCTTTTGATAAAACATTAGCATTGATTGAAATTGAAATTGAAATAGCTTTTGATGCTCTTGATTATAATATAAAATTTCAATTTTCCAACAGGGCAATGCATCAATTGAATGTTTGATAGTAAAGTGCTCAATATGCCAGCGTAATGTATCAAAAATATGTAAAATAAAATCTAAAAATAAATCTGATTTTATACAAAATAAGTAAGGAAACAAAAATAAAATGAAATCACTATTGTTACAACTAATGTTACAGCACAATTGGGATTGTTTTGAAATAATTTCTTTTTCACAAGGATTGGCTAGAATTATGGAATTTGAGTAATTTCGAATTCCAACTTGTGAATTAGAAAGAGATTTATGATTATGAATAGGAATGAAAGCTTGATCATGATATGAATCATAAATTGGAATATTTTCTCGAATAGTGAAATCATGAAGATGATTATCTGCTTTAGAGTGAGGATTAGTTGGAATAATTTCTAAATTGAAATGTTCCTCATTCTCGGATGTTATTTGAATTTTCTCATGAGGATTTTCTTTAGAAGAATAGAAATCAACATCCTCAATGTCAGAGTAATTATCATAAATGACTTCACAAGATTCTCTAGAATTCCCTTCAATCTTATCCAATATATCCAAACACGGAGGAACAAGAATTTCATGTTCATTAATGGCAAAAGAATGATCATTAATTACTTCTCTATCTTGATAAAAACTTAATGGTAATTCATTTAGATCAGCATTTGTATTTTCTGAAATATCATTAACACCAAGAGGGGAAAAATTACCATCATTAAAAATATCAGGATAAAGGGAAAAATGTGAATCTGAAATGATGCATTTAAAAATGTTTTTGTTTGAGAATTCTTGTACATTATGCTCATTGTAAATTTCAGATTCTAAATCATTCCTTTGTGTACTCATGCTTTTTTGAAGAAGATTGATTTGCTGCTCTGATTTCAGCATTTTCTCATCATGAAAAGATTCAGAAATTTGTACAGCAGTTTGCATGCTATTATTTACTTTGATTGTTGCTTGCACTTGCTGATTTGCAATCTGATTTTCTGAATTTAATGCAGAGAAACTTTCAGATTCCAATGCAGGTCTTTCTCCAAAATTGTTGTTGTTGTCTTCTTGCATTTGATTAGAAATATTTTCCAAGCTTTGTGAAACCTCTTCATCATAATTTATTTGCACATCCAAATTGGAATTCTCATTTATGTTAGAAGGGGATGGAACAAAGCTTGAACTAATTTCATATGGATCGGGACTAGGGGGAAGAGAATAATTATGTTCAAACCAATCTAGTGATTCTTCTTTCATAGGTTCATCTTTGACATTAAATTTTAAACAATTCAAATGAAATTGAATATTAAAATCTCTAACAGATTCATTTTCTTTTCGTAGATATTCAATTTCATCATATACCTGATCATAATTATAGCTGTCAAATCTACAAATGAAAATTGTAACAAATTGATCCCAGTTGTGAATTGAGGCAACCGGAAGAGTTCTACACCAATTTTTGGCTTCTGCCTCAAATGTGAGAGTAAAATTCTGCATAAGATGCCTTCATCAATTCCTTGAAAATCATAATTTGAAACATTTTGAATAAATTGAAGGACATGATTAAAAGCAGAAGAATTTCTCTTACCATTGAATTTTACCTGAGACAAGAGTCTTACCACTTCGGGTGGAGTATTGGAAGATGCATGTCCATGGATACAACTCCAAATTGGAAGTTTAAGAGGAGCCATCGTGATTAAATAAAATGTTAAAATTGAAAAGACTCCAACAGACAACAAGTTTCAGGCCCTCCTTCTAGTGCCAAAATGTTGAAGCCTCGAAAATCGCTGCAACAACATGGGGGATGACCACCCGGTCCGGACCTTAAAGCAGCTCCTTTTCCGTTTGGAATGGTGGTTCCGACTGGTTCAACTAGGTCCAGTTACCTTCTCTCAATCTCCAATGGCTTTAAAATATGACTTTCATTTACCAATGGAAAAGAGACATCATATCGTTGTTCTTGCTGATCAGGCAAGAAAGTGATCCTTAAGCTGATTTAGGGCTCAGCCAATCCACTACTAAAGTTTGCCTCTTTGGGAAGAGGACTTAAGAGAATGTAGAAATTATTCTAAATGCAAACTTATTCTAAGATACAAGCAAAATGAACTATCTTAATCCTATCTCAATTAGGCAGATATAGATCTAACCCAACCAAGAGCAGGTATTTAAAATATTGAGATTGAAATATGTCTTGTTTATAATGAATATCAAGTTAATGAAATAGTTCAATTAACTGACATTATGGATAGCAAAACACATCCTATTGAGACCTTTTAACTGAAATAATCAATCAAAAACACTCAGGAAATAGTTCACAAAATGGTATTGATCATTTAATCAGTAACTTGAATTATTAAACAATAATATGCGGAAGAAGTTCACAACATATCACTATTTATTAATCCAATACTAAAAGACAGATTTATGAGTAAATAGTTACTCAGAAATCATAATTCAACCCATAAGAGCAGAGATAAATAACAACATAAAATAGAAACAAATTACCCATACCGACAAAAGTGCACAAATATGTAAGTAAATTGACACCATTCCTGTTATCATAAAATAAAACCAACATTTAAAATAATAGTATTTGAAATACCAATTTATTGAATCCATTTCTCTAGCTCCGGTCTCTAATAGTCCTTTACAATGCCTAAGCTTCTGCTTTCAAAATCAGAGCTACAATAGTGCAAACTCTGTTCATTATACATAACTCAGGATGTAAAAGAAAAACCTCAATGATCTCTAGATCTGAGATTCCACTCCTCCCACCTACAACTCTAAATTCCTATTACAAAAGTGCTTTTAGAATTCCAGAATTGCAGAGGAGAGCAGCCCATATTACATTCTGCAATCTGCTATTTATAATATTTGCAAATGAATTCTTGAGAGGAAAGTTTGTTGAAGAGAAATCTGCCCAATCCAATTTTATTTGCTCAGAATTCCAATCTTTAATTGCTGGAGCATTCTTATTGATTGAGATCTTCAAGGATATTATTGATGAGCGAATCTGCAATTAGAAGAGGCTTAGGACAAATGAAAATGCAGAAAATAACTCAGAGAATTGATTTTGTTTTAGAAATTTGGAGCTTGATCTTCTGCCTGATTTTCGATCCAATAAATGACCAAATCTGTTAGTGAAACCTCCTCAGAAATATTCTCCTTGATTTTATCTTTCCAATGAGCTGTCCTGGGCCTCTTTTGGCCAAGTATAACTCAATCTATGAGCTTCCAAAGTTGATAAGTCAAATCTGGCACAATTCTGGAATTTCTGTTGCGGAGCTAAAAATCAAAATTATTAATTAAAAATCTAATCCTAAATTAGACTCTAATTACCTAATAATTAATTCTAATTTATTTGTTAATTATAAACTAAACTAATTAATTAATAAACTATGTATTAATTAATATATAACTAACTAAGATATTAATCATTTATAAACTAATTAATATAAATAATATTTAAATTTTAATTTAATTAAATTAATTATATATTATATATTAATTACATTAAATACTAAATATTATTAAAAAATATAAACTAACCTACCACTCCATTCCTACTTTACTCATACGTATCATTGAAAGATTAAAACAAATCATTGAAAACTTAAAACTTATGTCTTATGCCCTTTGACTTTTAACCATCGGAGGATCGGGATATCGCATATCGGGGGTTTGTCGTGTTTTAAGAAAATGCATTGTTTGAAAACCTGCGATGTGATCCTGCAATCCGAAAGAAAAGAAAAATAATAATAATAAATAATAAATAAATAAATCATTTTTTATTTTATATATATTAAATTTTTTATTTTGATTAAATTAATTAATATAAAATTAAACATTAAATATTATAACTTTTAATAGTATTAAAACTACAACTAACTATTAAATATTAACCTACCCTACCTCATGTTTATTCCACTCACGTATGGGTGAGTTTGGAAATCTTAAACCAACAAAAAAAAAAAAAAAACAAAGTGTTATAAAACTTTAAACAAAAACAAATGCAAAGTTTGTTAAAAGAAATAAGTCATCGCACATCGCAAGAAATGCACCATCGCATTTTTTGGAATGTCCACATATAAAATCTGCGATGCGAGAAATTTTGCGGTGTAGGAATGTGAACTTAGTATGAGGTCACGGGAGTTATAAGGAGTTAAAAACAAAAGTCAATGTTTGACTTATTGCATCGGAGAAAACTTTGGATTGGTTTTTTTTTTTTTTTTTTTTTTTTAAGAAATATGTATCACTTGAAAACCCCGATGCAATATTCCAATCCACGATGTAATAAAAATTATTTATATATATATTTTATTAAATTTTAATTTAATTAAATTAATTTAAGATTAATATCAAATATCAATTTTATTTTGGTTTTATTTTGTGATGTTTAGTTTAGTTATGAAATTTTTCTAAAGCCTAATTTTCCTATAAACTACGGCTATTCGAAAATAAATAAAAAGAATAAAAATAGCATTTTTAACCCAGACTAGATAAATGATGGGACTTCAAAGGAGTACCATTTTCAAACCAGTTGACCAAATAAGGCGAAACAAACGTCAATGGGAAGCTTATTAAAAATCGATTTTAACAAAGCAATCAAAACAAGAATATAAAGAAAATGAAAAATTAACAATCACATAGGATAATCAAATAAATAAAAATCCTAAAGGTGTTTAGCCAAAAATTTATAGAAAGGGTCCCCATTATTTGAAGTGAACCAGTCAAAAATGGGGGGGGGGTTGTGTTTTACCATAACAAGTCACAAATTTGTTTTCTTTTAAGGTGGGCCATGAGATTGATATGCATCCATTGTATAATCATGGGCAAGTGCTTGATCTTGTATTGTTTCTACATTCAGCCATTTACTATTCCTTAGTAGATGTGATGAATTTTGTATGTCACTTGCCATGTTCATTCCTGAGATTGCAGTGGATGAAACTGCACTATATCCTCTTGAGATATAGTTTGTATCATGCATCATCATGTAAAACTTGCAGCAAAATTCTCATTGGGATATTCTATGATGACCATGTCATATTCATCATGGATGAAACATTTTGGGCCAGCTTGTTCTTCATTGTTGGAGGAGAACTCTTTGCAGGATTGTCTTTCACTTTGCCATTTGAGAGCAATAATTTTGTAGCCTAGGATCAACACACACTCTACACTTATCATGAGTGGAGAAAAGGACAGCATGGGGTAGGCTATAATGCTTACCATGTTCAAATTTTCAGCCCACCTTCATTTCTGGAGCTTGAGGTGGAAGGAGATTTTCAGAAGTTGCCTTGTTGGGAGGTAGCTCATTTTATCTGGATGATTACTTTGGGAAGATGTTTTCCCACCACTTTCCAGTCTCCATGCCTTGGGAGACAACTTCTCAGTTCTATCCTTGCAGTTGCTTGAGGACAAGCAACATTTGGGAGGGGAGGACTGTAATGTTCCCAATTTTTAATTCAATAAATAGGAACATTAGATTTTGATAATTTCACTTATAAGTTGAATAATTGGGTAAGGGGACTCAAAGACAATAAAAACATGGATAAAATACCTCTAGTATGAAAGGGGATCAGCCTTGGAACTAGATTTCACACCCTCATGTGTGAAAGGAGACATTTGCAAAGAGGCTTGGTTAAGTTTGACCAAGTCAAACAACACAAGGTATGAGATGGAAAGAACTAAATGGGACAGCACAGAGATAGAGGAGGGAATATTCCTTTATGGTAGAAACCCTAATAGAGTGGGACCTATGGAGAGGGAGCTTGCATTGTATAAAAGGAGGGCAAGGCAACCATTGTTGGACATGCTTATGATTATTCATTTCATTGTCTATTCAGAAAATTGTGCATTCTCTGCTGTTTAGCAAGAATTGTCGGGGAATTCCTGCTTAAGATCCCTTCTCCTTTCTTAAGAGGCCTCTTGAAGGAGTTGTACTGAATTATCTCACATCTAGGCTTGAGGCCAAGAATCCTCCTCCAGAACAGTGTTATTGCTGCAACAACATAATTCTGTGTTTCAGGGTGTTGCAGTGAGAAGTCACAACACCTCTTCCATCTCTTGTTTTTCAGAGGGAGACTCTTTCTTTCCTTTGGAGGATTAGTTTGGAAGCTACCAGAGCTTATTGCAGATATTGTCACTTGGAAAAATCATTCTATTCCACCTATAGCACAGTTACCCTCTTAGACTGCGTTATTTTCATGGAACTTGCAGTGAGGGATTACAAGTTGATTGGAGGGTGAGATCTCAAGTGTGAGGATCATCCTTCCACTTTGAAGATCCATTGGAGAAGGTCTACTTCAGATTTCTCATCATCTTCAGCCTTCTCTATTGAGTTCCAGATTTGAGTTGCTACAGCTATCCAACAACTCCGACATTTTTTCCATTTTGTATATTTCATCCAATCCTTCGGAGGATTAGTGTATTATTGTTTCTAAGGGTTAGAGCTTTACTCCCCAATTGTATTTGAGCCATATATTGTCATATCCTTGTATTGACATAATTTTGCAGCAGTTATCCATAATAGATTGTGCTGTCATAGCCAGGGGTTTCTTATATGCAGCATTGTTTCTCCATTTCCATGTACATGTCTTGTTGAGGCTTGCATTGCCTTTCTTGAGTGGATGTTTCCTCAAGAACTTGTACTTTCTTTGCTACTATAATTTTATTTTTTGGCTATCTATATCTTCTTGTCTCGCAGCTTGTGTAAATAATGTTGTCTTTCTATGGTATGCTCATGCATTGATGCAGTCCCTTCACCGGGCACTTTCTGAGGACATCTAGTAGTGGGAAATCTGTTTAACCGCTCTATAAGGATTTATTTGAGGCCTCTTCTTGGATTCAGTACTTAGACACATTTTTCTAAGGGATCCAGGTCCTGGTTTCAAATCCTGTAGCTGCCATTACTATAAAATGCATTTTCCAGTCATGCCTAGCTAGTTGTCCCAAGTTGGGAACATTACAATGTATAGAAATATTATAATTTTGTAGCACCACCTTTGGAAAATCTAGCTAAAAGTACAAATTCCGGAAAAGAAAAATGATACTTTAGGGAGAAGGTAGAGGAAAATTTTCCTCACCCCATTTTTAAAAATGTTTTAGGGACCAAATGCCTCCCAAATTGGGGAGGTATCATATAGAAGGAATTATTATATAAATTTTCATGTATATCGGTGCTTTTGGGTGGAAAAATTGGAGAAATTAGCTTGCAAGGCCCATTTTAATGGGAAATCCCAATTTGGTAAAAGGACTTTAGAACCTTCTAGATTCATTTTGAGGCATAAAATGACATTTTTTTTCCATCAAAAGTTTGTGATATTAGCTCCTAGCCCCTTGACACTATTATACACTTGAAAATTTTAAAAGCCCTGGGTTGATTTTCCATTTAAAGCAAATAAGATCAATGGCATGGAACACACACCCCAAGATAAATGGTGGGAAAACATTATAGTGGGCACCATTTGTGGTTTATCAATGGCTATGGAAATTGGCAAAAGCAAAGAGACAATACATGGAAATTAATTAAGGAATTAAAGGAAAATAGGTGTAAAGGAAGTTGAAGAGATACAAATATACATGCAAGGAAAATGAACGAAAATGAAGGAAACTAAAGAAAGGGAAAATGAAAAGAAACAAAAGAGGGAAGAAATCACCTAGCCTTATTCTTCCACACTCTTTACAGGTTGATACACTCTTACAAACTAAGAGCATTCTTGGAGCATCCTAGCATCCACTTGGATTTGCAGAGAAGCAAGCAAGCAAACACGTAAATTTTTGTGTAGTGAAGAAGAAGGTTGGAAGAGAAGATACAACATGTGGAAATTGTAGGTAACAAGTTGCATGTGTGATTCCATTGTTGATATTTGGATGCATGGAATTTTCATTTTATTATTTGGTTGCTTTTTTGTCACTCGCATGGGATTTTCCTAGATTTACATTGGTTTCATCCTGGCCTTTCCATTTCCTGGATAGCCATTTTCTAGTGGGTTATTTGTTTTGATTTAATCTTTGGATGCTTGGTAGAATTTGGATCCTAGTGAGGTGGTCTCAAGAAAATTCCCAAGGGTCAATGGTGGAGATGGAATTTCTCTTGGAACTTTTGACGAATGGGTGGAGATAGGAAAATTCCTTTGGGTATGATGAAGAAATTCAGAGGCATCCAAGCTTGTTTTGGTATTAGTGATTTATCAACCTGTTTAGGTGAAATCATTGTGGTTGAGGGTTGAGGTGGATTGGCCTCTGGAAGTCCTAGTTGGTTCTATTTTCGTTTAACCCATATAATCCCACATTCATGGTTGGAATATGGAACAGGGGTAATTGGCTTAAGGAGAGACTTGGTTCAACCAAATCTATGGTTAAGTGGTAAGTGAAAGTACCTAACTTGGTTGACAATTGCATATGTTAATATGAGATATTTTCTTATTGTAATCAATGAGAACACATGTTAATTATTGTGTTGATTTTATGACTGCTTTGTCATGGCTTAATTCTTGTTAAATTTTGGTTACATGCATGATATATTTCTTATTATATGATGTGCTCTTGATCTAGATCCAATTCATGGTTTGATGAATCATGGTCGGTTTATATGAATGCATGATCTAATCTGTGTTTTATTGTAGTTAGTGTGAGAGGGAAGCAAGCCTTCTTGATGAATATCTAATGAACTAATGAAAACAATGAATAAACTATGCATTCATGACTACAGGTACTATGTATACAAATTGTTTGTATAAATGAATAATTTGGGCCGCTAACTTCCCGAGAACATAACTAGCATACAATATTTGTTTGGCTATCATAATACCTTGTTTTAGATATTTCCACAAGGAGGCCGAAAATAGAATATGTGAAACAAATTTTGTGACTTTTCAAATCTCTCCATTTTCCATGAAAATATCGTTTAGGCCCTCAAAATGACCTCAGAAGTTTACGACCCAAAAGTTTTCCAAAAATAGAAAGTTGTGTTAAAAATTAAGGAAACGAAACTGAAAGGAAATAATGTTGGCTCAATATAGGTTGATAACAGTGATTTTATGTGTCATTGGGTGATTTTCAATTAGTTATGGACATGTGGACCCCATTTTCCATAAGTGTATCTTGGAAATTAGGTTAAGCGTAGTAACTCTCATCTCATGTTTACCCTAGAGTGCTTGTAAAACCAGGTAAATTTGGGGTGGGGTGTTACAGGGTGGTATCAAAGCGAGGTTACGTAAATAGACCTCGGAGTGAATGTGATTGCTATGCATGCATGCCAGTTGTCTATGTGTTTACTATGCATGCATTGTTATGGTTATGGTGATATTTATTTGTGAGATGGTATTCTTGTTATATAGTATCCTACTAATCTGGATTGGATTGTGCAGATGCAATTGTCTCCCTCGATATACATTGAGGTATTGATTTTGATTATTTTTTTATTTATTTAACAATGGCATATTGCAGGAAATGGAAGGCCAAGAGATGAAGAGCAGAATAGTTGAGTACAGTTCATATGACTCTTCGTATAGGTCGGAAGAGACACTGGTAGGATGGGATAGATCAATAAGTAGCATGGAGAAGAATATTCTCCCGGTTTGGTAGATACCATGAGAAGTTTGAAGGAAAAAAATATATGTTGCAAGGAAGAAATGATCAGTCGATTAAGGAACACGAAAGGCTTTCCATAACTCAATAAAATCAAGTCAAATTTAATGCATTCATCCTCTAGAGCCTTTCAAATTTGTAGAAGAATGGATAGTTGGGGATCAAAAATGGATGGAGAGAAAAGACTAATGGTGCAGATGGTAGTAGGTCCCAGAAAAGGCACAAGATGGAAAAAGATGATACAGTAAGAGATGGCATATATTTGGATACACCTAAGAGGAGGGGTAGCACTCAAGGATTATATTCTAGCTCTGGTTCTAAGAGACATCATCTCCATCACAGTCAACATCCTTTTAGGAGGAGTGAGAAGAAATATTTTCCAGAAGAGTTCAAGAAATCCAAGCCTCCTACTTTTGATGGGGAAATGAAGAAATTAGAAGATGCAGAAGCATGGCTACTTGGGATGAAGTTCTTTAGATTGCATGATTATATAGAGAACATGAAATCCAAGATAAATACCTTCAGTATCAAGGGAAAAGAAAATAACTAGTGGGAATATGTAAAACATGTCAGAGGTATCAGAGAAGAGGAGCTGATTTGGGATGAGTTTGAAAGAATATTTAGAAGAAAGTACATGTCTTAGAGATATTATGATGGGAGGGCCAAGGATTTCTATGATCTTAGGATGGGTTCCATGACAGATGATGAGTACACGACCATATTTCTAGAGTTGTTGAGGTATGTTCCTTATCTCAAGGACGAGAGAGCGAATATTCGAAGGTTCATCAGTGGATTGTCAGTAGCATTCAAAGACTAGATAGAGTTTGATGAGCCTTGGTCATTGGAGGAGGCCATCAATAATTTGAAGCATTGTTATGAGCAATCAAAGCACAAGCTTGAGTTCAAGCGTGACTTGAAAGGTAATGAGAATACTAAAGGAAAATGGCCTAAGAAGATAGGAAGATCTTAGGATGAAGGTGAAAAAGAAAATGTTGCACCTTATAAGAAGTTAAATGCAGCTGAGAGAGGACATGGGTCTTATCCTGAGGAGAAGAAAAAAAAGGTGATGGAAGGAAACCTTTGAGGTGTTGGACTTGTGGTGGAGAACATCACATGAGGGATTTCCCATCGAATCAGGGTGGTAGGCCTCAAATTTATAGTGCTCAGGAGGTGCAAATAGTTGGATATGTAGGTCATAACATTCCTCGAATCTATGCAACAGTGGATAATAGGAAGATTTATCATCAAGAATCCATTATCGATATCGAAGGTAAGCTTTGTGATCAATTTGTTTCTATTTTTATTGATCTTGGATCGAATTATAGCTATATTAGTATGTTGAGCAGGTAAATCCACTCTGCAGACAGAGGCGATCCCTCTAGCCTTGGAGTGGGTCTAGCAATAAGGGAACAATATGGAATTTTAGACTCCTAGCTTACAAATTAAAACGAGTTAGGATATATGGCCTACCTTGGTCCAACGCTTTTGTTGTCATTTGCAACAATAATCCACTGATTCTCGTCCTCACGCGTTGCGGTCTTTCAATGGTAAGGTCCGTGTACCTGCACAAGGATCAAGTGAACGGTGACAACATACGAAAACATATTTTCATTCACATCTATTCGATTGGTCAAGAAGAATAATTTTTTTTGCATATTATCGAACACAAAATTGGAACCAAAAAAATAGTCTTGTATTAAAAATAGAGAAAAGAAGTTTACAACCAAAAAGCCTTTACGTTGCAGCCTCCTTCGACGGGTTCAGTTAAACATGTCTCAAGTATTCGTTTAGGATCAGACTTGGTGAGGAAATGGGCCTAAACTATCTCTCGAAAATGGATTCCTCTTTGCTTTATTCTCACACCAGCTTATAGTAAGGACTGTTCAGCTATCTGAAACCATGTGAGAAGGATTGTTGGCCCTCGTTTTTTATCAAATTTTGCTTATTAAAATCCACCTAATTTCCATATTTTTTCACTTTATACCATCCACATATGACCTATTTTTACCTTATTATGCATATTCATGCAAATAAATTATGTTTCTCAATTTTTAGAAATTTTTGGAAAAATTGGGTTTTATGAGTATTTTTGGACAGAACTAAAAATTCATGTAATGGCTTCATTTATGTCATACTTGTAGGATACCTAGGCTCGAGCTGAATACATTTCTAGAAATACTGGGAACTAATATTGGATGTACACCTATTGGTTCGGCCAAACCGAGCTAAAACAAGCCCAATCAACGCTGGTCAAACATGACCTGTTTTTTAGGAATCCCTAGAAAATAGGGCAGAAATAGTAGATTTTGGGATTTTTCCATATTTGGTGTAACTAATTGTATGAGTTTGACCTAGATGGATAGGATTAGGATAAGATAAGTTTGTTAGAGACATTTTAGCATATTTGGTTTATTATTTCTCTATTTATACCAAGTTTGTGAACCATTGAAACATGTAGAACTTGTATGACTTAACATTATTATTTCTGAGACATGGAGACATAATTGAAGATTTGTTCTATCATATTTGTTGTTGTTATATGCTGGTTTATTGATTGAAGTTTTAAGTAGCTGAATTCACCTTCAATGTGCGAGGTAAGGGTGGAGGGCCCTCACACCGAGCTAAGTGCACTTCTTAGTTTATTTTGTAGCTGCAAATTATGAATTAGCTTGCTTATGTTTAATTTGTTTATGCTAATTATTTTTTAGTATTGATGAATCTAATGATCATTCTTAACTTTCATATGAAAGGACAAACAAATTTTTAAGTTAAACATTCTTTCTATCTAATCAAGATCTTCAGTTAGAATTCATCTTTACATGCTTTTACATGGTTGTTGATGGATCTTAATATTGTTTCTATTATGCGTATGAAGAGTCAACCCAGTGTTTAAGTTAAATACTTCTTTTATCTGATCAAGAAACTAGAAACTAGAATTCATCTTTCCTGCTTTTTCTGAATTCCTGTTTTTAACAATAGCATTACTGATAAATGAATAAATGATGAAGGACAATCAAGACCTCTTCAGTGAAGAGTCTCTTCAATGATTGCTTCAAGTATATTAATCTATTTTTTATTTAAGTAGTTTTTTATTTCTAATTAACATGGTAATCTTGTTAGAGAAGGTCAAACAAGTCTCTTAAGTTAGGAGATTCTTCTGCTTTTAATTACACATATGA
Organism: Pinus albicaulis; assembly: GCA_034641835.2. NCBI lineage: Eukaryota > Viridiplantae > Streptophyta > Pinopsida > Pinales > Pinaceae > Pinus > Pinus albicaulis. The sequence goes on from CM076582.1 coordinate 606,235,772, forward strand.
ATTTAGAAATTTTTTAAGTTAGATTTATATTTGTAATATGCATTTCCCTAATCATTAATAAACCATCTTCTAAATTGATCACAACTGAAATTCGTATACTTTGGGGATGCTTCTAAGTTTCACTAACCCGGATTGATAATAAGTACTTGTGTTAGTTTACAATAGTAAATTGACCCAACATTTGGGTGTCATTGCCGGGGAAGCATATTTTGAAGTGGGCAATTAAGGAGATAAAAAAAAAAAAAATACATCAAAAACAACAAAAAACTTAGTTAACAAAACCCCCCCAGGAAAAAAAAAAAAAAAACCCATTTTCCCAACAAGATCTCCAAAAGATGATGTTAAATAAGTCATTTAGCGAAGGAGGGTATGCAACTACAAGGATCTTCTTAAATCATTGTCCACAATTCAGAGTGATCACTAGGGATGAATCTTCATTTCAGAAATTAAAAGAAGAACAAAGCATCCATGAAGAGGATCCACAAAAATAAAACTTGGAACCTTGTTCTAGTTATCTTTGTAAGGAGGTGAAGGAGTCATGGATCACATGCGATGAAGATCAAACATTAGAACCCAAAGTTGAAGAGTTTCTAGCATGTATATCACAAGATCCCTTGTGCATTCAAGATTTTGAACAAGTGCTACACAAAGAACTTTGTGATATGACAACTAAAGATAGTCGAACAAATATAGATCATCTTAAAATTTGGTTTCAAATAATCATTAGGTCACAACACCACTCCATTATTCAACATCCTTTAGCATCAAATCTTTATGGTCAACTAATTTTTCATGTCCAAGCATTCATTAAAGTATATTTTTCAAACTTGGATGTAATTTTACTTATGATATTATTACGCAAATGGATGCATTGTAAATTATCTTGTAATCGAGGGAATGCCTTATTTTTATACAATATAGTAGGATAGAATAGAATAGAATAAGTAAATGGGTGGAATGAGTTCACAATAACATTTTTTCTCATAAATAATTCTTCACACCATTGGTCAATACTCATTTGAAAGGATTTCATGACAAAATGCAGTAAGGACAATCCTATTATGGGGAACCATATAGGATCATTTTTAAAAGCATGTTTTTAAAACAAGGCATCTCTTGAAATCTATTTTTAAATCCATTTTGAAAATTTCAATTTGGATCACAAATAAAAAATGATCAAAATAAACACTAGATTTCAAGAGAAATTTTGAGGATAGAGTTAGTACATCATTGATTTGAGGATTCTAATGGAAACATTTTTACCTAATATTCATATGGAATATATCCCTTGGAATATAGTTTCCAAATCAATCTAAATCAGCTCAATCCGACATCATATGAAAAATATATGCTCAAAATACTAACTACTTATCGAAAAATCTGCATGGTGACAATTCTAGGTCCTTACTGTTCATTGTCATATTTCACATATAAAATAATCTTCTTTTCAAAACCTATTTCTAATGGAGATATATATTGAAGTATAATTCAAGACACAATTTGAATCATCCCATTTGGAGGTCAAGTGAAAAATTCATTCTACATTTAGTAACTGCATGTCTTAAAATCATATAGTCAAACTCTGCCTCCTAGGTCTATTCATCACAAATTTTGTGATATCAAACCTACTGATTTTAAAAACCCGTTTTTACTGGAAAGAAAAAAATGAATCTACTTTAATCTCCAAGTGGAATAACATCAATCCGATCTTTAATGAAAAAGTTACACTCCAAATAGTGATTGTTGGTCTAGTAAAATATTCACAAGAAGCTCTATCAAACATGGTACTTCTCATCATTTTTAGAACATCATTTTAAACCATTTTGAATTTTTTTTTTTATACTGGAGGTATCCATATGAATTCACTTCAACTTGGCTTTTGAATCACTCGAATTTTACATAAAACGAATATTTTGTGAACAAAATGCCGCTAGGAGGTTTAGAATCGCCACCATTCCTCAAAGGGGTAAACAAATGTATTTTCTTTGTATATCATCTTTGGAATTGTTAAAAAAGAATTTCTTGTAATTATTTTACATACTCCTTGGAATAAAAGAGACGTACATCTCTCTTCCTCCATCATCTAATATTGTGTTGCAAGCAAATGCTATGTTTTTGCAGGTCATACGAATATTTAAGAAGATAACTCCATCGACAAAGGAATTTTCAAAGTCAATTAAAAAAAAAAAAATCATATTCCAGAATATGAATACAAATGTTCAAGTCAAAGAAAAGTGGAATTCACAGGATTTTGAGTTCATCTAATGAAACTCAAAACTCATGAAGCTTGCTTTAAAGTTGCATACCAACAACACCAACAACCCTACAAGAAGATCAAGATGGAGGAAAAAGACATGAAGCTAATAATCATAAGAAGAAGTCAAGTTTTACCATTTCAAGTCACATCCATTGTCAAATAAGCCTTTTCATAAGCCATATTGTTCATGATTTCATTCATCTACCATATTGTATGTTAAGTTCCACAATCATGCATGTTGAAGTCGAGACCTATTTTCTATCTATCTATCCATCTACTCTTAGATGATGAATTCAACCTATATTACATTCATAAGAATTTAATACTTCCCAACAACATTACACTCCACCTCCATCCAAAAGACAAATAGAAAAAGATAAAAAATAATAAAGGAGTTTGGTTGTGAAAATCTAAGAAACTGACACAATACAAACTCGAATTCATATCGGAAAACCAACTTGTTTGGCTAATATGAATTCTCTATTTTGTTTTACTTCAGTTTGATTTTGTAGAAATAATCCTCCAAGAAATGCAAGACTTGAGGACAAATCTTAACATAAGCAAGGGAGAAGTTTGTAATAAAACTATGCAAATAGTTTGAGCAGTTGTATTGCAGAAGGGACCTGAAACATCATTGAAAATATCATGCATTGTGGAAGGGACCTGAAACAACATTGAATATCATTGAAGAAGAGACCTGAACAATAATCATCAGAAGGGACCTAAATCAATAACAGATGTCAAGAAGAACATGAAATAACATAATATCAAGAGGTTCAAGTAAGTAGTTACAATTGTATATATTCCATCTGAATGCATCTTTGAAGAACCATCATCATGAGTTAAATTTGAACAAACCAGAAAAATTCATCATCAAATCAGTATGAACATCAAGCTATGTTGCGAAAGGGAAAGTACAGTAAGTAAAAAAAATGTTCTTAGAACCTTTGATTTTGAAAAGTTTCTAGAATTATAAAACTAATTTAACTTGAGTATGCATTTTATTATATCCTACATTCATTTATCCTACCTTCATTTATATCCATTATCCTACAATACCTACACTCATTTTACTCATTACCCTACCATACCTATACTCATTATCCTATTATATCCATTACCATGCCATATATTCTACATTAAAAACCTCATTTTCCTACTTTAATTCCATATACCCTACATATCCTCCAACATATTTTATAAGAATTTTTTATAATAAAAAAAATGTGCCTCAAATTTTTGCCTCGTAAGGAAAATTGCCTACCAAAAAAAGCAAGGGTTAGTGAATGATGCAATAATATATTTGTTTGATCTACAATGATATGCTTTATACTATATTTATGGATTTGAAATGACCTTAAATGGTCATTTCAACAAGAGTCATATTAAAAGAGTAACAAGTGCATCATGTGTTAAAAGAACAAATAGGATGAATAAATTATGACCAAAAAGGACTTGAAAAACTAGTGAAGGATTATGCAATGGAAGAAAATGATGATATTCAAAGAGCATCATGAAGAAGAAATATGCATAAAAAATGATTAAAAAATGATATTAAAAAAGAGGGCATTTGTATTCGTAAATGGAATGTGAATTTACAATAACAAAATTATATGCATGAGGGTGCATAAAAATGAAAATTATGCATATAACCTAAGATGGTGAATAGAAGGCGCATAAGGAAACCAACATATGAAACCTTTGAAAATCGATTTCAAAATTGATTTGGCACATATAATGGTTATAAAAAAAATGACGAACGGTGGACAAATATTTAAGCGAAGGTGGAATTCCTTACGCAACAACAAAAAATGGTCAAAATTTCAAGAGTAATGTCCAAAATTGACGTAGAAAGAATCCCTACGCAGAGCAGAGTAACGCTCAGTAAACCCAGAGCACCTTTAGGTAGAAAATTTCTGGAGAAGTGAACTCCGGCAGAGAATTTCTTGAGAGATAAACTTCGACATGGGGAAAATTTGTGAAGTGAACGTAGGCATCAGAGAATTGTGGGGTGTGAGTGCTGGGTGAATGCACCATTTCTTGAAGGAAGAACGTAGCATTTCACACTAAGAAGAAAAACGAATTCAAGCCGCAACAGAGAGACAATGGGCGTAGAGAGACAAAACTCGATTTCTTAGTTATGAAGAGACTGTGGGAGCTATTTAAAAGCCAGAGGGAAGAGTTGGCTTCATGGACACAGTAAATAGAAAGTTTTAAACACTGAGATTTTTTTTAAATCCCCAAGGAACTGAGATTCCTTGCAAACAACTAATTGTAGAAAACATAATTCAAGGGGAGAACGATAGTCAAACTGCATAAATTAAATAAATATCCTCTTTCCAGGTAAACCTATCCCACCAATTTCACAATCTATCCTTGAAGGAAATCTGATTATGAGTTTGCAAGATACGAAATTGAAGTTAAAAATTTGTGATTGAAAATGTGTCAACAACAACATATTAACAGGCAGGTCGATTTATGGATGTGGAGCTCACTTGCGGGTAGCTCCAGGTAAGCAGCCTAGTTCTCAGTTAAAAATAACTGGCATTAAGAGAAGAGAAATCAAATTTGATTTGTGAAAATCTAGAACCAAGAAATCAGGAGAAAAATTCATGAGATTGTTTTTAAAATATTTTATCAATCAATTTTCCCTCTTAGTTGTCAAACTTCAAAAGCAGATAGGAGGATTTCTTTTACAAACTCAGAAAAAAAATACTAAGTTGATCATGTACAGGTCACAGATGCCATAAAAATCCTTTTGATTTGTTATTCTCAGAAGTAGTTTTTTTAAAGAACAGAGGAGCTCAAGGCTCAAAAACAAAAATCTATTTTTCAAAAGGAAAGAGTGGAGTAAACAACCCAGAAAATCGATTTTTCTGAAAGAGGCAATGAATGGAAATGCTAAGAGCATAGATAAATTGTGATTGCCCGAAAAGAATGTGATAAAAAAATTTCAGAAGATTGTAGATTGTTTTACATTTTCCAGAAAATCGATTTATGAGGAGACATTTGCGAGAAGAAGTCGATTTCTAAGAAGACAAAGAAGGTAAATTAAAAAAAAATCATATTTAAAAAAAATCAATCTCCAGCATTCCATTTCTGACAAGGCAGAGAAGGTGAATTTGAAAAAAATTGTTCAGATTTGTGAAAATTGCTCATTTCAAACAATTTGATTTCAATTTCAGAGAGATTTAATTATTCCCAAAATTTAATTTTAAGTTCTGAAAATACAAAGTAGAAATCGATTTCGATTTCTGAAAAAGCAAAGAGTTTTTCCAGGATTTGATTTCAGATTATGAGCATTTTAATTGCTGGAGACAAAGACAAAGGGTTTAATTAATTTTGATGTAGCTCAGATATCATTAAAAAAAAATGATTTCATCATTCATATAAAAAAAACGCAGCTTGCCGAAATCTCATGTAAGTGGAAATTGATTAATTGGTAGCATTTGAAATTCCCAGAAATTTCTGAAATCATTCAATTTTTAGTTCAGTTTGGTAATTGAAGGGAAAATACCTGGCAATAAAATAGATGTAAAATGATGGATAAGCTCATACAAGTTGAAATCAAATTAGAGGATAAGCATGATAAAAATTCTTTCTAAAATCAAACCAGATATTGATAATAGTTTGTTTCAATAACATGATGAGAAAGCTAGCATGATGACAATGGTTCAGAAAAATATTTTTGAGGATAGTAAAATGATCAAGAAGTCGATATCAACATTCGAGAAAGAGACTGGTATGTAAGGGATACAATGGATGTAGGGGCAGTGATTTTTTCAATTCAAATTCTATGGATTTAGATCATTATTTCTTTGAATTGTTTGAAGTATTCTTACAATTTTTTACATTAATAGGGTTCATATAAAGGAAATTAATACCCTATTCCAACATCAAAGAAGGTTTTGAGGCACACCTCCAGAAGGGAAGCCCCAAATGAATTGACGATGGGAAAATAGAGCACATAAAAGCGAAGGTCAAAGAGACAGAGGCAAGCATGAGGACATGCTTGAGAGTAAGCAAGGGGGAGATGTTGGCCCTCATTTTTTATCAAATTTTTCTTATTAAAATCCACCTAATTTCCATATTTTTCCACTTTATACCATCCACATATGACCTATTTTGACCTTATTATGAATATTCATGCAAATAAATTATGTTTTTCAATTTTTAGAATTTTTTGTAAAAATTGGGTTTTAAGAGTATTTTTGGATAGAATTGAAAATTCCCGTAATGGCTTCATTGATGTCATACTTGCAGGACACCTGGGCTCGAGCTGAATACATTTATAGAAATCTTGGGAACTAATATTGGATGTACACCTATGGGTTCAGTCAAGCCGAGCTAAAACATGCCTGGTCAACGCTGGTCAAACATCACCTATTTTTTAGGAATCCCTAGAAAATATGGCAGAAATAGTAGATTTTGGGATTTTTCCAGATTTGGAGTAACTAATTGGATGAGTTTGACATAGATGGATGGGATTAGGATAAGATAAGGTTGTTAGAGACATTTTAGCATAGTTTTTTTATTATTTCTCTATTTATACCAAGTTTGTGAACCATTGAAACATGTAGAACTTGTATGACTTAACATTATTATTTCTGAGACTTGGAGGCATAATTGAAGATTTTTTCTATCATATTTTCTGCCGCTATATGTTGGTTGATTGATTGAATTTTTAAGTAGCTAAATACACCTTCAGTGTGTGAGGCAAGGGTGGAGGGCCCCCACACTGAGCTAAGTGCACTTCTTAGTTTATTTTGTAGTTGCAATTTCTGAATTAACTTGCTTATGTTTAATTTGTTTATGCTGATTATTTCTGAGTCTTTATGAATCTAATGATCATTCTTAACTTGAATAAGAAAGGACAAACAAATGTTTAAGTTAAAAATTATTTCTATCTAATTAAGATCTTCAGTTAGAATTAATCTTTACATGATTTTACATGCTTTTACATGGTTGCTGATGAATCTTAATCTTGTTTCTATTTTGCATATGAAGAGTCAACCCAATATTTAAGTTAAATACTTCTTTTATTTTATCAGGAAACTAGAAACTAGAATTCATCTTTCTTGCTTTTTCTGAATTCCTGTTTTTAACAATAGCATTATTGATAAATGAATAAATGATGAAGGACAATTAGGACCTCTTCAGTGAAGAGCCTCTTCAATTATTGCTTCATGTATCTTAATCTATTGTTTAGTTAAGTAGTTTTTGATTTCTAATTCACATGGTAATATTGTTAGAGAAGGACAAACAAATCTCTTAAGTTAGGAGATTCTTTTGCTTCTAATTACACATCTAAATTTAGAAAATGTTTAAGTTAGATTTACATTTTTAATATTAATTTCCCTAATCATTAATAAACCATATTCTGAATTCATCACAACTGAAACCCATATACTTTGGGGATTCTTCCAAGTTTCACTAACCCGAATTGATAATAAATACTTGTGTTAGTTTACAACAGTAAATTGACCCAAAAATGATGTATTTATAGGAGAGGAGGAGGTGCTTTGGGATCCCTCATAAGGTGGAAGAGAGGCCTTATCCTTTGGAGAGTTACTCAAATGTAGGAAAAAGAAGCCATATGAAGGACTTCGACGTTATTCAGTCAAACAAACCATGATGAATCCGCTCATGAAGTGGTCGGGTATGGAAACTTCGTTTCGTTTTTAAACAACTCGGCGCAGGAAGTCCACTGAGACAGAGTGCCAATGGGCGCGAGACCTAGTGTTAATTTCTCTATGGGCACGAGGCCATAAATGCCTACCAGCGTTGACCCAAAATCATATGTTTTTGAGATCCTACTCCAAGAATGATCAACAAAGGAAATGTTCTTCACATGCCAAGGGATGCAATGATACTTTTTGCAAGGTATGAAAATACACAGAAGTCGCTAAAATGGTCCTCCAATATTCGGGTGGGAATTGCAGGGAAGGTGACAAAATACTATGTAACAGATGCCCCCTAAAGCATGAGGTCCGAGAGAGAGGGAGGAGTGAAATTCTTTATGGGAACGTGCTCAAACTAAACACTGCCGTCGGAAGACCGACAAGTAAAAGTACAATTGATATTTCTAATACATGAATATGTGGCATGGGCACAACCATCCATAATAGAGTACATATAAAAACAAGATCCGAAGTATGGATGCAACCATCCAAAAAGAAGGATCAATAAATAGAATCAGGTATGGTCGCAACCATCCAATAAAAAGAGTCATGCATATAGTCATGATAAGCCAAAACGTCTCGCAGCCTAGATTTTATCCGACAAAACCCAAGGTCGTGTGCTCCATCTCAACCTGAACAAGTAAAAATTTAGGAATGCAAATGAGTGAGCTGAAGTCGAACATGCAAGAAAGTCACCTGATTACTAGCTAATGATGAAAGTTGTTAACAAGTGCGAGAGAAACCACTAATAATGACAATGGCTCTAAAGGTAAAACTAGTACAATCCACAAAATGTGAACAGTGAGCTGGCGTCGAACACTTGCGGAATCACTCGATCAAAGGCCAATGATGAGGACCTGTCGTTGAATACGAAGAACTTAGCATTGAGTCATGCAAGCTCCAAGGTACCAGAAGGGAGTCTCTAGATCAACATCCTGGCTAATGAGCTGAAGTTGACAGGAAGTGACCTGGTCGAAGGAGGGCCATAATGTTTCCCACAACATCAACACGAGACAAAGGAACAAGATGATAGTGAATCAGGACCAAACAGAGGATCGGAGGTTGAAAAATGCAGAAGGAAACTTCTCTTGAACATATTGGTGACACGACTCTGGAATTTGGCAGTATTAGACATCAGGGGATATGAGGTCATGATGACGTGGCAAAGAGCAGATGAGAGGTTAAAAAAAATTACCCAAATCCATGGAGGCGAAAATGACGAAATGGGATGTCCCCAACCTGACACGAATGCAGATGAGTGTCATGTTCAAGAGTGACATACTGCCAACAAGACTGAGAACTGGTTCCATTTTCCCCCACTATTGTTGGCGAGTACCCCAAATATTTTTGGAAACAAGCTTGAAGGGGATATCATGTGCTTGTCATATAAGTTTTCCCTTCAAACAAATCCATCCTAGTACATTTTACGAGCCCTAGGAAGGAGGAAATCGATTTCGTCATGGTGATGATTTCCGATGTCATGTAGGTTTAACGAGTCTGACAAAGGAAGAACTCGATGCCTTTTCATATTTAGAGAGTTTGAAAAGAAGTGGAAAAGAAAACTCCAGTGATTCCCTTTTTGTAGATAGTCTCACAAATCCGAAAAGGTAGAAAACTATATCTGAGAGAACCTCTTAGTCGCAATAGGCTAAGGTATTCTTTTTTCGTAAATAATCTATCCTAGCCCAAAAAATGGGTAAATGTATACTAGGTAGATATCATTTCGCAACCTTTAACGAGTTCAAAACGACAAGAGTCTCAACAATCTTTTCAATTTTTGAGAGTCATAAAAGAGTTGGAAGATGACTCTAGGGGGTGACTTTTTCGTGTTTTTACCGAGTCCGAAAATGTATAAAATACAACTCGTTACTTCATCGTCATCATGTTGAGGACCTGTTGCTACACAAGAAATGCACGTAAAACCCATTTTTGGAGATAATATAGCGAAATAATTGAAAAATACGCTCAAAAACCTAATTAGGGCTTTGAAAAGTTTATAAAATGCCATAAATAGTAAAAGTAAATTACTTTTCACTTTTGCCTTTTGTGAACACTTCTTACCCTTTTTTCTCTGTGATTTGGCAGCGCTGACAGTGGTTAATTTAGGGGACCAAACGCAAATCCATCTTTTCCAGGTGAGATAATTTTTAGGGTGCGACGTGTTAGGTCCCTGTAATTTGTCAGAATGGCAAGACCAAATTGAACAAGGGTAACATCAAACCAATATTTGGAGCCCTAAGACCTAGTCTTCCTGGACTCAGAGAGGGCTCTCTCTATATTTGTGTGAAAGATGTAACTTGTATGATTTTAGGGTTTTGATTTTAGGCTAGTTATAATAATTAGGGTTTGTTTATTTTTTTGTTTGGTTGGGTTGCTTTTCAAGCAGAATAGATAGAGTGAGAGAGGTTTAAACCATTGGGCTATGGATTCTGCAAAAGGTCTTGAAAAGTATAATAATAGGTCAAGGGTATATCATAGGGCAAGTCTAACAAATCCAAATGGATATAAAATCTTATGTGAGTGAAGTGAACATTAAATTGTGAACATAGTAGGTGCAAAGGGTAGTTAAGAATCCTTTAACAAATACTTTAACAAGAATGGCCTTTAAGATAACTATGCATAAATAAATAACCAAAGACAGGGCATACCAATAACTTCTTTGACCAAACCCTAAAGTAAATATTAAGACAACAATCCAGTGAACCATAGAGAGAAATAAACTTGTAAGTCCTCTAGTGATTTCACCTTCAGGCAAAGAAAACATTATGACAACATATAGTAATAATCAAAGAGTAGGGAACTCCTAATTTCCTTAATAAAACTAAAATACCTTCAAAGCAACCATTTAAGATGAACGAAAGGGAAGGGAAAACCATAAAACTCTTCAGCCAAACCCTAATTAGCAATACTTCAAAGAAAAGACCTCAAAAACAATGTTAAAGTTACATCAAAGGGCAGGGCTAACCATAAACTACTTTGAAATTGGCTCCATTAAATCATTCTTAAGATAAACAAGCTAAGTTGAATTAGAGAGCATTTAAGAATTCTCTAATGTGACCTAGCAGAGGAAAACATACAAGCAATAGAAAGAAAACAGAGCTAAGGTGCCTCTAAACAACATTTCTTAACCTAAACTTTCTGTTCTACTGAATGAGAAAGATGAAAAAAAATGAAAACATAAGAAGACAAACACTAATTTAGAAAGACATCACCACTAGCCATGTTCATGAATCCTACAAATGTGCTATCTCCATTGCCATTCAAATCCAAGCATTCAAAAAACTCCATAGACAATTTATCCTCAACTCCAAGTCTATGATATTGAGTTTAAAAATCAACCAACAACTACAACGAGGCCTCCATGCAATATTTAACTTAAAAAGGAGGGTCAAAACTCTAGCTAGGGTTGTAAAATGTCATTAATTACATCATAAATTCCATTTTTGTCCTATGAGACCATGCAAGGCCCAAGGCACAAATATCCTAACTCAATAAATGCCAAAATAACTCCTAACAATAACTCCTCAAATAATTTTAGCAAAAAAATGACTTTGAGGCTTCTCAATAACTTTCAAAATATCTCCAAGTGTGTTTTTTTGAATTTTTGGCAAGGGTGCAACACTGAGGTTCAAGGACGTAGCCCCAAAACTAGAAAAATTGGTCTTTTGCAGCTGAGATTTGGAGGTCTTCCCGGTGTCCAAATGAGCTCCATGATAGATCATTGGAAAGACTGTCCTATCTAGTTTCAAAAAATGCCTTTATTTTTATTATTGGTTTCCACTTGTCTAGTGGAAAACGCATTCTCCCAATACTTCTCAGGGCGCAGTGCCAACTCTGAAAATAGGGAAGAAAGTTGATTTTTTGCGTGTTTTTGGCACTTTTGGAGGACCAGTTTTGCTCCAAATGAGCTGAAACTCTGTGAGGGTGATTTCCTCGGCCTAAGGATCCTAAAAATGTCAATTTTTCCTCCAATGGGTGCTCCAAAAAATAACACAGTGCCAGTGGCGCTGCACCTTTGGCCCTTCAAAACAGTCAAAATTTCCAAAAACTCAAAAAGATGCAAAAATTTGGATTTGTCTTACTGATCATGTCTGGGATGCTTGTAGGGATGCATCAAAAAGAATTTCAATTTTTTCTTTGCCTTTTTCCTCCTTTAGGGATTGAATATTTGCGAGGGTTCTTTTGAGCTTGGCCCTTGCGATATTGTTTCTTAAGGCATAATGCCTTGTCATCTTATTTTGCATGTCTAGGTCTCTCTTGGTCTTCTCCAGCTGATCCTCTATGTGTACATTAGCCCTATGTAACCATGATTCCCTATCATAGTCTATTTCCATGGCAGGTAGCTCACTTGGAGTGAGCTGCTCTGCCAATGTTGTCTCTTGCTCCCTTTCTTTGGCTAAGGCTTTCTTCAATTCAATTGTCCTTCGCCTCTTCCTAGGAAGCTGTTCTTCCTCTTCTTCAGTGTCATCATGAATGCCATCATTACTGTCATCATCACTCTTTGACCCACTGCCATCATCACTACTGCTTTCTGCCTCATTTCCATCTTCTTCACTAATATGTGCCTCACTGCCCTCACTGACATTTGCCTCACTATTTTCTTCTTCATTGCTTTCTTCCTCATTGGAATCTGCCTCACTGTTTTCTTCCTCATTGTTTGATTCCTCATTTCTTGATTCCTCATTTCCATCTTTATCACTGTCCCCTTCTGCCTCATTGCTCTTTCTTGCCTCACTGATTTATTTCTCATTGTTTGAGTCCTAATTTCCATCTATCTTACTGTTTGATGCACTAGTACCAAGAGATGACAATGAGGGGTTGTGAGAGGGTGATGAAGGAGGATCATCATGAGGTGAAGGTATGTGAGTGAGAGGTGATGTGGAAAGGTCATTATGGGGTGAAGGAATGTGAGTGGATGGTGATGCATGAGTATTGGGGTGTGATGGTGAAGGAGGATTGAATGAGAGGCTAAAAACTCAATGAAAACCCTCTGTTGATATGTTTAAACTCTGTTTTGAAACACTTTTGGGCTGATGTCAAATTGAGATGAAGGAAGGTAATGGAATGTCAACCTTTGCAAGTGGAGGGACTGATTGAATGAATGGAATGGATGTAGGGACAACTTAGGTGAATGAACAATCCTCAAACAGTGTAATCCCTCTGTCTAGGAAAATGAAGCAATTGAAAAAAGTGATTTCAAGGTTGAAACTTAGTGTTTGATCTTAGGGTTCCATTCCATTGATTAAAAAAATCACCAAAATTTGCTTGAAGATGAGTGTATGTGATGTACCTACCCCTGAATATGATTGGAGGAACTTTGGAAGAGATTTGGAAGCAACTTGAGGTGTTTTGAGTGGTTAATTTTCTTAGGAAGCTCTCCTCACCAAGGGCGCAGTGCCCAAGCAAAGGGCGCAACGCTCAATCCTAGGCACGCAACGCTCAATCCCAGGTGCTCAAATATTTTTTGCAGAGGGAATTTGGAGGCTTTTCCGGTGTTGAAATTTAGCCCATGATAGCTCGTTGGAAATATTATCCTTTATAATTTCCAAATATACCTTTTTTTCTGATTGGAGTTGATTTTACCAGTCAAACGTTGATTCTCCCAAGACTGGTCAAAAAGTGCTGAATGATGGTGCAGAAATGCAAAGTGCTGGTGCAGGAAAATTTTGGAGGCCTTCCTCAACTCTAAATTGAGCTCATGATATCTTATTGGAAATATATTCTAGTACAGTTGTCATTTGACTCATCAAGAAAGTTATTTGGACACTCAAACTATGAGAAAATGTGATTTTCCCAAGATCACTCCAGAAGTGCAAAAATTCTCCTGTGACACATGTATTTTTGACATTTCTCTAAAACCATGACACCTGTGTAAAATCTGAAGGAGGTATTTTTTCTTGGACCTATTATGGACAAAAACCTCTCTCACTTTTGTCAAATTCATCTCTTTTTGGTCAAAAACATAGTTTGAAGCAAAACTGGCCCTATGAGTGACAAATGGCTTAGCTCTTGGAATGAATTCCTGGAAAATGATGGAGGCATGATGTTTATGAGTTTGTATGGATTAATTCTTGCTGATATGACCTACCATATGGATATTCTTCTCCTATGCCTCTTTTCCATAGCAAACCCTAACCTATTGGAAGAGGAAATTAGGGTTTAGTGCTTCCTCCAGGTCATTTCTGCCATTGATCACTGTTTGGCACTCTGCTGGACCATTAAGCTCAAAAACCCTATTCATCTATAAGAAAAAGTGTCTCCTCTTCTCCTTGCTGCAAGTTGTCTTCATTCAGGAATAGACCACCTACCTTACCAGTACTTTCTGCTGATGGACCTTTCAACACTCCTGTAGAAGTGCCAAAGTTTGACCATTTACTCATGTGCAGACTCTAAACTGAAGGAAAGTATTCTTTGGAAAATATTTAGGTATTTCTTGAATAAATATGTGCTGACCTTCTATTACATCTGAACTAGCTTCTAACAAAGGAAAAGCAGTGTTTGGAACACTAATGATGACCTTAAAACATGTGAAACCCTAATTGACCTAGTAGGAGGGTTCTTTGACCTGACCTTGGCTAAAACTTGGCTAGGAGACCTTTAAATTAAAACAGAGTACTTGTCAAAGTGTTGTATTGAAGATCCAAAATCCAATGTACTTGATTTATTTAAAGAGCCTACACAGATAGTTTTGAGACCATCAATTCTTGAGGAACATGGGAAAAAGTTAGCTATAGGAAACCCTAGAGGGAAAGTGGAGTTATGGACAAGTGAAAACAAGTTAATGAGGTTATAGGTAGTGAAGGAGGCTGAAAATGGTAGGTAAAAGACCATAAGGAGTTTGTAGGAGTGAAGGGTGACCATGGAATGACAAGCTAATAGAATAGTGAAAAAGTTTGAAAAAGGATAATGAAGGCAGTGAGATTTCTAAAACTCACAATATTCAAAGAATGTTGTTTTTAGAAATCTAGAACCATTCTATAGTCATCTAAAAATAGTGAAAAATATTGATGACTAACACGGCGGTTGGCGCGGGTTTTGGGTATGGACTCGCGCCAACCCGCTTTGAATTCAAATGGGGGCGTGTTTTTGCGTGTAAATTCAACCAATTAGCCCGTTTTAAACACTTCAATATAAAATAATTTCACTAATGATGACCCCATTGATGTTTTTGCAGGTGTGAAAAAGAAAAATGGTGATCGAATGGAAGGAAAGAGAACATAGTGAAGAAGATGAGCAAGCCTTGGGCAATGTAAGATGCATGGATGTTCTCAGGGACTACGGGCTTAAAAAATTATTCATGGCACCATGTCTTCGAGGTCAACCGAAGCTATTACAGTATCTGATCAGTGTATGGGACATTGATTGGGAAAGATTCATAATTCACGACTAGGAGCTAGATATTGGGGTCTTGGATGTGTACTTCATAACTATGTTATCATGGATGGGGGAGGTACGAATCCTAATAGGTACTCGACCCATGATGAAAAACATGAGCATGGTCATCGACAGAGTTTTCCGAGAGCAAGGAAAGGATCCAAGAGCGGGAAGGTGGATATCCAAACCATTCCCGATTTGGCACTAAAAGTAGTGTTGCACACCATCACACGAGCTGCTAGATTTCAGGCTCTGCATGAAGCCACAAAAAAACAGTTACTTCTTGCCATAGATTGTATGGCACCAACTCTCTACAACTGGGCAGAGGAGGTAACGATCAATATGAAACACTAATTGACAAAATGCAAGAATTACAAGCTGAAACAGTTTGGCTATGGGTCCATCTTGGTACCATTTATCTTGGAACAATTACCAATTTTTCAACATCAAGAAGTGATAGTTCCTACACCTCCAGTACAAGAGCCACGGATGGTCCGTTGGGTGGATTTGATGCCGAGATCAGGAGGTGGTCAACAGATGTCCTGGAGACCAGAATTCTTTGAATGGCTTCGTCGACAACTGATTGTCGTGGAGTATTGGCCCTATTATGGCACGGAATTTACCGGTGATGCAGATATCCCACTTCCAGCAGGAGAGGATTGGGATAAAGCATTGTGTAAGACTCATTTTTTTATTTTGATGAGTATTATGATTTTTTTATTATGTATGTCTTGATGTTAATCCATGTATCTGTAGATGTCAGCCCAGAAAGACCTGCAGGAATGTCTCCAATAGCATGGATGATTCCTCGTGATTTTGATGTGGCCCCTCATGGTGAGGGAAGCAAGGATGAGGAAAATGTATGCAACCTAGAGGGACTCACCAGTATAATCCCAGACTATGCGAGATTTGATGATGTTCCTCGTGCATACCGGAGGCATACCGCGGGGGTGTCAAACCTTGTTCACTGCTTATTGAGGTGGCTTGTATGGGCAGTGACATGCTACCATGAGCATCATGCTGACTAGACACCTAGGCTTTTATTTCTGCATATTTTTTGAAAGACATGATGTCTTAGGATGTACCAAAACATCCATATTTTTTGAACTTATGATGCACATGGATGCAAACACTCGATATATATATATATATATATATATATATTGCCTATTTTCATCTATGAATATTATCATGTGATGATGATGTTTTACAAATTATGCAAATGTCTATCTAATACAATATTGGCTACTGTATCAGTTAACACATTCATTCGTCTAGGAATATGCTGATATGTGATGTAATCAAAATTCTGTTCTAATAAACGAACATGTAAATACAACCTTAATATTTGAGAATTTCTAACCGATTAATGCCCATTAAGCTGAAGAACAACAAGCTGAGACTCTAGGTTAACAATCAATGCACGAATGTCGAGAGCAATGGCCTCGGTTAAGAGTTCAATGACAACACTGTATTCAATGACATTGTTTGTGGTTTGTCCTAAACAAATACCTTGAAGGTATATCAACTCACCATTAGGATTATAAATCACCCAGGTTGCAGAAGATAGGTTTCGAGTACTACGGGAGGCACCATCCGCGAAACCAACATAAGGAGTGACAAACATCTACACAATAAGAAATGACACAATAAGCAAGAAAACCGCTCGCAAAGCACACCAAGCCAAAAATGTACAAAAATGAAAAAACACCTATGTACAAAATAAAAATGCACGAGAAACTCATGCATAATATTTTTTGAGATACAACCCATTTCTAGGCTTATCCAAAGGATAACCTTCATAATCAATTAGCTCATAAGCCCCGTTCTCCAAAACGCGTTTAACAATATAGGGTCCATGCCACATGGGTTGGAATTTTCTTGCCCCCAGCTTAACGTGAGCCTGGTTGTACAGGAGGACGAGGTATCCTTCTACAAAGGAACGAGGGGAAACTGATTGGTCAAAATGAGCTTTGACCAAATTTTTCCATGCTTCTATGACAAGAGCAACAAAGCGGTGAGTTTCATCAAGCCTCTCAAAATATAGAAGATGCTCTTCTTCTGGCGAAGTATTAGGTGGAAATTCAACAGCTATCCTGAGAGAAGGGATTTCACATTCAATCAGAAGGGTAGCTTCCAAACCATAGACAAGCTGAAATGGAGTGAATCCGGTCACATCCTTAACTGAGGTTCGGTAAGCCCAGAGAGCTTAAAACAACATGAGATTCCAATTCGACTTGTGCATCCCAATCGTACGTTAAAGCATAGTGACTAGAACTTTTTTCACGGCTTCAACCTGGCCATTGGCCTGAGGGTAGTACGACATTGAGCTTTCATGATGGAGACCCAACTTAGAAGTCAACTCAGCCATCATGTAATGAAAAAAATGAGAACCATGATCGATAAAAATGGCTTGAGGGACACCAAACCTAGTAATGACATGATTGAACAGAAATTGTGCGGCTGTCTTACTGTCAGATGTAAGTGTAGGCATTTCTTCGACCCATTTTGTGAAGTAGTCAATGAATACAATAATATAAGCATGCCCCCTGGCCGAGTGAGGGTTACACATCACAAAATCGATGCCCCACTTCGCAAAGGGACCAACGATAATGAAATGATGGGGGTATGTGGGTGGTGCATGCATCTTGCGCTGATAAGTATGGCAATCATGACATTTACGGACAAAAAAAATGAAGTATTTAAAGATAGTAGGCCATAAATAGCCAGCAGGAAGAATCCTCTGTGCAGTAGCATATCCAGACATGTGACTGCCACAGGCGCCAGAGTGGCAATCATTGACGACCTTTTCAGCCTCCTCGAGAGTCAAACACTGGCGGAGAAAAAAATCAACTCCGATGTGGTAGAGAGTATCTCCGACTATGCGATAAGGTTACAAACGATGGAGGATGCATCGACAAGCATCCTTCGTCAACTCATATCAGAAGGTGGAAGTCTTAAGATATATGATGATATCACCGTACCAAGGATCGAGGGTGCTAATGAGAAAAAATGTGTCGTCCAGAATGCGTTCCTCGGAACCAGATGGAATAGAATCAGAAAGGAGAGAGAAAATCAAATCGGCAAAAACCAATGATTTCTTTGATTTGGTGGTAGTGAACTCCAAATCAAACTCTTGGAGGATCACAATCCACTTTGAGTATTTTCCCCCCAGCGATTGACGAGTCAATATGTAAGTCATGTGGTTGCAATAAAAAATCATGGCTACTGTGCGCAACAGAATATAATGACGAAAACTTTGAACAACTTGAATAGTAGCCAACACCAACTTCTCGACATGCGTGTAACGAGTGTCGGTATCGAGAAGATTTTGACTCAAATAGTAAATGACGTGTTCATCACCATCATCGTCGTCTTGCACCAGAACTATGGCAATAGTGCTAAACGCGGCAACCAAATAGAGGGAGTAATCGCGATGACAATTGGGAGGACACAACAGAGGAGCATTGATAAGAAATGTCTTCAGTGCATCGAAGGATTTTTGGGCGATCTCATCACAGAGGAACGGGACAAATTGCTTAATTAATCATGTAAATCCTTTGGCTACTTCAACGTAGTTAGGTATAAAACGATGTAGGAAATTAGCTTTCCCTTATAGACTCTGTAGCTGATGTAAGGAGGAAAGAGAGGGGAGATTAACAATAGCTTCGACTTTGAGGGGATCGAGACGAATTCTGTCTTTAGAGATGATAAACCCTAAGATCCTATCAGAATCAACGCAGAGGATGCACTTATGCGGATTGAGCCGAATATTATAGCATCGACAACGAATAAATATTTGACGGAGATGATCTGGGTGGTCTTTACACTTAGCCGAATGAGCTGGAAGGTCATTGAGGTAAGGTTGAACAATGCACTTGATATCATGGAAAGCATATGAAATTTCTCTTTGAAATGTAGCTCAACATTTTTAAGACCAAAAGGGAGCTTCTTATAGGCGAAGGTACCCCAAGGATAGATAAAGGCAGTCTTGTGTTGATTGATCGGAAGAATATTAATCTGGTTGTACCCAGAAAACCAATCCATAAGGGAAAAGATCTCACTCCCAGCACATTCATCAATGATCTAGTCAATAAATGGAGTGGGATAATTATCCTTAGGGCAAGCACGGTTGATATCATGGTAATCGACACAGACATGAATAGTACCCTACTTCTTATCCATAGGAACAATATTAGAAACCCATTTTGTCAAGGGAATCGGATAAATGAAGCCAACTTTAAGAAAATTTTCAACTTCTCCCTTAATGGCGACCACATTTCTAGGGTGCATGGGATGAAGATGCTGGCAAATAGGCTTCACACCAGGATAAGTAGGAATTTTATGCACCACTATACTCAGATCGATGCGAAGCATTTCTTCATAAGACCAAGTGAAAACGTTGCGAAACTCGCGGAAGAGACTAGTATAGACCTCGATCTCATTAGGAGAACATGTCACCCCAATGTGGATGTTCTCGACAACCCCCGATTTGAAAAATATGTTGATAGGCATAGTTTGCGTGATGTTCCCCAATTTATCTTCCACAAAGACTTCGTGTGTCAAGATGGGCATTTGAAGCGGATGAGAAGGAACTTGGGAAGCAAACTTCTGAAGAAAAGTAGACATGGCCCCAAGGCCAAACATGAAAGAGGAACGATTATGACTATCGTCCCAAGGAGGATCCTCAAGAGACATAGTTTCCACGATGGCCTCATCAGTGGGAAATATCTCGTTTAAGGGATCGGGCGAATCCGAAGCGCCGAGCCAAGGGGATTGAGAATACGTGTCAAGAGACATATTAAAAGGAGCATGATCAGAGGGAGGAGGAGCCGAAGCCAAAAATGAGTTCACAATAATCAATTTCTATTGGGCTTAACAGCATCGAGTCCCAAATGAATCAATCTCCTCAGGCGAAGGGATGACCCACAGATCAGAAGACCTGGAGATCATTTTAACCTGAGCAGTGTCGGGTGGAGGAAGAGGAAAATTACCCATGAGGGTAGGATATTTGAAAAGTGTTGGGTGGAGGAAGAGGAAAATTACCCATGAGGGTAGGATATTTGAAAAGACCCGACCTTATGCTCTCATAAGGCGTAGGAATATGATCTACATAGTGGAAGTTGCTCTCGAAAGACGAAGAAGTGAAAAAGGTCAACTGATCGATATTGATGATCTTTCCTTTGTGCATAAATCGAAGAACACAAAAGAGAGTGGACGGAACACACAACATGGCATGAGTCCAAATGCGACCAAGGAGAAGATTGTATTTGAGCTTGGCTTCAATGACTTAAACCTCAACGTTAACTGTTTTCTCTTCTAAATTAATGGGTAAACTAGCGAGAACCCCAAGAGGGAAAGATTCTCTTCCATCAAAAGCTTCTAAATCATTTGGAGATGAATTGAGGGCTAGAGAACCGATGGCTTTCCAGCAAGCAGAAGACATGACGAACGTAGATGCACCCTCGTCCATGACTGCTCGGTGGATATTATTTCCATTAATCCCAACTTGGATGATCAGTGCAAGCTAGTGAGGGAGACATGGGATGAAATTTTCCAAATCGAAAGTGGTAAGGCTAGAATCGGCGGGATCAACCCCTCCGATGGCAGATAAAAAAGCCTTCCGTTGTGAATGACAACTCTGAAGCACTTCCAATGTAGACATGGCAGATGGTGCCTGAGACAAATCCTCAACAATATTGTAATGCTGAGCAGAATGGGCGTTAGGATTGTAGGAAGACTTACGGAGTACACCTTTGGAAGGTGGCCATACAACGGGCTCAGTATTGGGCCTTTCAATCTGAGGAGGGCCAAAAGCAGGCGGGGGAGGAGGACCATCAGCGATTTCCTACCCTGCTGCCTGACGCGGTTCAGTATAGTCTTTCGATCGGGTAGCAACAGAGATAGATGCAAGTCCGTTCATTATGAAAACCTGAGATCCAAATGGGGTGGATGTTAGAATTTACCACATAAATACAATATTTACCAAGAGGAACATTAACCATGAAAAGAGCCAACAAAAAATCATTAACATAAACACATGTGTTTATCCAGGAAAAGCCCAAATCTGGGGCATAACCCAACCAATGAAATTTCATTAAGCATTGGCCAAAACCATGGCTAATTCGGCCAAGTGAGCCTTCAGCGCTCACCTCTAGGCCTTGCATTACAATGAAGTATTCCCAGCCTTTTATAGGCTCCATTACATGCAATACCATGGGATGAAAACCATGGGTGCACAATATCATGTGCCCCAAAACCACTACTATTTACCCTAGTCAATATTGACTCTATCCCGAGTCAAGTTTACCTAAAAATTCCCCGCCTTAAACTTGAATTGGGGATTATTGACTAAATCCAGCCAAAAATGCTAAGTGATACAACCCCGCTCACACTAGCTCTTCCCCCCTCAAATTTTTACCTAGGGTAATTGTTAATTTGGCATCCCCCCCTATCACCTAGGTCTAACCCATAATTTACTAGTGATTACACAGGGGTACGCATGCCATACCAGGTCTTACAGCAATATGCCCATTTACATGTAATAATTAACTCTATTATAATAAATTTGTTTTTTTTGTTTCATTGTTACTGTCTTTGCACATATGAAATCAATGTCCATATAAAAAGAACCCATCTACCAAATTACATGGGTCATCAGCCTCTATAACCGCCAGTCCTTTAGAAGTTCTCTTCAAATACATGGTTCATCAATTAATCAATCCACATGCAAATATCCTCTCTCACTTTAACAAGCTCTCTTTGATGTAACCATCCTCTTGTCTCTCATGGACCTCTCACAACTCATTTTCCATGCTGCTCATTTCTTACGTTGAACCTTCCACAAGCCATTCTTGGCACGATTTAAAAAACATGATATGGCACTGAATACCACATTCATCATGGTCCATTCCTTCAGAAACGTATGTGAGCATTTTATTCCTCCCTGCTATTGAAACCACACTCCACCACTCATTCCTATTGTGTTCCAGGTGTGCTACCACTACATTGCTACTCGAGTGTGTTTCGATGGCCTGCATTTGGCCCTCCAATGCCACACCTAGCATCAAGAACCTGATCCTTGGGCATCATGCTCAACAGATAATTCCCTCCTCATGCACACACGTCCCTGCAACGTTCTCCACAACCCAAACAATGGCTTACGTTTTTTTTTCAACAACTTCATGCTGCCGCACTCAAAATCATCCACTTGTATCAGACTGCCATGCCTCAGGGAAGGCCTCATCGTCCTGGGTGCCCATACACACAACCATCACCATAAGTAGGTAGCCTCATGTTCAAATGAGACTCTCGATATAATTTGACCACTGCTCCATTATCGCCCTATTAACACCACGAGAAGTGACCTCACATGAAGTGGCTTGCAATGTAAGCCTTTGAAATTTCTCCTCCACAGGGGCTTGGTACTTTTGTTAGATTCAACAGGCATAAGGAATTTTGGAATGAATGCACATACTTGCATGTTGGGACTTCCGCCTCTCTCCACGAATTCTTGCTCTCCTGCTACGACTTCCACTGCGACCTTAGAAGTAGCTCTCGCGAGATTTCTCAGCCTGATCACATTAATCACTGCTTCCTGGGACTTTAACAACACCTTATACACCTTCCCCTGAACAGGCTCTACGTCGATCAGATAATTTCTGGATACATTTAGGCTCCATTTGTTATACCACGACCCAATAGCGCAAAAAATGACACTAGTGCCTTCATATTCTCGTCATTATGAACAGACCTGAGCCTCAAATCAAACTCATCTTCACTCTAAAACACACGAGGGTAACAAATATCTACATTTTCTGCTCATCTTTATCTGAAAAAATGTGTGCATGGCTTCCAGTAGCCTCGAAACGTTGATCAGGACTACTGCTAGAGTCCGACATTTACGTTTGTTGACCATCAAATCTGCTAGATCTCATAAAATTACTCTCTTTCCCTAATGATTTAATGACCTTGGTTAATAAAATGATCCACGATCCTGCAAGTATCCTTAAATCAGGCTCTGACACCAATTGTTAGAATTTACCACAGAAATACAATATTTACCGAGAGGAAAAATAACCATGAAAAGAGCTAGCAAAAAATCATTAACATAAACACATGTGTTTATTCGAGAAAAGCCCAAATCCTGGGCAAAACCCAACCAATGAAATTTCATTAAGAATTGGCCAAAACCCTGGCTAATCCGGCCAAGTGAGCCTTTAGCGCTCACCTCTAGGCCTTGCATTACAATGAAGTATTCCCAGCCTTTTATAGGCTCCATTACATGCAATACCATGGGCTTAAAACCATGGGTGCATAATACCATGTGCCCCAAAACCACTACTATTTACCCTAGTCAATATTGACTCTATCCCGAGTCAAGTTTACCTAACAGCGGAGGACTGAGGTTGCTCCACCAGTTGAGTTTGCTGTGATGGGAAGGTTCTTTAAGAACAGTTAGAGTGCCTTGGGTGCCTTTGAGCAGTGGACTCACCTCAGCCCGTCATTGACGGTCCTTGGTGTAATGCTCTTCGTCAAAATCAGAAAGGATACTTCAGGTTTCATTGTGAACCATCATTAGCACGAGGTTTCTGAGAATATTGTTTTGGGGTATCAAATTTGGCCTTACCTTTACCCTTCTTCTTACCCTTAGAAGTTTTATCCACCAGATTGGACTAGACGACATTCACTTCTTCGGTTTTACCAGAATTCGAAGATGGCTGAGAAGCAATATCATTGGAAGGAGTAGATTTTTGCTTCGTAGAATTTGGAGAAGACTTCCAAGAATTCTGAGACACAGAACCTATGATGTCGTTGACGGATGGCGTCGCCAGTGCTTTGGAAGTTCTAGGTCAAGGGGCATCATGAAAGAGTTCGTACAATGTGTCGGACTAAGGGTACACGAGATCAAGGTATTGAGCACGAGCTATGGCTTGATCCTTAGTAACACATGCCCCCATACCAATTTCCTTAGCAATCAGAGCAACGAAGGAGGTAGGAACCAATCAGTTAGAAGTTGATCAGGAATCTCAAACTTGATCAAACGATGATGTCACCTCCATTCATGAATATGATCAGAGATATGAGTAGCTCGATATTTTTTCAAGGATGTGAGGATGTGCATCCCAGTTTCATACCGAACTGAAAACTGAAAGTGCCTGAGAAATTCCATGGCCAGAGAGTTGAAATCTCGGAAGACATCGCGTGAGAGTTCAATGTACCACTTGGCAGCGACACCAGTGAGAGTCCTTTGGAAAATATGGACTTTAATAGAATCTTCCACCCAAGAGTTAGAGGAACACCAAAGATGGTATGTCATAACGTGCGCTTGGGGGTCTTCTCTAGAATTTCCTTCAAATTTGGGACAATCGCCAGGAATTTTGGTCGGAACTGGAGGCCAATATGGATTATGAAGGATATGATCATTCGTCAACTTCGACACATCGAGTAGTTCCAACATAGCAAGGAAAGGTAATTGTGGATTGAAAGGCATTGCAGGTCATTGATAAAGACAAGTATTAGGATTACACCCAGGCTGAGAGAAATTTTGACCCCATATGTTTGTCCCAGAGAATTTTGTCCATAAGGATTATAAGTATAATAGTTCTGCCCATACATGAGTTTAGGACCAGGATATTGATTCTGAGCATACCACTGAGGTCCTGTTTGAGCAACATATGGATTTTGCTACGGAATGTAAGCAGTGCCTTGAGGTGCATTATATAACACTTGAGTTTGACCTTCAGGAAGATACGTGGTTCCCTGAGATGCACTGTATACCATCTGGGATTGACCTTGAGGAATGTAAGTAGCACCTTGGGGTGCACTATATACCACCTGAGATTGACCTTGGGGAATGTAAGTGGTGCCTTGAGGCTGAACGGGTTGCCCCTGTGGTGCAGGTTGACCTGGATACAGTGGTTGGATAGGTTATCCCTACGGAGCAGGTTGGCCTGGATGCTGTGGTTGGATAGGCTATCCCTGCAGAGCAAGTTGGCATGTATGCTGAGAGCCACCAGGTTTCCCTTATGGAAAAGGTTGGCCCAATGGTTGGGATGGGCCAGGTTTCCCTTATGGAAAAGGTTGGCCCAATGGTTGGGATGGGCCAGGTTTCCCTTGAAGACTAGGTTGATTGGACGCAGGATCGAAGGGTTTTCCTTGTTGTACAAAAGTTTGGCCTTGATGAATGTAAGGTTGGTGTTGTTGCACAAAAGATTGTCCCTATTGTGGATATATTTTCCCACCGGGAACATAAGATGCTCCCTGTTGAACATAAGGTTAACCAGCAGGACCGTAGGGTTGTCCTTGTTGGACCAAAAGTTGTCCCTGTAAGGGTTGTCCTTGCAGACCATAAGGTTGTCCTTGTAGACCATAGGGTTTTCCCTGTTGGACCAAGGTTGTCCCTGTAATGGTTGTCCTTATGGACCATAGGGTTCCTAGTTGGTACGTGAACTGATTGGGGTCAATCAGAGGCAACTAGATGGGATTTCCGTACTCGTCATAATAATGTGGAGGATTAATAGAAGTTTTTGGCTGCTGAGAACCTTGAGGGGCGTAATTCTAATGCTGAATGGCCAACAGGTACTAATCTAATTTCAAACCTCTAGGAATCAAAGTAGAAGCAATGGGCGCATTTCTCATAGGTTGGGTTCCTGAAACATGAGGCTGTGATCCACTCATGGTGGGCCAAACAAGTATCATGGGATTGATTAAAATGGACCTATGAACAGCAGAAGAAAACAAAGATGACTGAGTTGTACTAACAACCAGTGCGGATGAAGCCACATAAACAGTGGGCCGGACAAGAACAGATGTAACATTCGTCGACGACATGGGAGTCGAGGGTGATGCCCTCGATATTGAGACAGACGCTCTTCCTGAGGGAGTCAATGTATTCAACCATATCAGGTTTTGATATAACGATGCAATGCCAAAAATGATCTGACCCAATGTACGATAGCCGCGTGGGAGAGATATCGGCTGTGAGGAAGATTGACTCGAGACATAAGAAAAATTCTCCAGAGGGAGATGACGATCTCCTGTAGAAACATAAAGCTCTTCACTACTGATGAGACTCGAAGAATCCATGTCAGACGAAGCCATGTTATTGTTGAAAAGGTGACGAGCAGTGGTAAGTAAAGCAGTGGCAAGTAAAGATGGTTCCGAAGTAAGAGGAGGAAACTCTTCCTCGTTTCCAAAATGAGACCAAGCATCCTGAGGTTTCCAATTGATATCAAATGGTTCTTCGAGAGGAGATAGGGTAGCGAGAGGTAAGATACTCAGAAGAATATATTGCTAAAAATCTATAGACCTAGTAGGCTGAGATGCTCTCGACAAAACTTCAGGAGAAGGATCGCCACTAGGAGGCAATGAAGAGGACGATGAAACTGGTGGTTCTGCCATCATGACTTTGTCTCAAAATAGGAGGGAACTGAGATGACCAATTCGAGGCTTCGAGATCAAACGCTAAGGAATTACTTAAGAACAAGACAAGAAAATATCTTTAATGGGGATGTGGTAGTAGACAATTAATTTTATGACAATGAAACAAATCTCTGTCGTTTCATGTTTTAAGAGTCGAGTAACAGGAAAAAGATGACTCTAGTCACTTTCATGTTGAACGAGCGTAAAAGGACAAGTGCTCGATGATCTTTTCAATTTTAGGGAGTCACGAAAAGACCAAAATGACTACTCAGGAAATCTAAGCAAGAGGGTGTACCAAGTTTCCGTGGACTGCAATATACACCTTGGTAATCAAATGAAAGAGAAATTACCAAGGACTTAACGTATGTGTAGGAAGTCCCCCGAATGCTATGTTCGGTGTATCGCAATTACAGAGTGGCAGACTCGACTTATTATGGATAAAGGATTGTAACCTATGAGGGTCCCCCTTTATATAATTGACGGTATGGGGAGCACAAGTTCGTGCTAGCACTGTCTAATGCTAGATAATGTCATTAGCCTAGACCTCTACTAGGTTTAACGACGCCAGAACATGTCACTAGCCTAGACCTCTAAATATATGCATTAGGTTTCAATGCTTCCTTAGGTTGATTGAATTCATTTTAAAGTTGATCTTGAATTAATGTTGCGATTTCAAGGCCTTACCGAATGTAATCTCGAATCCTATGCAAAATAAAATCATCCAATTCAATGAATGCTAGCTAAGAGGGGGATAGTATTCTATAACAAGGCAACAATCATTCGAATACAAGAAGAATTTCACTAATGCATCTAAGAAAACCAAATTAGAAAACGAAAATCTCTTTCCTTGTTCACTAAAATCTACTAATGCAAAAGAATGCTTTTCATTTTCAAACTAAGAGAAAGAATGCAAATTTTGTCTTTTTAGATGAATGAGAAGAAAAATGCATTATTGCACTAAAAAGAAAAATAGACACCAGTTTTGAGCAATTCAAATGTAACGATCTAAAGCAAAGAGATCAACCCAATACAAACATCAAACAAACTAAAAAAAAATATGCACTCCTTAAGGAAAAAGAGGGCTTTCGAACTGATTCAATGAGCAATGTAATCTATGCTCAAGGTGACAGATGGAGAGCTAAATGAAAACAAAGGTGATCATTCAAAAACCAAATGATAGGAAGAAATGAAAGAAAAGCTAAAACAATTAGTCAACAAATTGAAAATATGAAGACCAATCTGACTCAAACCCAACTCAAAAGGCTCAGTGAGGAGGAAGCCGAAAAGGTGGCAAAAGGCACCTAGAAACCCTAGGATGACAAAATACACTGACCAAATGAGGGACAAACTGCTGAGTAGGATGAGACAAGAGAGTGAAAACAATTCCAATAGACTAATTGAAAGATGAAAATCCAACCTAGAGGCAAGAGAAACTGAAAAAACTTAGGAAAAAGGATAAAATTTTAACCTACATGATTCAGCATGTCAGTCTAGCTATAATCCGTGCTAAACAGAGGTTGGCGCACCTGTGACAAAAGAAACGTGTGCCAATCAGCATGACTGTTCAAGAAATAGCACCACCAAGCTAGAAAACCATGGAAAAAATAAAAAAACCACTAAGCAGAGGTCAGACTTGACACTCTGGGACTGAATAGGATGGCTGAAAATAGTCAAGTAGGAAAAACAAAGCAGAAAAATTATAAAATGACCAAAGTTAACATGACAATCCGAACACTAGACGAACAAAGATAGACGAGAAGCACACTGATCCCCAGTATGGTTGCCAACTTGTTGTGCAGGTAAAGCCCCTCTGCAGACAAAGGCGGTCCCTCTAGCCCTGGAGTGGGTCTAGCAATAAGGGAACAAGCTAGATTTTCAGACTCCTAGATTACAAATGAAAACGAGTTAGGATAGATGGCCTACCTTGGTCCAGCGCTTTTGTTGTCGTTTGTAGCAACAATCCATTGATACTCGTCCTCACATGTCGCGGCCTTTCAATGGTAATGTCAATGTACGTGCACAAGGATCAAGTGAATGGTGAAAACATACGAAAACATATTTTCATTCACAGCTATTCGATTGGTCAAGGAGAATCAAACATTTTTCATATTATTGAACACAAAATTGGAACCAAAAAACCAGTCTTGTATTAAAAATATAGAAAATAATTTTATAACCAAAAAGCCTTGACTTTGTAGCCTCCTTCGAAGGGTTCAGTCAAACATGTCTCAAGTATTCACCGAGGATTGGACTTGGCTAGGAAATGGGCCTAAACTCTCTCTCGACAATGGATTCCTCTCTGCTTTATTATCACACTAACTTATAGTAAGGATTGTTCAGCTAGTTGAAACCATGTGAGAAGGATGTATTTATAGGAGAAGAGGAGGTGGTTTGGGATCCTCATAAGGTGGAAGGGAGGCCTTATCCTTTGGGGAGTGGCTAAAATGTAGGAAAAAAGAAGCCAAAGGAAGGAATTTGACGTTATTCAGTCGAACAAAGCATGATGACTCTGCTCACGAAGTGGTTGGGTATGGAAACTTCATTTCTATTTTAAAAAACTTTCCAAAAACAACTCGACGTGGGCAACCGACCGAGACAGAGCGCCAATGGGCGCGAGGCCTAGTGTTAATTTCTCTATGGGCGCAAGGCCATTGCTACCTATCAGCGCCTACCCAAAATCATATGTTTTGAGAGCTTGCTCCAGGAATGATCAACAGAGGAAATTTTCTTCACATGCCAAGGGATGCAATGATACTTTTTGCAAGGTATGACAATACACAGAAGTCACTGAAATGGTCCTCCAATGTTCGAGATGGGAATAACAGGGACAGTGAAAAAATATTTTGTAACATAGTATTGGTCTGGTGGACCAGTGTTCGTTGAATAAAGAAGTGCATGCAAAATATTGGTTGATGCAATTGGCTACAGGGACCAAGAGAAGAGTTCATCACTGGGTGAGATATTGTGTATTTGTTTTGAATGGATGTATGCCTACATCAACACATCTAAATGTGCTTCCTCTGGGTTCATATAGTATGATTATTTTCATGGATTGGATATTCATTCACAGGACTAAGGTGGAATATTATGGCAAGGATATTGAGTGCTTAGATGATGATGGAGAAAATAGAGCCTTGTGGGGAAAGAAGAATCCTACATTGGTGATAATGGTTACAACTATGCAAGAAAAGTGCAATTGCAAGAAATAATGTTTATTTTTTGTAGTGCATGTTTCTAATAATAAGGGAAAGGAAATTGAGGATGAGTAATACCTGAAGAATTATCATGTCTTGCAACAGTTTCAGGATGTGTTTCCTGCAAATATTCTAGAGCTACCGCCTCAGAAGGAAGTGAATTTTTCTATTGAGTTGATGTCAGGAGCAACACTAGCATTTAAGGAACTGTACAGGATGAGTACCCTGGAGTCGTTGGAGTTGAAGTTACAACTTAAAGAGATTCTTTATAAGGGATAAATAATGCCAAGTGTATCTCCTTGAGGTGCACCTGTGTTGTTTGTAATGAGGAAGGATGGTACTCTCAAATTGTGCATTGATTACAGACAATTGAATAAGGTGAATATCAAGAATAGGTACCCATTATTGTGGATTGATGATTTGTTTGATCGGCTGAAGGGAGAAAAAATAATCTCAAAGATTGATTTGAGATAAGGAAATCATCATGTGTGCATCAAAAAATAAGACATCTACAAGAATGCATTTCGCATGAGGTATGGGCACTATGAGTTTGTGGTGGTTTATTTTGGTACCATAAATGCTCGAGCCACTTTCATGTGTTTGATTAAAAGTGTGTTGTGCCCTTATATGGATAATTTTGTGATAGTATTTGTTGATGATATATTGGTTTATTCAAAGAATGAGGAGGATCATGTAGAGAACCTGGCAACAGTTTTGAGATTATTGAGAAAGAATAAGTTTTATGCCAAATTCAGCAAGTGAATTTTATTTTAGTCTTAGATTCATTACTTGGGATGTGTTGTTTCCAAGGAAACAATATGAGTGGATACATAAAATATTAAAGCTATCATGAAGTGGAAAACTCCTAGGAATGTGGATGAGGTCATATCACTATGGGACTCACAGGTTATTACAGGTCATCAAGAACATTTCCAAGTTTGGTTATCTTATTAAATCAAGTTTGTAGAGAAAAGGAAAGAAGTTTGAATGGAATAAGGAGTGTGTAGCTAGTTTTGAGTAGTTGAATAATTTTCTTAAAAATGCTCCTGTTTTGAAGATTAAAGATACCGATAAGGATTTTTTGATTTGTACAGATGCTTGCAAGGAAGGACTTGGTGGAGTCCTAACGCAGGAAGGGTTGGTAGTTTGTTATGAATTAAGGAATTTGAATGAGCACGAGTAGAAATATGCGACTCGTGATCTTGATTTGGAAGCTATCATTCAAGTGCTGAAGATGTGGAGACATTATCTCCTTGGTAGGAGGTTTGTTCAAATGAGTGATCACAAAAAAAATAAGGTATTTGTTTGACCAACCTAATTTAAATGCAAGGAAATTTATATGGTTGGCTACCCTCAGTGAGTTTGACTTTTAGATTAGGTACATTAAGGGCAAGGAGAAGAGAGTTGTAGATGCTCTTTGTAGGAGAGTGCAGGTAAATCATATTTCAGTTGTGAGATTTTATGGGGCATATTTGCAGGATTAGAACTTGCATGCAGGGAAGCATGATGAGAGGTACTAGTAGTTGAAGAAGAGATTGCAAAAACAGGGTGAAGGTGATAATGATGATGAGTATCACCTCACAATAGATGGCTCAATGGTAATATTGAGGAGGATTTATGTGCCAGATAATAGTGAGTTGAAGAAAATCATCTTGAGGGAGTTTCATGTCAAGCCATATTTAGGCCACCCAGGTTACCAAAAGAATTTGACAGTTGTTAAGAAGTTCTATTATTGGATGAAATTGAAGAAGGGAGTGGTTGAGTTTGTTATAAGAGGCTTGGACTATCAATAGGTGAAAGTTTAATGAAAGCATCCAGCTGGTTTGTTGTATCCTATTTTGATTATGGAATGGAAATGGGAGTTCATTTCTGTGGACTTCATTACAGGATTATAAGCTAGGACATCAAGGAAACATGATTCCATCATGGTTGTGGAATATAGGGCAGAAAGGTATCTCACTTCATTGCAATAAAGTCTACAAATTCAGCTAGTGAGGGAGCTCATATATTCATCAGGGAGATAGTGAGGTTACATGGATTTCCCAAGAAGATTGTACTAGATAGAGATGCAAAATACACTTCCAAGTTTTGGGAGGATTTATTTTCAAGCTTGGGGAAAAAGTTAGTTTGCAATAAAACTTATCATATGTAGACAGATGGAAAAAAAAATAATGTTAACATGATCCTTGAGGATAGTTTGAGGATGTATGTCATGCATCAACAAAGGAAGTGGGAGGATTATCTTCCACTGGTAGAGTTTACATATAATAATGGGTACCATGAATCCTTGAATATGAGTCCATTTGAGGCTCTCTACGAGAGGACTTGTAATACTCCTATCAACTGGAGTGATATAGTGAATAGGGTGTTGATTGGACTAGATATGTTGATTGAGATGGAGCATGAGATGCAGGTTATTAGCATTAGAGAACTTTTGAGGTCTAAAATGGGCCTCCTAAGAAAAATGTACAACCAACATAAAATTTATAAGAACCAATAGGATTCAATATGATGGTGTCAATCATGGGGGATGATTCACCATTTTTGGGCTAAAAAAGTAAAAATATTAAAAAATATTAAAATAATAAAACTACTTTTTCAACTAGTATTTTAAACTTATCTCCCTAAGATTTTACTGAAATTTCAAGCATGAGTACTCGTTGGATGCAAAATTTAATTCCTTATCCAAGGATTACCCATGTTTCATACTTTCGATGGACCCTACTACACGAAAAAATAGAAATACATGAAAAAATGTGATTGCATTCACGTTTTTCAAGTATTTCTCATTTTTCGTGTAGCAGGGTCCATTGAAGGTATGAAATATGGGTATTCCTTGGATGTGGAATCAAATTCTACATCCAACGATTGTTCCCACTCGAAATTTGAGTAAACCCATAGGGAGATAAGTTTAAAATACGAGTTGAAAAAGTAGTTTTTTCTTTTTTACCTCCAAAATTTGATGATGTATTCTAATATTATTTTTTTATTTCCCCTAGTATTTTATAATTTCCTTAGGAGGCCCATTTTATACCTCAAAATTCCCCTAATGAAGGAATGTTAAGGTAGCATAGGACATGCATAAAAGTTATATCGATCAACATAGAGCATTCAAAGAGTTTTAGGTTGGGGAGCATGTGTACTTGTGCATCTAGCCTAAGAGGAGCTCTTTGAGGGTTGGGTCATGTGCCAAGTTGGCACCTCAGTATTGTGAGCCTTTTGAGATCCTTGAGAGGATTGGACCAGTGGCATACAGACTTGCATTACCACCAACACTGAAATTCCATGATTTATTCCATGTTTAATTGCTTAAGAGATATGTACAAGATGTTGATCATATGATTGATTGGTTTTTATTATAGGTGGAACCAATGGGAGAATTCCAAATAGAGACACAATGCATCCTACAGTGGAAACAACCCATGCTCCAGAACCAAGTAATAGAGAAAGTTAAAGTGCATTGAAAACACTTTGGGCCTAATGAAAATTCCAACTAGAGCCACAATGCATCCTATAGTGGAAACAACCCATGCTCTGGAACTGAGTAATAGAGAAAGTTAAAGTGCATTGGAAACACTTTGGGCCTAATGAAGCTACATGCGAGATTATTGATCAGGTGTGGGAATTATATCCTTCCGTATTTTATTGTTGAGAAAATATGTTTGGTATATGTGTTTTGGTTATATATTTTCCCATGTAAATAAAATTAGACCAAGGTCACGGGACACATATTCCAAGCTGAATGATGGGAAAAACTTGTAGTGGGAATCACTTGTACTTTATTAATGGCTATGGAAATTGGGAAAGGAATTAGAAAAGGAAAAGAGGCAATAAATGAAATTTAATTAAGGAAATAAATAAAAATAGGAGAAAATGAAGGTGAAGAGATACAAATATTCATGCAAGGAAACCGAAGGAAAATGAAGGAATTTGAGGAAAAAAACACAAAAGAAATAAAAGAGGGGAGAAATCATTATAGCTTTCTTCCACACTCTTTACACAATGATACAATCTTACAAACTTATAGCATTCTTGGAGTATCCTAGAATTCACTTGGACTTAGAGAGAAACAAGAAAGGAAACCCATGGGAAGCGAAGAATAAATTTTGAAGAGAAGCTACAACAGGTGGACATTGCAGGTAATAGGTTGCATGCACGATTCCATTGTTGAGATTTGGATGCATGGAATTTTCATTTGATTATTTGGTCTCTTTTTTTTTCATTGAATTTGGATTTTCCTAGATTGATAATGGTTTCAACCTTGCCTTTCCATTTCCTAGATAGCTATGGTGTAGTGGGTTATTTGTTTTGGTTTAAGCTTTGGATGGTTGATAGACTTTGGATCCTCGTGAGGTGGTCTCAGGAAAATTCCCAAGGTTCAAGGGTGGAGATGGGATCTCTCCTGGAACTCTTGATGAAAAGGTGGAGACAAGAAAAGTCCTTTGGGTATAATGAAGAAAGTTAGAGGCATCCAAGCTTGTTTTGGTATTAGTGATTTATGGACCAGTTTAGGTTGAAATAATTGTGGCTAAGGGTTGAGGTGGATTGGCCTTAGTAAGCCCTGGTGCTTAGGGGTAAAATGATTGGGTGGTAGCTGATGTAAATCCCTCTCAGGGCTTCCTGGTGCCCGAGGCAAACAATCATATTAGTTGTATAGTTACAAAGACATTGCAAACATGTTTATACTAATGCATAATCGACGAAGTGAGATATTGAAATATTACCTCTTTGTAAACAACAGATCTATTGGAAAGCACTAAACATCGTGGATAAATTCCTTCCTCACCGTTTCCAAGTCTAGATCCCGCAAACAAACAAAGCACATGTGTAATATTCACAATGGTATCACTTACTATCAATTAAACAAGAATATAATCAACATTAAACTATGCAAATATGAACAACTTATATCATGCTTCATAGACAAATAAACAATAAATGTGACACTGAAACATCAAATGGATAAAACATATACAGTTCTATTAATATATAAGAAGAAATATTACAACTGTTGGTTTAACCAAGCCTTCCTCAATCTTCTGACTCCTCTCCCTTTCTCTCCTCTATCTCCGAGTGTAATGATACTTGGGCTAAGAGTTCTCAATGAAACTTGCCAATCCTTAAGCCTCACACTCAACAATAAAGCTCTGCTCTACACACGATCAAACCTTCAACCCTTGACCAAGAGCCCAAGCATCCAATTTGTAGGAATTGGGGAGGACAAACCTTGCTAATCTTCTCAATTAGTTCGCATGGGAAAAATCATGATGTTTCCTTGCCTTTACTTGCTTTCACCCTCTATAGGTGTTCAACTTTGTTTAGTAACATCCAATAAGTGGCTTGCATCGCGGGTTGCTGCTCTTGGACTGACTTATTTTTAGAAAAAATAAGAAATGCCAGTCAGTTTCCGCTGGATTTTCCCCTTTTTTCATGAAAACACGGGTAACGCTGCCCCCTTAGGAAAGACAGAGTGTTAAACGAGGCACTAATGCTCACTTTGAATGGCTAGGATCTGTTATAAATCAACTTGGATGTCTTTAGGGTGCGTTACCTTGGGAAAATGGGTCTCTGCCTGGGTCATTTTCTTCCTTCCATGTTTCCTTCTCCTCTGAGTTGATGAGGAGGTCATTTGTCCTATAATAGATTCCCCCTAAAGTGTGAGGTCAGAGGCAAAGATGATGGCCAAAATACTTTATAATATGTGTAGTAGAGCGAGGGGAGTTGGAGGACTGAGGAAAAATTGAAACATCAACATATGTCGGAAATATAAGTATCTATCTTGAGTCAGGGATTCCCATGTTCAATTGCTGTATCAAAATTATTTCTATTAGAAAGAGATATGACCAGTATGTCCATCAATAAGCATAATGTGGAAGATTCTGTCATGACAGTATCAATATGATAAGCTGTCTCCAAAAACAATATTGCAGCTTGGGAGAGAAAACACAGCTAAAATGATGTAAGCATCAACCCAAGGTCTTGGTCATCACTTCACTAAACTGCATATTTCCGCACATGTGAATGAGGGAGTTGTAGTCGAACATGTGAAAATCATCTGGTTACCAGTCAATGATGAAAACTATTAACAGATGCGAGGGCGGCCACCGATATGGATGATGGTCCCCAAGATGCACAATACAATCTAGCGAGTGTGAATAAAAGGTGTTGATGTCGAAAACTCGAAGAATCATTCGACTGGGAGCCAATGATGAGAACCCCCAATCAAACACAAGGTAACCTACCATTGAGGTCTGCAAGTTCCCGGGTACTGATGTGTTTTTGGATCAACTTCCTAGATAAGCTGTTGAAGTCGATAGGAAGAGATTTGTTGAAAGGTAGGCGCTGAGGTGTCCTACATCAGTTGACAGGAAACAAGAAAATATGATTTTGTTTTGAAGATAGTCAAGAGAAAATGGTATTAATTGATAACGACAAATGATTTTTGGCAAATGATGGCTTGGCTGATACAGGAAGCAGTAGATAGCAAGATCTTCTTGAAAAATAGAATGTACAGTAACATGGTACCAGGAAAATTAGGCTTATGAACACAAAAGAGTGTCAGGATTCACCAATGCAGGGGCGTCAATATACGAAGGCTAAACTCATAGAATGGTAGGGTTCGACTAATTGCGAATGAATTTTCTGGGAAGTGCCATGTTCAAGATTTTTTGTTGCCAGATCGACTTTCAAAGCATAACAGAATAAGTATCCACTTTGTCTAAAATTTTCCCCATTTGATTAAGTTTAATGAGTGCAGATGGGTAAACTTGGTGATCTTTTCATATTTAGGAAGTCTGAAAAACATTGTAAAAGACAATTCTAGGGGGGTACCTTTTTCATGTTTGATAA
The DNA here is from genome assembly GCA_034641835.2 of Pinus albicaulis. Classification (NCBI taxonomy): domain Eukaryota; kingdom Viridiplantae; phylum Streptophyta; class Pinopsida; order Pinales; family Pinaceae; genus Pinus; species Pinus albicaulis. The sequence goes on from CM076582.1 coordinate 606,272,551, forward strand.
CTGGGTGCGACAAAGGGAGAATAGTAAGCCCGACACAGTTCATTTTCCGTAAGTTATTCCATTGAATCCAGATAAAGTGATAAACCTATGTTCAATGGACATCTACCTCATTTTGTTATGAGTACGAGGAGACAGAGTAAAATCAATATTCTTCGTGAAATTTTAACAAGTTAGACGAAGAAAAACTCGAACCTTTCTGTGAAATTTTAATGAGTTCGACGGAGAAAAACTCGGTTACTTTTTCGATTTTTTAACGAGTTAGAAAAATATGGAAAAGAATGGTTCATAGTTCTTCATCATGGTAGTTTAATGAGCTTAGCAAAGGAAAATTGGGGTTTTTTTCCAGTTCTAAGACCTAGAAAAGTCCCTAAAAATAAGGCTCGTTTCGGGTCGAACACGGTCAAATATGCACATGAACACTAAAAAATGATCAGAGCATCAAGGACTTGAAAAACCAATAATTGCGACAAAGAATAGGGGAACTTTTCCAATTTTAACAGACTAGCTAAGTGAGTCATACCTCCAAAATGTCTATAAGAAGGCAAAAAACCATCATTTTCACTGTTTGAGTGCTGTGAAAGAGCTCTGGAGTGAAAAAAGACGTGAAAATTCTACTGTCAATTGTGGGCAATCCTTGCAACGATTTTTGATTACTCAAGTTCCAGGTAAGAGCTTAAGCCTTAATCTAGCTTTCCATTGGTATTTTAATTGTTTTTAAAGGCTGAAAAATGGATTTTTAGCAGGCCCTAAAAAATTTAGACGGGTAACATGGGTGCCTAGTGCTAGGGTCGTGTTACACGCACTGACTGTAAAGGGACAATGTGTTAGCACAACCTGTTCTGCATTGAGGCCCGTGTTAGCCAACCAAAAGAAATTTTAAACATGGTTTTCCCAATCCTGAAGTGTTTCTTCCTAAAACTAATCCACTCGAAACTTGCTTTGTGTAGGTGTGAAGATGTTACCATGAGTATTTGGCGTGAGAGAGAGCACAAACATGAAGAACGTGAAATGGTCACTGATTCAGATACTTTGCTTGTTCTCCGAAGATGAGATTTACTGAAGTATTCCCAACTAGAGATGATGACGGGGCAGGAAAACCTTCTGAATTGGATAATCCAGTAGTGGGATGAGCAGCAGCATGTCTTTCACATCAGGGGTCATGAAATCTTGATTGATAAGGACGACATATACTTTCTGACCGTCCTATCATGCAGAGGACTGATTCCCAATCTGACAGGTTTGAGAGTTGATCCCCACACTACTATGGCATTAATCTAGGATCACTGCATGAACAACACTGTGCTGGTAAGCAACCAGATTCCTATACCATGGGTGGCCTTGAGACCAATTAGGTATCTTTTGTGAACGATAGTTCGCTTGGCCGGGACCAAGAGTAATAACGTGGCCACCAAGGCCCAAGTATTATTGGCACTGGATTGTATGCAACCACATGTTTTTGACTGGTGTGAAGGTGTTGTCCGTCGGGTTTGAGAAGAATTGACAGCATGTAAGACCCAATCCCAACGAGAGTTTGGGTTTGGCACACTGATAGTTTCCTTCATACTAGAGCGGGTGCTCGTCATGAGGCCGAGGATGATCACAGATGCTATGGGACCGCAAGAGCCTAAACAGGGTCGCTGGTCTACTTTGATGCCGCGGATTGGAGAGGGCCCAATCTGTCACTTTTTTGATGATGCATTCTTCGAGTGCCTAAATGGAAAGATTCTAATGATCGAAGGTTATCCGTATGAAGGGATGAACTACACAGGAGATTCAGAGTTGAGATTGCCACCAGGAACTTAGTGGGGCCCAGATGGTAAGAAGGAAAATAATCAGTTTTAAGTATTTTTTGTCTTTTGAATGTTTATGCAAATTTTTTTAATGGGTGAAAATATTTTTACATGAAGCTTATTGGTTGACACAAATGTGGAACCCATCCATCCAGCCAGAGGCCCTCGCTATGCATGGTGAGGAATTCAGCTACTTGGGGTTGGAGCAGCATCAAAGGCCATGATAGCTGCCAAAGAGGTTGATGATGCACATAGTTTGCACGAGGTTTCCAGGAACCTCAAAGGATTGAGCATGGGCGTGCTAACTCTTCCCATGAGGGAGATCCCTATTCACCTGCAACGACACATAGTGGGTGTGCCAGAGAGGTTCTTGGTGCCTCTTAGGAGGTTAGCTAGAGCAGTTATCTGCTACCATGAGCATCAGGCTCAGGAGGATTATTTGATAGATGTATAGATGTCAGAGCGAGGCTTAGCAGAGCCAATTTTTGTAAAACACCCAAGTTTTGAAGAGTTTTTTGATGTAACTTGACTGGACACGAAATATATATATATACATATACATATTTTGGCTATTTTGATCTTGTGTTTTTTAATTTTTAAGTATTTTTTATGATGGAAAAATATACACTCATGTATGACTCTTTCTATAATAAATGCGGCGAATTCCAATCTAACACAATTCACCAATGAATTAGCTAATGTATTAGATTCTCTAGGAATGTGCTCAAAATTAATGAATTGAAATTGACATTCTAGAAGTCGTACCCTTAAGTAATAACGTAATAAGACTGGATGAAGGATGTGATAACAATTGTTCAAATGCATAAAAACTAGCTGGGAATATAACCTAACCACCAGATTGGAGAGGCCGCGAGATGAAGCTTCCATGAGGAGTTGTATCACCGACATGTACTTGGCAATATTGTTGGTGGCATCACCAAGAAATATTCCCCTAGAACCAAGTAGTTTTGACTCGGGTGTATAGAGGACCCAAGCAACTGATGCAATGTGATGTGTGTGACGACTGGCACCATCCACATATCCAACGTATGGTAAGGGTGACAAAGACATCTATGTAAAAGAAGAGAGCCTACATGAGAAAAAACACTCAAATACCCAAAATATCTAGACACACCAAAAAAATACAAAATTTATATACATAAAATTACAAAGCATATTCCTAGTGGGACACTAGGTGAAATAATTCTTCAGATAGAGCCCGTTGTAGAGCTCCACGAGTGAAATTCCATTACAGTCATGAAGTTCATAAGCTCCTTTCAAAAGGGCTTTCGTGATGACGTAAGGATCAAACCATAATGGCTGAAGTGTTCATGCCCCCAAGTGTTCATGTCTTTGATGGTAGAGTAGGATGAGATCGCCTTCTTGGAAAGAACGAGGCTTGACAAATTTGTCGTATTGAGCTTTTACTTAGCGCTTGTGATCTTCAAGTGCCGGTGTGGCATCTCGACGAGTTTCAAACAATTGATCGAGTGAGAGCTAGCACTCTTCTTTGGCAGTGGTATCGGGTAGGAGTTTAAAAACTAGCTTAAGTGATGGAATCTCACTCTATTGGAAGGACTGCTTCCAGATCGAATGATAGTTGGAATGGCATGAATCCTATAGTAGCCATCACTGACGTTCGGTATGCCCAAAACATAGAGTATAGTTTCCGATTCCATGTGGTTTTATGATTTCCAACTAACCAACGAATCATGGTCTTGAGGACGCCATTTATGGCTTCGACTTGACTGTTAGCTTGCAGATAGTAGGACGAAGACTGATCTTGTTGAAAACCTAGCATGGAAGTTAACTCCATCATCATTTTGTTCTAAAAGTGTAAACCATGATCTGTGATGATTGAGCAGGGCACACTGAAATGGCAGATGGCCTGATTGAACAGGAAGAGAGCAACAGTTTCTCCATCGACCCGAAAAGTGGGAATGGTTTCATCCCATTTTTTGAAGTAGTCGACTGCAACTATGATGTAGTTGTGTCCATCAATAGAAGTGGGATTTCACGTGACGAAGTCTATTCCCCATTTAGAAAAAGGACCAACGGAGATAATCGGATGAAGAGGGGCAAGATGGGTGCGCATTTTCTTCATAAAAATATGACACAGATGGCACTTCTGGACTGTTGTGACACAATATTTAAACAAAGTGGGCCAATAGTATCCTGCACACAATATTTCCTGGGCAGTAGCTATGCCAGAAAGATGACCACCACACGCCCCAGCGTGGCAGTAATTTAAAATGTGTTTTGCCTCATTAAGAGTGAGACAACGTTGAAGAACTGTATCGACACCACGACGATATAGAGTATCATTTAGCACGAGATAATGTTTCGCCTGGTGAAAAATGCGATGATGATCGTATGACGTGAGATTTAGGTGGAGGCGTTGAGTTTGGAGGTATACCAGAATGTATCCATACCAAGGATTAGAAGAATCGACCAGATAGACAGATTCATCAAGAAATGGATCATGAGCTACTTCTTCCGGGTCAATTCTGGGAAGGTCTGACAATAATTCAGTGAAGACTAGAGATTTATTTACTTTGGAAATAGCAAAAATCAAATCAAATTGATGGAGAATTACAATCCATTTGGAATATTTTACTCCAATGATTTGACGAGACAAGATGTGTTGCATGGGATTCTCCAAAGAAATTACGGTAGTCTGTCGTAGCAATATATAGTGTCAGAGGTGGGTGACAACGAAGACCACCACGAGATATTTTTTCCACATGTGAATATCCTAATTCAGGTCCAATGATACCTTTTTAAAGATAATATATCACATGCTCACTATCGTCGTCGTGAACATGAAACAAAACCATGCCTAACGAGGATGGCGAGGCTGCCAAGTAGAGGAGAAAGTTGCGTGAATAGTTGGGGGAACTAAGAAGTGGGGCAAAAACGAGAATCTGTTTCAAGCCATAAAATGACAATTGAGATTGGTCATCCCACAGATATGGTACCTCTTTCTTGAGCAAGCGCATGAAGCCTTTCATCATCTCGACATAGTTTACGATGAAACGACGTAAGAATTTTTCCTTCCATTGAAAATGTTGGAGTTGCAGAGTGGATTTTGGAGTGGGTAATTCAATGATCACCTTAACCTTATCAGGATCAACCCTAATCTCGTGGTTGGAAACAATGAAGCTGATGGGCCTCTAAATTAGACATAAATTAAGGCTGATCTAACCTTTCTTAGGCCCATCTACCTTTCTTATGCGCATGAAAAGATATATTAAATATATCCTTCTGCACTTAATAATGTTTTCTTATGATTTAATATTTTCTTAGGAAGGTTTAAAGGTAATTGCATATTTGTGCCTAATATTGGTTATTTTTGTAAAATATTGTGAGAATATTGGGTAAATTATGTAGATTTGGAGAAGGAGATAATTTAGGGACTTTCTCCCTGCCACTGGAAGATCAAGAGTGAAGAATAAATGAGCACAATATCAGGAAATTAGGGAGAAATCTTAGAGAGATTTAAGGGGGTTGTGTTCCCTCCTTAACTCTCAAAGGCAGCCAAAGGATCATCAAGAGATCCCCTCTAGCAATTTGAATTCCAGAGGCAGCCAAGCAACTCAAGACCAAGTGCACTCAAGCCATACTTCACTTGGAGTCAAGTGGACTCATTACCTATATTTTAGGAGCTATTGGTAGCTGCCCTTGAGGATAAATAAAGCTGATGAAGAGCTAGTTAGGGTCGATTATGGTCCATTCGATGCAGTCCATTCCATTCCATCCCATTCCATTAATTTTCCATTCTATTAGGCTTTTGCTATTTAATACCCATGGGATGTAATGAGATTGTATTTTTAATCCAATGAGTATTCAGATGAGTTTTTATTGATCTAGTTCCAGAGAGTTGGGCTTGTGGGTTAGGGCCCAACCCATGTGCTTTGGATTCTCTACTATTTTCCTTCTTTCCTATCTATCATTTAGCTAATTTTTTTTCTATCATTTAGTTAGTTCTACTTCTGATAGTTTCATTTCTGTTTAGTTTTTCCTTCAGTTTGTTGTTGTAGTTCTTCATTTGATTATCAGAGTAATAAAGTAGAGGAAAAATCCAAAATATGTGGATCAAGACCCCCTTCTCATCTCTGTCAATAGAGCGCGAGGAGGGCGAACCTTCCCATAGACCCAAAAACTGATTTCTATTCACTATTTCTGAGATTAAAAGTAGTGTTGCATTACCACTTTTTAGTCTCCCTTTGCACTATATTTTTACGCATTCATCTTCTTCCTTGCGCATAAGTTAGCAGTTTGACTATAATAATTATTGTTAAAACTCCAGAGAAGCTCCGTGGTGCCTCCTCTCTTCATTCTCCATCTCTATCTTTGCAACCTATGCATTGCTATTATGCCCTCCATTTCCGATTTTTCCCGCTTACTCTCACTGCCGCACCCACCTTTTTCTTCATAAAAATACTTAAAACATTTAGCTAGCCTTATTACTTTGTTTTTATTCGTCACAGTTTCCTTACCATTTTTAACGCAAAATACTCGAAAACCATTGGAACTCAACCTCCGCCCTTGCTCCTCGAACTTCCTGCTACCGTACATCACAAATCACACTTCACAATATTTATCCTATCACAGATCACAACCTTTTCCCTTTTCACAAATCACATTTCTCATTTCGCAACCTTTTTCCCTTTTCCTTTAAGACTTACCACTCCAAACGACGATTGCGATATCGCTCCATACTCCGCCACATCGCAAATCGAAAATCACATTTTGCAATATTTATCCTGTCGCAAATCACATTTCGCAATCTTTATCCACTCCTTGTTAATACTTATCTCTCCCGACACCGATTGTGATATTTTCATCAGACTCTGCCACCAGTCTCACCATCACGTCATCCGACTCATCGCAAATCTAAAATCACAGTTTTTATTTGGTTCCTGTTAACACCTACCACTCCCAATGTTGAATGCGATATCGCTATCATACTCTGCCACCGGTTCTACTGCCACGTCACCCATCGCATTTCACATTTCACATATTTTACCCCATCGCATTTCGTTTCCGCTCCCTAACATCACTTATGCTACTCCTCTAACTTTGTGATATTGCATTTGCGATATCACATATCGCATATCGCACTTCCATCCTTCCATCGAAGTTCTGCCATCGCACTTCGAAAAGCCTTTCGCTCCAAAGGATTTTTGTGCTATAAAGTTTTAATAAGGTTTAAATCCCTCTTTTCACTTCTCTAAGCCTTGTCCCATGTGTTCAAGCCCTCCATTAGCATCTTTAGCCCTTTTTCCCCAAATTGGAAGCAACACCTCTTCAAATTAGAACTAGGTCATGAATAGATTCATAAATAGAGCATAAGATAAGCAGGGTGTTTAGCCGATTGGCCAAGTTAAGTGTGGATTAAATTAGTTTCCTTTTTGCAATTTAAATTAGTTTTTTTTCTGCCATTTCCTTTCTGCAATTTAAATTAGTTTCTTTCCTGTCATTTATTTTCAACAATTTAGTTTAGTTTCCTTTCCGTCGTTTCCTTTTTGCAATTTAAATTAGTTTATTTCCTGTCATTTCCTTTATGAAATTTATTTTAGTTTCATTGAAGTGTGACAGACTTCACTGAGAACCCCTAGAATTAGCACCCTTTCATAGAGCGGAAGAGGATGACATGAGTAGAATGCATCTGCTGTGTATATCGTACTATCACCTCCAAGTTTGTACGAACCCCAGGTTGATAAAGTAAAGTGGGGTAGCCCCTAGGAGTTACAACACTCTTGATGAAATACTAAGGTTGACCGCTTTTTGGCGTTGTTTCTAGGGAGGTATCTAGTAGATGATTTGATTCGGTTTTGGAATTACTTTCTGCTTTCCTTTTTCATGTTGTTTCTGAAATATTGAAAAATAAAAAAAATCTTATTTTCATGCCTCATAGGAGTAGGGATACTTAGAATTTAAAAAAAAATACTTCTCCAATACCACCCCCCCCCCCCAACTTGACCACATGGTGCAGTAAGAACCACATCACCATACACTGTTGAAGGTAGAAGAGATGGATGGGTATGAATGAAGAAGATATTATTGGGTTTCCCATTCAAGATATGGACATCAGTGTACATATGAAGAACATCCCTCCATATTTCCTTCCCAACTTCCATGGTACGAGGATAGAGGATCCAGAAAAAATTCTCTTTTAATTTGAGATACTTTGTAGATCTTATAGCTACTTATCACACAATCAAAAATTGAGATTTTTTCCTGCAACATTGAAGGATAAATCTCTTAAATGGTTCATGAGTCTAGGTACTAATTCAATAAGATCATGGAATGATATGAAAAAGACATTTCTAGAAAAATATAAAGATTGCGATCTTAGAGAAGAAATGTTTAGAATGAACCAAGAAGAAGATGAAAGCCTTGAGGATCTAATAGAGAGGTTCATGTATAATTTTAAGAGGGAAACATTGCATCATCTAGGATTTGACACACTAAAACCCCTCTTACTTAGAACAATTAGGGATGAGTGGATTGATCTCCTTAATATCATGAGTAGAGGAGACATATACCAATTGTCATTTGAAGAAATTTGTGAAACATGCAAGCACATATCAAGAGGAAGGGAAAGAGTAGGTAAATATTCCTCAACATTGGTAAGACAATATGAACTTAGAATTTTTCTTGACAACTTTAAAACATAAATTCTTAGCAATCTAAGTGAACAAGTAAAAATGTTAAGAATGAAAAATGAGAAAAAAGGAGATGCATATATTTTTTTTATCCATGCAAAATCATATGCTACTAAATGTTTTCCATCATTCCCTAGGTTTAAATAAGTTTACCAGGAAGATAATGCAGCGAGGCAATCACTAAAGAGGCTATGTTATGTAGCTCTAAGGATACCCTGGCAACCTAGTCAACTTTATATGAGGCAAGGGCCCACTTCACAATTTCAATATTATTCACATCCATCTCAAACTAATTGGGACACACTCCCTCCTTGGAGACCTCGGCCATCTCAATCCAAAATCCATTCGTGGAAACATGGTTGGTAAGGACCTTATTGGAAAAATCCACAATATCCTCAATATTTCCCTCAATATCTTCCATACCCAATTTCATGCTATCCCTACCATCTACCTCCACCACAACCACAACCTCAACCATATCCATCTCATATATCCACCCCCACTCAACTACCTATACCACCATTTCCAAAACCATACAATGAAGTATCTCAGCTCACTTACAATGCTAAGGTACAACACTTCCAAACATCTCCTCTTGATCTAGATGGTATTCATCTTAGTTCAATAAAGGTATTGAAAAGAAGAGATTTTATTAATGTCATTGAAGGACAACATCAATAAGAATAAGATCCAAATGAAGGGATCAAAATATCAAGGGATGCACTTGATGAAGAGCCGGCATCGTAATCAGATGTTGAGAAAGTTTCCTCATGTTTACCAGCATTTCCTCCATGTGTTCAAGAGAATAATCAGCAAGAAGAGGAAGATTTGAATGTCATAATAGAAGAGGACCTCCAAGGTGATTCAACTCAGCAAGTGGAGCGGGGGCATCACAACTATATTGACATATGGTTCCAAACAGTCATTAAGTTGCAGCAACACACTCTCTCCAACAGTACTTGATACAATCCCAGTCAAATAAATTCATCTCTTATATTCAGGTACATATCAGAGCATGTATTCCAAGTGTGCACTTGATTTTATCTATCATCTTGATGTGTACATGGCTCCATTGGAAGTATTCCTATACTTGAAAAAGGTTCTGTTTTTTCAAGTATAGGAAAGTAAACAAGAAAAAAGGGAAGAAGAATAAAATCTCGGGTGAAAACCTATTTTGAGACATCTGAGATTGGCCCACTGATTGAAAACCTCCATGAGGTGGTCATTGGGTTGAAAAAAAATAAAATAAAAATAAAAGATCCTAGGTGAAAACCTCCTTTGAGGCACCTAGGTAGACCTACTAGTGGAAAACCTCATTGAGGTAGATAGTAGGCCATAAAAAAAAATGCATTTCTCCATGTATCTCTCTCTAATGAATGTAGGTGCTCTACAACCTTTGCAAGCAAAAAAACAAAAGGTTGTCACAAAAATAAAATTTTGTCAGCACCCTAGTTGAAGGTAGTCAAACTTGGACTTCCTCCTCTTGTGCTTAGAATCTCTAAAAGGACCTCAAGTAGATTATCACATGCAGCTTCAGAACCACTGAAGACAACTTGACATCCATATCAACAACTTCAATATCACCTAAAAAAACAAATCAATGGTAAGGCTCAGGTGTGCAATCATCTAACCCTTTCTTAGAATCTATTTTAGTTTAATAAAACATTAAAAAGTGTGAGAAGGAAAGTTATTTATATAGCCAAAATCAGTAGCAGAGCAACCTCAACCTTATCTAGCAACTAGCCTCACTTTTTCCACCAAGAAGAGGAACAAGACAAAAGTGAAAAGGACTTGAGAAAGTGGGTAGTAAGCAGTTCATGTAATGGAAGACAAGGAATGCAAAAGGGGTATCCAAGGGTGAACTCAATTCACAAAAAAAGAACTGTGAGTTTATTCTGCATGCGATTAAAAAAAAAAAACAGAGAAAGAAAGAAAGAAAAGAAAAAATAAAATAAAATAAAATGTGGATCAACCACCTCTTGGCATGTGAAACTGATTTCCTTAAGGCATCTGAGGACCTCCATGAAGTACCTACGGGAAGAATAGCAAGAAGATTAGTAGGAGGAGCAGTGCATGGGCCAATAAACAGAAAATGAAATAAGCCAGCATGCAGGAAGAACCATAAGGCAGGGAGGATAAATAGGTTGCTTAGAGGATGAGCAACAGTTTCAGTAGGGGGGTGATGATGGGCCTCTAAATTAGACATAAACTAAGGCCCATCTAACCTTTCTTAGGCCCATCTACCTTTCTTATGCGCATGAAAAGATATATTAAAGCTCCCATTCTGCACTTAATAATGTTTTCTTATGCTTTAATATTTTCTTAGGAAGATTTAAAGGTAATTGCATATTTGTGCCTAATATTGGTTATTTTTGTAGAATATTGTGAGAATATTGGGCAAATTATGCAGATTTGGAGAAGGAGATAATTTAGGGATTTGCTCCATGCCACTGGAAGATTAAGAGTGAAGAATAAATGAGCACAATATCAGGAAATTAGGGAAATATTGGAGAGATTCAAGGGGGTTGTGTTCTATCATTAAATCTCAAAGGAAGCCAAAGGATCCTCATGAAATCCCCTCCAACAATTTGAATTCCAAAGGCAGCCAAGCAACTCAATACCAAGTACACTCAAGCCATACTTCACTTGGAGTTAAGTGGACCCATTACCTATTTTTTAGGAGCTATTGGTAACTGCCATTGAGGATAAATATAGATGAACAAGAGCTATGTTGTGAAACCAGCTCCAGAAATAGAAGAAAAGAGATATCAATGCCTTAGAAATAAGCCACTTCAAGGGGGCAACCTCCAATACATTACATGAATGAACAATTCTTGGATGATACAAATTACAAAACCTCATTTCTATATATAGGAGTCCATAGGGCCACAATGTAATCCTATCCGACCTAAAAATAATAATTTAAGGGCACAATAATAACAATATGGGGGTTACAAGGGTACAATAATAACAATAAGGGGGTTACACTAACAACAATAAGCGACTATACTAGTAATATTGGGACCTAACATGCCCCTCTCCTTCAAAAAAATGTTGTCCTCAACGCTTGAGTAGCTATGGGTGCTTCTGTATAAAATTCTCATCCTCCCATGTAGAATCTTCAGTGGGTAAGTTCTTCCACTTGATAAGATACTCTGAAATTGATCAATTTTGTAGCTGTCGAATTCTGGTTTTTGTGACCGCTTCAGGTTCCAATATGATTTTTCCTTCCTAATCAAGTTCTGGCAATATTGTTTGAACTGGAATATTTTCGCCTATAACCTTCTTTAAGCATGAAACATGGAAAATTGGATGCACTCGTGAAGAAGCAGGAAGCTCCAATTTGTATGCCATAGTACCAATCTTTTGCAACACCTTGTAAGGACCATATTACTTTGGCAATAATTTATTATCCTTCTTAGCTTGCTTGAGGGACATTTGTTTGTATGGTTGTAGCCGTAAAAATACCCAGTCTCCTACATCAAAACTTCTCTCGCTGCGATGTTGATCTGCCTGTTGTTTCATTCGATTTTGTGCCAAATTCAAGTTTTCCTTTAAGAGTTGGAGAACTTCTTGTTGATGCTCGATGTGATCTTCCACTGCTTGAACCTTCGAATTTTCTCTTAAATATGATGTGATGGATGGTGGATGATATCCATAAAGTGCCATAAATGGGGTCATTTTTGCTGCAGTATGGAAGGAAGTGTTATACCACCATTCAGCGAGAGGTAACCACTTGACCCATTGAGTTTGTTTATCAGATACAAAACAACGAAGATATCCTTCCAAACATTTATTTACTATCTCAGTTTGACCATCAGATTGAGGATGATAAGATGAGCTATGAGCTAATTGAGTACCCAAACAAGAAAATAACTCCGTCCAAAAATTTCCAGTAAAAATGGGATCTCTGTCGTTCACAATAACCCTTGGGTTTCCATGTAGCTTTTGAATTGTGTCCATAAATGTAGTAGCAACTATACTTGCTTTAAATGGATGAGATAATGCACAAAAGTGTGCATACTTGGTAATTCTATCAACTAACACCATGATGACACTCTTTCCTTCGGACTTAGGTAAACTTGTGATAAAATCCATTGAAATATCCTCCCAACGTTGACTTGGAATGGATAAATTTTGTAGAAGACCTGGGGTCTTAATTGTCTCAAATTTATTCTGCTAGAAAACCAAACATTCCACCACAAACTTTTGAATATCAGATTTAAGGCTATCCCAAAAAAATTCTTTCTTCACCCTGTGGTAAGTTTTTAAAAATCCTGAGTGTCCTCCTAAAGGAGAAGTGTGCAATTCCAAAATAATATTTTGTTTTAGTTGGGAATTCTTACAAAGATATAAGCGATATTTGTACCATAAGGAATCATTTTTCCAACTAAATGTATCAGATGTACTAGGATCTTGCTGCAAATTTTGAATAAGTGTCCACACTTCTTCATCCTTCTTCCATTCATCTCTTGCTTTGGTTATCCAATCTAGTTGGATAATAGAAATGGCATAAAGAAATTCTTCCACCTCTTCATTCTTTCTTGAGAGTGCATCTGCAACAACATTTAGCTTCCCCTTTTTGTAGATTATTTCAAAGTCATAACCCAATATCTTTGTTACCCATTTTTGCTGCTCTTCTGAAGATAGTCTTTGTTCCAAAAAATGTTTAAGACTATCATGATCAGTTTTTACCTTGAAGTGTCTTCCCATTAGGTAAGTTCTCCATTTCTTTAGTGCATGCAGTATCACTAACATTTCCTTCTCATAAATAGGTTTCTGTAAATACTTTCCTTGGATTGGATGACTTTCAAAAGCAATGGGTCTTCCTTATTGCATTAAAATAGCACCAATACCATTTCCTGAGGCATCACATTCCACAATAAAGGTTTTTGTGAAGTCTTGCGTAGCTAAGACTGGTGCTAGGCACATTTCCTCTTTAAGATGTTCAAAGGCCTTAGTTGCTTCAGGAGTCCATGAAAATGCATCTTTCTTCAATAATGTTGTTAGACGTGCTGCTATTCTCCCATAATTATTAACAAACTTGCGATAATACCCTGTTAACCCGAGAAATCCTCGCAACTGCTTTATGGTTGTGGGGACTTTCCATTCCTTAATGACTTTAATTTTGTTAGGGTCTACCTTAACACCCTCATGAGATACAATATGACCCAGATATTCCACCTCTTGTACTCCAAAGAAACATTTGGATGTTTTTGCATATAATTGCTTCTCCTGCAATAGTTTGAGCACCCTGTCAACATGTTCAACATGATCCTTCCAAGACCTGCTGTAGATTAGTATATCATCAAAAAATACTAGAAAAATTTTTCTAAGGAAGGGTTTGAAAATGGAATTCATCAACCCTTGAAATGTAGAAGGTGCATTGGTAAGGCCAAAAGGCATGACCAAAAATTCATAATGACCCTCATGAGTTCGAAATGTTGTTTTCATAATATCTTTAGTCTTCATTCTAATTTGATGATATCCTGAACGAAGATCCAACTTGGTAAAATAAATTGCTCCATGTAATTCATCCAATAATTCATCAATCACAAGAATGGGAAATTTATCTTTAATGGTGAGCTTATTGAGCTCCCTATAATCGGGACACATGTGCTATGATCCATCCTTCTTGTGTACCAATACTACAGGAACAGAGAAAGAACTTTGACTAGGTTGAATTATACCAACCTCTAACATTTCTGCAATCATACGTTCAATTTCACTCTTTTGGACATAAGGATATCTGTAAGGTCGGATGTTTGGAGAAACACTTCCTGGAATCAAATGAATAGCATGATCACGATCATGAATAGGTGGGAGTCCTTTGGGAGTATCAAACACATTGGAATGATTGTCCAAGACTCTTTGGAGATCTGGAGAAATAGATGGTTTTGATGTTGGAACTTCTAGTGAGCATAATTGTGCAATTATGCCTCGTTGTTCTTTCTTCAGAAGCTTTGTCATGAAATTAGAGCTTATTATCTTTCCTGGCTTCCCTATGATACCTCGTAATTTGATTTCCTTTCCTTCCGAAAAAAAATTCAAGAAAAGTTCTTGAAAATTAAAAGCTACCATCCCCAAAGATTGTAACCGTTGTACTCCTAGTAGGACATCATCACCTCCCATTGGGATGGAAAACATTTGACTATTCAATACATATTCCCCCATGGATAGCTTGATATTATGGAATTTTCTAGAGCAATTTATAGTTCCTCCATTTGCAACCATCACTTGACATTCTGGTGCTGGGTATAGGAAACAATTCAATTCCTTGGCTACCTTACAATGAATAAAATTATAGGTACTACCTGAATCAATAAACACTATTACCTTTTTCTTCTTGATATGTCCTTCTATCTTGAGAGTTTGAGGAGTGGTAATTCCTGCCAATGCATTACATGATATGGTCGAACTCATTTCTTCCTCTTCTTGGGTTGGTTCCTGGTGTATATCCTCTTCTTGTTCATTTTCTTCTTCCTCTTCACAATCTATGTAAAATAATTTCTTCTCAGCACACTTATGACCTTTAGTGTATTTGCTATCACAACCGTAGCAAAGCCCTTTTGCTCTTTTTTCTTCCAATTGTTGTGGTGTCAACCTTGTAGGTTGTGGAAATCTAGGCATAGCAACACTTCCTTCTTTATAGAAGTGAGTGGTAGGCTTCCTCGTCGCCATAATTTTACATTCAATTTTTCTTGCCAACCTGAATGCCTTCTCCAATGAATCAGGTTCCAAAACGCGAACTTTATGTTGGATGTTATCCTTTAAAGTGCCTATGAAGAGATCAATCCTGTGTTCCTCTGGAATATCAGTTACCCTTATATTCAATTTTTGGAAGTCCTCAATGTGCTCCCCCACTAAACCCTTTTGTTTGAGATTTATCAATTCGCTAAAGAAGGTGTTGCTCTTTGTATCCTCATAATGTGCTATCATTTCCTCCGTAAAAATTGACCAAGTGACAATTTTTTTACGGGAGCAAAGCCATCGATACCATACAAATGTATTTTGTTCTAGATGTAAAGTTGCAATGTGTACCTTTTGTGTGTTTTGCACATTATTGAGATCAAAATATTGCTCCATCTGTAGTATCCATGTTACGGGATCCTTGCTGTCAAACTTCCTCATATCCATCTTTGGAATATGGTGGTTCTTCCTGCCAATATTAGAGTTTATGAAATCATGATCATCATTTATTTTGTTATCATCATTATTTTCCTCTACTATCTTTTCACCATTAGGAAATATTTGTTGTATCAACTTTGTCAAACCTTCCATGTCTGCTTTTAGATCATTCTTCATGTTTTCCATTTTAGCTTCCATGTCATCCATCTTAGCTTCCATGCCAACTTCCATGCCATCCATCTTAGCTTCCAAACCATTCATCTTAGCTTCCACGCCTTTCTTCAAACCATCTATCTTAGTTTCCATGCCTTTCTTCACAAGTTGCATTTCATTTTTTGTTGCTCTTTGCGATAGCGAAATTTGGTGCACTTGCTCATGGAATTTTGATATCTCATGTTGCATTTCTTCGTCTTCATGAGTCATAGTAGAGTTTTTTGAAGGCTTAATGGGTGTTGAATTATTTTTAGGAGGCATTTTAGAACCCAATACTGATATCTATGCTCAATAGGCCTATGGAATCAACTAGAACTGATTTTTCAAACAAGACTTATGTAATTTGAAAAAAAATACACACCTTTTTCTTAATTTTGAGGAACATGATATTGAAACTAAATTATATCTGTGATTTTGGATCTTCAATATTTGAAATTTGGCCCTGAAATCACGCTCTGAATCTTCTTTCGAATGCCACAGGTCTGACCTGATTTGGATTCTTCAAGTCAAAGTTATGTCCAATCTCCCACAATGACCCAATTATGGACTGGTTCAGTATAGTGCACTTGTACGAATTGCCACATGTCATTGTTTCCTCCTTTAGCTCTGAAATTGATAGACAAGAAACTATAGTCCATGTACTTGTGGTGAATTTTTACAACATTCCAATCCGATGCTCAGAGAGAGAGATATGAAGGTTTTCCCACGATAACCTCTTTGAGATGAAATTCGGGAGCCTGAAAAAGACCTAACTTCCACAGATCATATCTCCGAAAATATTGCGAACCAAGCTCTGAAATTTTGCGATGATGTTCCTCAGGATTTTGGCTTCACTTTCTAAACATTTCAGCTTTTGAACCTTCATAGAAAAAAAGTTATAGCGAAAATTACACGATGACTTGTTTAAGTGAAATTCAGGAGTCTACAAAAATCCCTACCTTCCACAGATCATATATCCGAAAATATTGCGAACGAAGCTTTGAAATTTTGTGAGGATGTTCCTTAGGATCTTGACTTCACACCCTAAAAATTTTAGCTTCTGAACCTTCGTAGAAAAAACGTTAGAGCGAAAATTCCACGATGACTTATTTGGAGTAGCGAAACCCTAAAATCCAAAGCTCTGATACCAAATGTTGTGAAACTAGCTCCAGAAATAGAAGAAAAGAGATATCAACACCTTAGAAATAAGCCACTTCGAGGGGGAAACCTCCAATACATTACATGAATGAACAATTCTTGGATGATACAAATTACAAAACCTCCTTTCTATATATAGGAGTCCATAGGGCCACAATGAAATCCTAGTGGGGCCACAATGTAATCCAAACCGACCTAACAATAATAATTTAAGGGCACAATAATAACAATATGGGGGTTACAAGGGCACAATAATAACAATATGGGGGTTACACTAACAACAATAAGGGACTATACTAGTAATATAGGGACCTAACAAGCGAATTAGGGTCGATTCCAGTGGATTCTGGTCCATTCGATGTAGTCCATTCCATTCTATTTTCATTCCATTCATTTTCCATTATATTAGGATTTTGTTATTTAATACCTTCGAGATATAATAATATTGTATGTTTAATGTAATGATTATTCAGTTGAGTTTTTATTGATCTAGTTCCAGAGATCTGGGCTCGTGGTTTAGGGCCCAACCCATGTGCCTCAGCTTGTCTGTTGTTTTCATTCTTTCCTATCTGTCATTTAGCTAGTTTTGTTTCTGTCATTTAGTTAGTCCTGCTTATGATAGTTTCATTGTTGTTTAGTTTTTCCTTCAGTTTGATGTTGTAGTTCTTCATTTGCTTACGAGAGTAATAGAGTAGAGGAAAAATGCAAAAATTGTGGATCAAGACCCCTTCTCATCTCTGTCAATAGAGCTCGAGGAGGGAAAAACTTCCCACAGACCCAAAAAATTATTTCTGTTCACTATTTATGAGATTAAAATTAGAGTTGCATTACCATTTTTTAGTCTCCCTTTGCACTATATTTTTACGTATTCGTCTGTTTCCTTGCACATAAGTTAGCAGGTTGACTGTAGGAATTATTGTTAAAACCCCAGAGTAGCTCTATGGTGCCTCCCCGCTTCATTCTCCATCTCTGTCTTCGCAATATGCACGCTGCTGTTATGCCTTCCATTTCCACTTTTTCCCACTTACTCTCATTGATGCACCCACCTTTTTATTCATAAAAACACTTAAACCATTCAGCCAGCCTTATTCCTTTGTTTTTATTCATCACGATTGCCTTACCCTTTTTAATGCAAAACACTCGATAACCATTGGAACTCGACCTCTACCCTTGCTCCTCTAACTTCCCAATTCTATACATCGCAAATAGCACTTCACAATCTTTATCATATCACAGATCGCAACCTTTTCCATTTTCACAAATCTCATTTCACATTTCGCAACCTTTTTCCCTTTTCCTTTAAGACTTACCGCTGCAAACGATGATTGTGATATCGCTCCGTACTCCACCACACCGCAAAGCAAAAATCACATTTCGCAATGTTTATCCCATCGCAAATCGCATTTCACAATATTTATCCTCTCCTTATTAATACTTATCGATCCCGGCGACGATTGCGATATTGTCATCACACTCCGCCACCAGTCCCACTACCACATCATCCGACTCATCGCAAATCGCAGTTTTGATTTGGTTCCCGTTAACACCTACCACTCCTAATGTCGATTGCGATGTCGCTGTCGTACTCTGCCACCAATCCTACAACCACTTCACCCATCGCATTTCACATTTCGTAGTTTTTACCCCATCACATTTCGCATTTCGCTCTCGCTCCCGAAAATCACTTTCGCTACTCCTCCAAATTTGCGATATTGCGATTGTGATATCACATATCGCATATCGCACTTCCATCCCTCCATCGCAGTTCCACCATCGCACTTCTAAAAGCCTCTCGCTCCAAATTATTTTTGCGCTATAAATTTTTAATAAGGTTTAAACCCCTCTTTTCACTTCTCTAAGCCTTGTCCCATGTTTTCAAGCCCTCGATTAGCATCTTTAGCCCTTATTTCCCAAAACTGCAAGAAACACCTCTTCAAATTAGAACTAGGTCATGAATAGCTACATAAATAGAGCATAAGATAAGTAGGGTGTTTAGCTGATTGGCCAAGTTAAGTGTGGATTAAATTAGTTTCCTTTCTGCAATTTAAATTAGTTTTTTCTTCCATTTCCTTTCTGCAATTTAAATTAGTTTCTTTTGTGTCATTTCTTTTCAACAATTTATTTTAGTTTCCTTTCCGTCATTTCCTTTCTGAAATTTAAATTAGTTTCTTTCCTATCATTTCCTTTTAGAAATTCATTTTAGCTTCCTTTTTGTCATTTTCTTTTTGCAATTTATTTTAGTTTCATTGAAGTGTGACAGACTTCACTAAGAACCCCTAGAAGTAGCACCCATTTGTAGAGAGGAAGAGGATGACATGTGTAGAATGAATCTGTTGTGTATATAGCACTGTCACCTCCAAGTTTGTACAAACCCTGGGTTGATAAAGTAAATTAGGGCAGCCCCTTGGAGTTGCAGCACTCTTGGTGCAATACCAGGGCTCACAAGAAGCCAAGAAGACGTCTAGACTCAACAAAAAATACGCATTTGTGTGGATTCAGATGTATGTTGTAGAACCTACACCAAGCAAATATTTATTTAAGATGCGCAAGGTGATGGGCTCATTTCATGGAGTGAGATGGAATGTCATCTAAGTAAGCTTGTAAAATGTGTTTGATATCGTGAAATGCATAGTCCATGGCCCTTCAAAACGTTGCTCCCACATTGTTTAGACTGAATGGGAGTTTAAGATACACAAATGTGCCCCAAGGAAAAATGAAGGCGGTTTTATGTTGTTCATCCTTTTTAATTGCTATCTAGTTATATATCGAAAAGCCATCCATAAAGGAGAAATATTCACATCTGGCGCAATCGTCGAGAATTTGATCTATGAACGGAGTAGGATAATTGTCTTTTGGAAAAGCGACATTTAGATAACGATAACCAACAAAAAATTAGATTGTGCCTTGTTTCTTATCTACGAGAACTATATTGGATACCGACTTTGTTAGAGGAATGGGATAGATGAAACCAACGTGTAAGAGTTTTTAGACTTCTGTCTTGATAGTTGTTTCTTTGTGAGGGTGGACAGGTTGGAGCCTTTGCCAGATAGGCTTGGCATTGTCATAAATCTTGATTTTGTGCTCGACTATAGAAGGATCTATGTCGAGAATTTCTTCGTAAGACCAATAAAAAACATTGCAGAACCCCTTAAAAAGGGATGTGAAGCATGCAATTTCCTCGGGACTGTAATCGGCTCCAATCTATATATTTTCCATGATACCCATTTTGACTGAGATATCTATTAGCATAGTCGTTGAAATATTTCCCATGTTCGCTTCCACATAGATAGTTTGAATAGTCGTGTAAGCGAAGGGAATGATCTTAGGTGGGTCAAAAGACAAGATTTGGATAGTGGTTGCGTCCGAATCAGACATAAAAGTGTGATGATGAAACTATCCCCAAGGTCGTTCCTCTAGAGACATGATCTCTCGGATAGCTTCATCCGTAGGTATGACTTCATCGAGGAGATCCTTAGAAGGAACTGTGGTGAGTGAGAGGGTGGTAACATTGGTCGAAACCAGAGTAGTGGAGGGTTTAGATGCTGATTGGATAGCTTGATAAGCCAACTCAGCCGGTGATAGTGGCATATGATCTATGTAGGAATCAATTTCTGAAGGCGCTAGTAGGATCCAGGGATCGATAAGGCCATCCAATCAGCATCTGAACCCAACCCATTAGGGAAGATGCCTTCAAAAGACCAGTAATGACACTGACGTAAGAGTCAGGAATGCCTCCTACTAAGGGTACAATGCTTCTAGGTAATGCAAAATAATCAGGGGTGCAAAAGGATAGCTGGTCCACTATAACTATCTTCCCATCCAATGTAAAAAGGAGGAGTCGGAAAACTGAAGAGACAATGGTAGTCATCGCGTAAGACCAACTGCAGCCCAACAAAATATTATAGTTGAGATGAAAATCTACAACTTCTATGTCCAGAGTTATAGTTTTCCCACTAAGTGTAATGGGGTAGATAGCAAGGTAGCCTTTTGGGAGGAAAGTGTGTCCATCGAAAGACGATGGAGACAAAGTGGGAGAACCCAAAGTGAGCTAGCATGTAGTTGACATTACGCAGGTCGAAGCACCTTCGTCTATGATAATGCAATGGATTGGTATCCCTTTCAACACAACTTGAACCTTGAAAGCCAGCTGGTGTGAAAGGCAAGGTTTTCATTTTTCCATGTCAGAGATGGCTAGCATAGAATCCTGGGGGTCAATTCCACCAATGGCCAAAAGAAAAGCTTTCCTTTGTGCTGGGAAGGTTTGCAACACTTCAAGTGCAGACATAGTTGATGGTGCTTGCACCAAGTCTTCTACAATGTTGTAGTTTTGGGTAGCATGTGTAGAGGTGTTATGAGTTGTGCGTCAAAGGGTCCCTTTGGGGGGATGAATGATAGGGTCAGCAACAGGCCTTTTGATATGAAAATTGTTAGGCGGCGGTGGTTTCGAACTTGGACCAGGTTCTTGAGCTTCAATGACTGGATTTCCATAGATTTTAGCTCAGGTTTGGAGTTCAATGGTCTCCATGCCATCAATGGCAGATGATCCTTCATCAGATGGATGAGTACCACCGTTTCCCCTTTGGGGGGGTTATGTCGAGTTTGCAACCATGTGTTGTTGTTGCTACTATGGATTAGGGAAGGGATTGTGAAGGATGACAGGTGTCCTTCTAGATTCCTTTTACGTAATAAAATCTGTGCATTCTTGCAGCAAAGAACATTTATATGTCAAGTGGTCCTTTGCAAAAATTTTGCAAGGGAATCTCATTGGTTCCTCCTTTCCTTTGTTGTTCTTAGCAACGTTCCTCTGATTGGGATTATTATAAGTATGGGGCTGCTCTTTAGAAGGAGAAGTATTTTTCTTATTCTTCTTGTTCTTACCGCTAGGTTTTTGTGTAGACTGCACAGAGTGTACCTCAGCGGTGGGAAGAGAAACCGATTGGGTAGGGGCGGTGGCAGCTGCAGATGGCTGGGAAGCTTGCTCGCTTAGTTGATTTATAGCGACACTGGAAGTTGCGCCAATGAGGCCGTCAGCGTGCACTCCGTGTAACTGAGTAGCAGGAGGATTTGGGTTGCCAGGGGCATGGGGGAGTGTTGTACTGTACAACAACCCTCCCCATTTTTAAATTTTTAGAATAAATCCCATTTAAAAATAGGTCCCCTTTTTTATATCTTTTCCATAAGATAAAAGGATGCATATCACATTTTATTCACAAAGTATACAAGTTTTAAAAATTTTCCGAATTGATGAGTTAAAAGACCTTTTCACATATTTTGAACATATTAGAAAAAATATATATTTAGAAATATGTTAAAATGAATAGTAAATCGCAATCGGAAATTTGGAGAAGTTCTTTTAAAGAGTTGTTATTTTCTTTGAGAAGTTCCAATGCGATCACACTCAATCGCAATCGCATTTCGGAATAGTATTAAGTCTTGCACTTTTCTATTTTATAACGATGCGATGTGATTTATCGCAATCGCGTTTCAGAAGAGAGTTAAAACATTGTATTCCTTTCATTTAAAATGTCGATGCGATTGAACTCAATCACAATCACATTTTTGGAGATAATATTAAACGGTTTATTCCATTGTAAAATCTTCGATGCGATTGGGATTCAGTAAAAAGCATTATTACATTCCATTACAAACAAATTGCGATGTGATTGTCGCAATCGGAAGATCGTCAATGAATTATGTTGAATTATATTATGCACCATTGAATACTTGCGATACGATTGTTATTTTGCCTTTATATTTATTCATCGCATCGCAAAGGATCAAAAGTGAATTTTAAAATTTATTACAAAGATGCGCCAATCTCCGATTGTACGACAATATTAATTGAAAATCAGGCAGAAGATCATGGATTACTTTGTTTTCAATACGTGAATGTGACCCCTTGGAGAGCATTTATTTTGAAAATACGAGGAGATTAAATGGTAATTAAATAAACAAATATTTATGTAGTTGTTCTCATTATTGTGTTTTATTTCGGCTGAAAGCATTCGTTTGAATTGTAGAACAAAAGTTCGAATCCTTTCATTCGCAGAACCAGAGAAAATTTACCCGACACTGAAATGTCAAAGAGAAGCAGAAAGTCTAAAGCTGCTTTTGTTGCAAAAGCTCCTGTGTTAAACATGCTGCCCAAGGAGAAACCGGCAAGGTTCAAGCTAGTCACAGACACCTCCTGTCAAGGACTAGGGAAGATGACATGGGAGAATGTATACAATTTGCTTGAAAAAGAGAAACCTAGGGTTATTGTGCCCAAGGCAACTGTCCCTGATGAAGAATATTCAAACTCTAACTCTGAAACTCAACTCAGTGCATTAGAAAATTCATTTTTACACTGAGTTGCTTCCCGAGCAAATATTTTTCCCTAATATGACGTTATCAGATGGGTCATTGACAATGTGACCATTCAAAATAGGACTTTTGTTTCTGCTTCTGGATCAGTGTTCGGGTCATTTAGGGCAGAAGATATTAAAGCAATGTATCATCTTCCTAACCCCCAAAAGATTTACAACAAATACTTCCTTAAGGAATATGCTGCAGAACATCTAAACCAGGCAGAGCCAATCAAAGAATGGAGGAGCAACCCTGATAAGCATAAGCAGGAGGCATCAGGTATGTACTCTGTGGAGTCTCTCGCAGCTGCATATTGTTATGTCGCAGCGATGATGTGTAGGTTGTTCGGAAATGATAACTCTGCTAGATTTTATATTCAAATGGTCCTATTAATTTATTTTGCTATTAATTTTGAAATTATGGATTGGGCTGTCATTTTTTCGGATAAGATAGCCAATCAAATTCTAGAGTACAGAAAAGACAAAAATTCAGAGAATTCCACCCCTTTCCATTTTTTCTCTTATATTTTAGATGTCCTCTGTTTCAATTCTGAGTTTCCCATGCTAGGTTGGAAATGGACTCCAAAAGAACCTATCCCTATTCATGTGTATCACAATTTCTGCTGGAAAGATCATTTCAAACTTCATGTTTACAGAGTCTGCCATGGTTTTCTAATTCCAATTTACCAAACCATTTTTGGGCACTTCCCTCCTAGACTTTCCAATAAAGCCAAGACTGATTTGACCTCTATTGGATATTGGTTCGGGGAAGAAAAATTCACTTATATCAGAATTTTTGGGAGTATTGTTCAGCCACATATCCTTCCTTTATACATTCCAGATAAGCTTCTAGCTCAGGAGATTTCCTGTCAATTAACAGTTGAAGGAATGTCTAGAATTTTGAAAAGCAATAAAAATCTTATGTGGCCTACCTTTCCTTTTAAGTGTGGTGACTATACTATTAATAGTTTTGCTCATGCTGAGAAAGAAGTCGGTAAGATTTCTGATCTTAAGTTTTCAACAATTCCTGGAAGACAATACAACCCAAGAAAAGTGGTGTATGATTTTACTACCTCTGTTTCAATTGCTCGGTTCGAGCATGAACCATATATGTTTGATGATTTATTTGTTTTCATGGATGATATATCCCAAGTTTTTGATTTAGCCAAGTCCAAGTTGCAGGCCGAGGACTTGAAAAAATTTTTGTTGTATAGAAGCCAGAGGTTACTTAAAGTGCCTCTTGATCAGTTGAGAGCTCCCATACAGGAGAAAGCATCGCAACAAGTAGGAAGTACTTCTAGTAAAGAAGTAAAAGGAGCTGATCCTGTTCTAGGGAAAAAGGATGACAGTAGCAAAGCCGATACTGCCAAAACTGAAACAATTGCTCAAAAATATACACAGAAGCCTTTAGTTCAAACAGAAAAAGGGAACATGGGTACTGATGCCCATGTACATATTGAGAAAGGAAGCACATGAAGTATAAACACTGAACAGGCACCCAAGAATGACACAAACAAAAATGCAGGTTCTCAACTTGGAGGACAAGTAAATACTGAATTGGTTGTTTCTCCTCATTTGCTAAATCAATATCAACAATTTTCCTAGCAGATAGGATTTAAAAACACTCCTCAAGTTGACGATCCCAAATATCAGGATGTGGAAATCATTCCTGAAAACCCCACTAGAGAAATCATGCTAAAAATAGAAGAAATCCCTCCTTTAGACATATTCTACAGTCCCAAACATAGGGTTGTGGTAAGAAAACAAAGGAAAAGGAGGAAAATAGATCAAAATGCAATTTTAGCATCACAGGGGGGACTTCTAAATATTGTTTATAAAAATGCTGAGGTGGATCCATCTAAGGATCTCACAAAATTGTCTCAGTATGTCGGTTCCTATAGCGCTACCACTATAGATAAGGCTTCCGAAGTTTCACAGCTGGTAAAAAAGAAGGATATGCAAATTGCTATTTTTGAATAACAAGTTGCAGGTGATCAGCAAAAGATTATTCAATTGGAACAACGAGTACAGGATGCAGAACTTAGAGCTAAACAACTAGAAGAACAACTTAGCCTTGAAAATAAAAAGATTTATGAACAAACCTTGGGCAAACAACAGGAGTTGACTCAAGAAGTAGAAAAGTTACAAAGTCTTTTACAGAATGAGAGAAATTCAAAAGTTGAACAGGAAAAATTGTTCCTATCAAAATTGGACAAGTTCAAAGAGTATCCTAAGTTAGCTCAATTCATAACTGAAGCTTTTGAAATAAACAAAATGCTATCTCAACAGTTAAATAATTTTTTTCTACAGTTAACACAAACTAAGCCTTTGTGCGAAGTAACATCATATTTGATAGATAAATTAGTCACTCTTAGGAAAGAAATTGAGGATGCTGATGATAAAATTTTCGAGTTCCTTTCATGGCAGGTACAGAGCAGGGAAGAAAAGCTAATATTCCTAGAATTGAAGAAAGACACAAGGAAATTTTATTTAGGGAATGGGAACAGCAGTTGATGAAATCAGAAAGAGCCATTTCAAGGGCTAAAAGTTTAATGAATAATGCAATACAATTGATTAATGATAGCTTATATGCTACCAATTTGATCTCAGATTGTACCCTAGGTGAATTACCTAAAGTAAAAGTAGCTGATTCCAGGTGGAAGGAAGATATAATCAATAAAAATCAACATATTAGCAAACTTCAAGGAATTTCATGGGTTAATATGTGGTCTTATCTTATCAAGCCACACAGCCAATAGATGGCCATCAAATCCATTTTGAATGCCATTCAATGTATCATTCCTGAATTCTCTAATGCTACATACACTGGGCAATTACATTCAAAAATGAGTCGGCCAACAGAAGTCCAAGATATGCTCAATATTTGCCACCTTCGCACATCCACTGATGATCAATGAGCCAGTCTACCAACAACCCGCATTTCAGTTTTAGATATTTTTATTTTAGATAGATTGTAGGAATAGTTTTAGTTATTTTGTTTTGTTAGATACCTATTTAAACCCCTTTCATGCATTTAGGAAGGGGTCCTTAATTTGTAATATTTTTTGAATTGGAGATTACATTTTTGTACTCCATTTACTCTTATATTCTCTTATAAAGGATCGCATCTGGTGATTCTATGGGGAATTATTTTTAGAGAGTTGCATTTTTGTACCTTGGATTTGATTTTGCATTGGAATCGTTGGATTAGAGTATCAGATTTCATTTGAAAGTTTCAAGATGGATACGGTATTTCTATCTATTCACTATTAATTTCATTTGTCATATGATATTATCTTTTAATTTGTTATTGTTTATATGTACTTCGTTTCATAATATTTCTTTATATATATCATTTTTTAGTATATTAGAGATATTTATCTTTCATAAGTGTATGTAAATGATATACAATGATGAATACAATATGCTGATATAACTTTGTTTAATTTCTTAAACAGAGTTATCTTTATTTGTTGCTACACAGTTCAATTAAGCTATATTACATTTTTATGGTTATTGTTCAATTGAAATAATTTTAAGTTGTATTCACATATGATACCCGGGTTAGTCTTAGAATTTCTTTATCAGTATTTAAATTAGATTAGCTAGTATTGTCATTTTAAGTCATTTAGTCCCATTTCTCCCATCCAATCATTCCATTACCAACCCATTCAAATTATTAGGAAACTGGTCCTATAAATCCAGTCAGATCCACCATCCCAAATGGAAAAGGAGTTGACTTAAGGTCTCGATCGGGTGGTTATCCCCCAATGTTTGAAACAACGATTTTCGAAGCTTCAACATTTTTGGCGCTAGAAGGAGGGCCATAAGCTATGAATGGCAGATAAATATAAATCAGAAAGCCATTCTAAGAGCACATCACCCTCATCACCTTCAATTTCTTCCACATCTCAAATCACAAGAGAAGAAATTGAGAAAAGTATTCAAGCACCCACTACCAAAATTCCAGAACAATCAGATAATCCAATTCCTGAGTCCCCTGAAGTTGAGGCTTTGACCCATAAACTTCAAAGTTTCTCATTATCATTAGAAGAATCGTAATTATGTGAAGGTAGTGTCACTTCGCAGTTTGTTTCTTCCAGACCTCTTAATAGATCACAAAGTGAAAAACTTGGAATTTCCCCAAAAGAATTTCCTATTCCTAGTAGGGTCCAATCAAGAAAAAATCCACCGGAAACAGAAAGTGGTACCAGGGTCAGATTTTGTGATAACATGGGTGAAAACAAACTTGATATTGGTACATTATTAATTGCAAAATTCAAACTTGTGATGTACAGAGTAAAAGCCATCAATCAAGTGAATGGAAGGATCCTATTTTGTCAACAGGTTGTTCGGTCATTTTGAAGAACAAATATATGGGGAAATCATCATTAATATTCTAAAGAACAAGGGTCAAATTGGGCGGTCCCTTCAAAAAAAATTTCATTTACAAGGTTCAAAGAAGCGCTTCACTTTCAGATACTGCTAGTTCTAATCAAATAAGCTACAAAATCAAAACCTGATTATACCCATTTCCTTCTCATGGCAATAAATCTCGTATGTTACTTTAGAGTCCATTCTCTAAAAAGTATATGCCCATCGAAGGGCATCTCATGAGATTGAACCAATATGTATTATTGTCTATGGAAACAATCTAGATACAAATCCACTGAATACTTTTCAAGTTCTTCAATGAATATGCCTAAATCCTATCCTCCGTCTATTTTCCAACATATTTAGTCAATGACTAAATCAATCTAAGTTAACGAACTTGTTTTCTACTTAAATGTTCAATCGATAGTATCCTTTATTGGTTCCAGTTTGAAGCATGCTACTCTTGGAACTCGGACAGACTACCGTTTCATAGAGAAGAGACAAATACTTAGAGGAAAATCCATAGAGGATTTTAGTTTTCTCAAATACTTACAACATAATACAACTCATACAAGCATTCACTTAAAATTTAACTATGTAATTATTCCATTCCCTTGACCATAAATGAAATGGTCACCTACTTTTGTGTGTGTCATTTTGAAGTGTTAGCCAACGATGAATAACTATTCCATTCCCTCGATCAGAAATGAAATGATCACCTCATTTTGTGTGTTTTGTGTGGATCATTTTGAAGTGTTACCCAATGGTGTATAACTTCAACGCGGTTATGCATAGATTAAAACCATGCAAAAGGTCCCACCTATATTTCTATGAAGAAAAAACAACCAAATTCCTACAAGCATGGCCTAACACAAAAAAACATGCAATGATCTGCAATAGATTATAGATCTTCTAAGTTAGAAATATTGATCTTTGTGGTTGTTGAATCCCATGTAATAATAAAGGAACCATCAATATGTGAATGTCCCACTAAAATAGTATTTTCAATATTGTCTAAGAGGTGAAGATAAGATAATTTAAATTTGTACTCATCATCTGCATCAATATGGCAGTTGGTGGTTATAATGCCATACACCATGACTTTAATAATGGAGACCTGTGGTTATAATGTCACTTACTATGACAAATTTTATCAATTTTTATAGTAATAGTAGTTGTCAATTGTTTAGAAAATATTATAAAACATTGACTGTAATTCAATATGCTCTGAAAGAAAATTAATCAATATAATACATTATGCAGTTGAGTGTTCCCAACATTGAAGTAGCCAGAAATTAGCCCAACTCTAGCTCAACATCAACCCATGTTGCTTTGCATTGTAGGATGTAGTGAGGAATGTCTTTAGGTGAATTCTCCAATGCAAATTATCATATGCACATCTTGTCAAGTGTTGAATTTATTTTCTGACTTTTAAGTCATATGCAAAAAATTCCACTTAAAGATTTGTACTCTAATGGGTACATGGTAAGTGGCGATATTTGTGGCAATCTATTTATTGGTAAGTGTTCTCGAAATATGTTTGGGATCTTGATTATTGCAGAAATGGATGGAAGACATAATTTTTTGAATGATGATTGCTAAAAACATTTTGGAGACTCCTTTGATGCATTTATGACATTTGTCTTTTGTAGGAGTGATGATGAGGATGATTAGTATGGTGAGATTCCTGAAGAAGATCCTCAGTGGCAGATTTCGAGACAACAAATGCATTCATTTTTTGTAGGAGTGATGATGAGGATGATAATTATGGTGATATTACTAAAGATACTGGGTGGCAGATTTTGAGACAAACAAAAGAATACTTTCAAGGAACCTTTAGCTTAGTTCATGATCCTAGATACAATTTCAATCACCACACCAATCTCTGATCTGATCAAATCCCCATTTCAAACATGATTTGGAACATAGACTAGTTCCTACCATACCAAATCAGTGCATCCTTGATCTAACAATGTGCTCAATCACATCTCAACTTGGTCTCAAAATGAATTTCGTTTCCCAAATACAATGTTAAAAGTTGTACAATTGTACCTCAACACATATTATATATATATATATATATAATATATATATATATATATATATATATATATATATATATATAATTTCACTTTAGATTTATATATAAACATACATTAAATTTCTCATATTGTAATTATTTAATTATTTTTAATCATTGTAATTACTTTATAGTTTTAAAACCTTTATTACTATTATATTTGTTTTATATTTCGAAAGTGAGGTAAAATCTTTGATTTTGATTTATCAAATTTGATAAATATGTATCATTTTTAAATTAAACATATTATATAAATGTAAGAAATATTGAATAAATATTTTATAATTTGTAGAATTATAATTTAATTATTATTGATTATTATGTGAATAGTAGGATTAAATTTTTATGAAATATTTTAAAATATTTCCAATAGTATATATAAATAAAAATATGACATTTATTTCCAAAATAGTTGTATGTTTTCTATTTTTTAATTAAATTTATTGATTAAAATAAAATAAATTGACATGTGAGCAAGTGTCCTTTTTAATATAGGCTAGAGGATAATTTTGAATATGACAGTCATAGTTTGTTTGCTTTCCGATGTAAATCCAAGGTTCTTATATATGTATTCCTTGGCTCAAGGGCTGTGCAAAGAGCTTTCTGATCAGTTTTTGTGTTAGTCATTTTGGAAAGAGGAAAGGGGCCATGAGTCTTCCAATGTGGTGTTGTGTAGATTAATCCGTCTTGCGGACAAGACCGATCTCTCTAGTACAAAAGGTAACTAGCAACAAACAGCCAATTATACTAATCTCTCTCTAAGCATATGCAATTTATAAAAACACTTTACGGGTGCAAGGCCTACCTTATATCCAACGCTTTGCTTGCTTACTTGATTTTGTTGAAGTCCTTCCGGTGCACTGAAAGAACGTCCTTCGTATATCTGCAATCACAAACAAGGAAAAAGATTAAGCAGCACCTGTATAGACATTATCATAAATCATACTTATCATAATGATCAAGGAATTTATGAAATAAACCACAAATTGACGGTTTAATGAGAGAAATGAGTATATTTGTATTAACTTTAAAGATAGAAAACCTTTACAACCTGTGCCTTGATGTTGTGCAGGTCCTCCCGGGGTCCGAAGCAGGAATCTCCTTTACTCTGACAAGCATTGCACTCTTTGAACTAAGACAAATGAGGATAAGTGATTTAACCTCACAGAAAGTCTTAAGTTACTCAAGTCTAAATCTCAACAACATTTAACTTCAAATCTTATAAGCTTGAACTCCCTTTGAGGCTACCCAAGGCCTCTTTTTATAGTGAAAGAGAGGAGGTTTCTAGTTCCAAATATGAAGGGATAGAATCCTCCTTCAAAGGGATAAGCTCCTTACATCAAGGGGTTAGCTCCATTAAGAGAGGGATGCATGAACAGCTTCAAAGCGTATCCATTCCGAAAATTCCCGTCTAGAATCTTCTAGAATTCACCTGGAATTCACTTTTTAATCTTCATTTTCTCGCCTTTTTATGTTTTATAGAGGTCCGCACCCATTACACAAAGAACGTGCGGTATGGTTCCGCATGCAGGCTGAGATTTAGGTGCGGGACCGCAGGGAATGCATAGAGAAAGTGCGATACCAATTCTTAGGGGATTTTAAGGATTTTCTTCTGATTTTGAAGCTTGATATGAGGAGCTGGTATATTAGACTTGAAAAAGGAGGAAGTATGAGTAATAATGAGCTCATACGGTCAGCAGAATGTCAAGGTGACAGTTTTCAGTGTAACATGTGGACATGAAGTTTTATGAGTGTAATCTTTTTTGGTATCGATAGAAATTAATGGATGAAATTTTCATGGGATTGATCCATGTTATTAAAACATAGCATATTCACAAATTAGAATCTCCATAATAAAGTGAGGTAAATTTCCATGATTAAGAATCTTGTTACATGTTTTTTTTAAATGTATATATGTTTAACTTACATATTATTATTATTTTTTGATTTTAGCAACTAGTATGATGTAGTAAGTGTTTTGATGCTTATTATGGATTGATTCTTATCTTCAGTGACTCATCATTTAATTTATATGGATGTGCTAATTGTATGGTTTAGTTTAACTAATAGACACAAACATGTTTTTTTTGTTTGGAATCTGGAAATACAATTTTTAGAGAGATTGTGATTTTTTGTAATTCAAAATATTTTTTTTTAATGTATAAATAGATTCAACACCTTAATAATGATGACGATGATGGTTAATGTCCACTGAGACCAAACTTTGGTCTATCGGACCTAAAGAAATGAATTATTTAGTTTGTTTTAAAATTGTACTTCTATGCTCAAAGAGCTTGGAGAGAAGTGTCACGAGCTCACTATAATTTTGACATGTTAAAAGGCTAGGAAGGTCGGTATTGCAACAAAGATTATGAAACTGAGATCTAATGTGATTGTATGCAGGGCACTCTAAGAGGAAGTGATTTTCATCCTCCATATTCATATTCTCACAGAGATGGGAGATCCTTTCCACCAATGGTGTTTTGGGAACTGCCCAACAAGCTTTTTCAATATGGAGCTCATGAGACTTCGTTCTTATCTTGGCTATATTAATTTTTTTTTCTTTGAGCTAGTTAAAACAAAGAGATACTTTTGATCTTCTAGGGTAGGGTTGACGACCTCCTTATAATATCTTAATTTTATTTTAACCTCTAAATATTTCTCACGACACATTTTCTCTTTAAACTTAGAAGTAACAATATTTTTAATGTTATTAATATTTTGCAATGCAATATTTTCATCAATCTCCCAATGGTTTAACCAGACCCTGGTATCTTTATACCAACCTCGTTTGAGCCTTAGGTGGTTTTGGCTGGAATTTAAAGTTATCTTAGGAAGTATATTGTCTCCCATGTTATTGAATTTGTGCTTACACAACAGGAGCCTAGCCATAGCTAGGCTCTCGATAGGGGAAAGACCCACTTCTACAAGGAGAATAGGATAGGGTGTATTGCTTTTAATTTTGAGGTTATATGTTATAAAACGCTTCTAGATTTTCTCAATCTTTCTCCCGGATTCTCTAGAGATGTTGCAACTCCTAAACTTCACATCCATACAAAATAACATGAGAGACTAAAGTTTCAAAGAGGAGCTTCTTTTTATCCCACATCACAAGATTTGTTGCTTTACAATTATTTTCAAGACCAAAATAAGCTTTCCACCCTCCATTAATCCTTTTCTCAATGCTATAGTTCCAGTTGAACTTGTGATGAATATCAATTCCTAGGTATTTGTAAGAAGACACTTCCTCCAAGTTACTATTGTCATACACAAAATTAGGGTAAGTGTCCTTCTTAGATTTGATAATCATAAGAAAATGACTATTCCAAATTTACAGATTAAATAATTAAAAGTTATAATTCTTAAAAATATTTGATCCATTTTAAATAATATTTACCAGAAAAAAAAATGCTAAAAACACTCTTATAATTTATTAATTAGACTAAATATTAATATTAAATAATAAATATTTTATAAAAATAATCCTATACTCTTAATATATAATTAAAAATAATATATTAATATAAAATAAATAATAATAAATAAATAAGAGATATTTTTGTAGTTTATGAGTTCTATGATGGACAACGCTAGGGCACGGAATCTCTTTTTCATTCTTTCATTTTCAGTCTGCAACGTATTTTATATATGCCTTTTTTTTTTATGACTTATATGTATAGATAGTGAACTTCGAAAATATAATGATACGATTATAGTTATATGGAAAATTAAAAACAGTTTAATTTTACATACTTTATCTGATTTCTAAAATAAAAATACAGAAATTTATAATTAAGTGCCTTTTTAGGTATGATGTTTCAGTATATAGTTATAAAGAGCAATATATAATTTTAGTAGAAGTATCTGATTGGACTGGCATATTTATGGTTTGGCAGGTGTATCTGATTGGATCTTCTATTAGGTGGTGAATTCAATAGGGTAGTAGTCATCATCGGGAGGATAGGACGGTCCTTTCTATCTCGAGGGATTTTATAATGTTTCCTTATATGATGTGAGTGGCCTCCTAATTTTGGATGACTTGCATGGGTTGCCTTCTTATGGATGATTAAGACTGGGCTTTTTTCCTCATTGGGACTACTATTGCTATCGGTTTTTTCATCCTCTATTAGATATGTATAAGATATTTACAGTGGCGGCTCTCTGATCAGACTTCTGTCATCTGACTTATCTGCATGCAGTCAGACTATCGGGTTTGAGTATTTCTCTCTTTTCTAAGCAGGATTATTTATGAAAGCATCAATATTTTAATTAGTGACGGCTTCCTGATCTGTCCGGAATTGATCTATTGTATATCTGGAATAGATTGACATTAAGGATTGGAATATTTCATCAGATTGTAGACGCAACATATTTTTTATGGTATGTCTATACTGCCATTTTCATTATTATTTCACTTGGCTATTGTACAGTGACGGCTTTTTGGCAAGGCACCAAAAGTGATAAGAATTAAGCAATTCGGCAGCAATTCCAATGTCTTCATTAATATCAAAGATTGACATGGGGACGTTAACAAAATACATTGAGATTGAGGATGAGGTTTTTCGTGACTCTTTTGAGTGTCATGAGGAGGAAAAATATTTAGAACACCAGCTTGATGAATTAATCATCCAGAGTGCCTTGGAAAATAACAAGTCGGATTACACTGAATCTCAAAGGTGCGATAATAGAAAGCCGAACAGAAGACGTCGCAAGCACAAGAAGAATTACTACAAACATAGGATGGAGATTAATGAGATTTATCTGGATTATGAAGATTTTCATAGGAGGGTGGCAAGCTTGCAGAGAAGAGCAGTTATTGGGCATTGGATGTTTCCTGACAATAGTGAGGTTGACACGGCCGCATGGATCAAACAACACTGGAGTCCTATCATTGGATATGCACCAAAGGTTAGTTTGTTGATCAATGGGTGGTTTTCCTTCCATTTCATGGACTAGAGAAATGTACACAAGATCATTAGCAGGATGTGGGTTAGAGGACGAAGCTATCTGCAATTGATACCGTGGTATCTGGGTTTCAACCCAGTTATGGAGGCGCCACGCAGTAGGATTGTTTGGGTAAAGCTACCGGGATTTCCACTAGAGTTATGGACCCTAAAAGCACTGAATCAAATTGGGAACTCAATTGGATCTACAAAATATGTAGACCCTAGCATTATTGGTGCTGCTGACAAAAGAATAGCCTGGCTACTTGTGGAGGTCGACTTTGTGGGCGGATTACCTGGGGATGTTGACCTTTTATGGGGGAACAGACGTCATAGACAACGTATTGATTTTTGGGGTATCCCCTTCAGGTGTTTGATTTGCCACAAAACGGGACACTTGCGGGATCTATGTCCTCTTCGCATACGTACTGTGCGAGCGACTGAGGCTGTCTCTGGGGCAAATGGAAGCAGACCAAATCTTGCTACTTCAGGCACTTCGGGTGGAGAAACACCAGGTAATCTTTCTCCCTCTCCTTTGGAGAATGATGCTTTCATATCTGAAGATGAGAATTATGATAGGCATGTACCTTCTTTACGTGGACCTGATAGGATTTCGCCTCATGAAGCCCCTATTGACCGTAATAGAGCTTCACCGGATGCCTTTATTCCACCCTCTACTGATCCATCTTATCCACCCTCTCTTCATGGGTTTTCCCAAACTCCTATCACTCATATTTCCTCACAGGAGCGGTCTCCACAGGACTTACATCCTGGAGTTGTTGTTTCTTCATCTCGCCTTTCACCCAACCGTCCTTTTATGCAGGATCCCCCGCTTTTCCAATCTGTCAATTTCTCGGTTGGAGGACCATCTGCACCATCCTCTTCACCTAGAGTATGCCCTACAATATCGAACTCTTTCTCTGATCTTACTGATGTCGTTTCCCCTCCTGTATCCCCTAGGAATATGGTAGGGAGCGACATTGACTCTATATTGCGCAACCCCAATTTTGATCTGGCGGCACTGTCGGTTTTTGAAATACCTCCTATGGACTTGGAAACACATGCTCCTCAATCTTCAAATGTCAATGTCACTATAAGGAAAAAATAAAAAAACAATAAGAAACAGAACAAAGGAAATTTCAAATCTATTTCTCTATTCGCTGAAAGAGAGGACAACTTCACTGACATTCCCATATCGGTGGCTGAAGTTAATTGGGATGGTTCGTGGGCGCTTAGAGCAAGCCACCCGGATCTGGGTTTGCAATGAATCATATTTTATCACTGAATATCTGGGGTATAGGTGATGGCCCCAAATCGCATTGCCTAAGGGAATTGATATTAGACAGTAAGTGCAGCATCTTTTTGGGTCAGGATACTTTGTGTATGCAAGAGAAAGCTCTAAGGACTTTCCTTAACTACAGACTAGGGTGGTTTGCGGCGGCTATTGGTTCAAATGGCCACTCTAGAGGATTAATCGCTATGTGGGATCCAGGATGGTTTACTTTCAAAGCTTATAGTTTCTCTGGTGGGATTCTTCTCTCCGATCATATGAGAGGTATGGTTGAACCTATCAACATCATTAACTTATATGCGCCATATGCGGGTAGACTATCTTTCTGGAAAAAAATGTAGGATGCTGGCATCCTAAGACTGCCAAATCTGGTTGTGATGGGGGATTTTAACATCACTTTACAGGTTGATGAATTATGGGGTAATTATGCTCGATTGGATCCACTTTCAAATTTCTTAAATGAAATGTTCTTCGATTTGCATATGGTGGACGTTAGACCCTGCCCACTGATTCCCACATGGACGAATAAAAGGAAAGGGAGAGAATATATTGGGAAGCGTCTGGACAGGGCTTTGATAAAGGATAATTTAATTGACAGATGGGGGACCCCCAGATCATTGGTTATGGTCTCTGATGTATCTGACCACATGCCCATCTCTTTATCATGGAACGCGTGGAGTTTTTACAAAGGTATTCCATACAAGTTTAACCGAGTTTGGCTTGATGATGCTGATTATATCAATTTGGTTAAAACGACATGGAATGAGGAGGTTGATTGTGATGTGCCAGCCCCTATAGAACGCTTTCATATCAAGCTTCAAAGGTTGAAAGCGACATCTAAAAAGTGGGAAGTACAGAAAAAAGCATCCCTCAAGGCTGAGCTTGGGGACATAAAAGACCGAATGGAGGCGATTTATAGAGGTTTCGTAAATAAGGCACCGGAGGAGGCATCATATGTTATCCTGAAACAGCTTGGGAAAAGAAAGAGGCAGATTTTGGAGATTGAAGAAACTACATGGAAGCTCAAGAGTAGGATTAAATGGCTGAAGGAAGGTGATCTCAACACTAAATTTTTTCATAAATATGCATCAGATAGAAGGAACAAGAATGCGATATGGCGGATTAAAAAATCAGATGGAACTTTTTCCATATCAACTGAGGAGATACAAAAAGAGGCCTACTCACATTTCTCTGATTTTTATCAAAAAGAGCGGCCAGCTGACCCGGAAAACCAATCATGGTTTTTGGATCATGTACGGAGAATGTTTGATTCGGCGGCCATCGAGATTCTTGAACAGGAAATCAACGGGAATGAAGTGCATAAGGTCCTGAAGTCATTCGCACATGACAAATGCCTGGGGCCGGATGGCTGGCCGGCGGAATTTTTCACTTTCTTTTTTGACATTATTGGTGATGAGCTAACGGAGGTGATTGAAATGATTAGGAAAAGAGGACATATGACTGCAAACTTAAACTCTACCTTCATAGCTCTGATTCCCAAGGTGGTTGATCCGCAATCTTTTACTGATTTTAGACCGATTGCTTTATGCAATATTATGTATAAAATCACGTCAAAAATCATTTCAAATCGCATCAGATCTATCTTATCTAATCACATCAGCCTCGAACAATACGGCTTCCTACAGGGACGCTCCATACATGATGCGATTGCCATCGCACAAGAAGTATTACATTCGGCGCATATTGGTAACAAGGAAGCATTAATTATGAAAGTCGATATACACAAGGCTTATGATTCGGTTGACTGGTCCTATATAAGGCTTCTACTTCTCAAGATTGGTTTTCCAATCAGAATCATACGATGGATTATGTCATGTATATCTACGGTTAGATATGCTGTGTTGGTTAATGGAGTTCCCACTCTTTTCTTTGGTGCTGCCAGAGGACTTCGCCAGGGTTGTGCCCTCTCTCCCCTTATTTTTATACTGGTTCTTGATGGATTTAGTAAGAGATTACACTATGCTGAACAGCAGGGTATTATAAAAGGCTTCACTTTCTCTGAATCTATCTCTACCAATCACTCACTCTTTGTTGATGACATGCTGCTATTTGGATATCTCAATAGGAATCATTGGTTTTTTATTCACATGCTTTTGATTAGGTTTGAATCAGCCACGGGGTTAGGGATGAACAAAGACAAATCTTTTCTCCTATTTGACAAGGGTGACTTACAGGAGATTCTCTTTATCGCTGATTATTTGGGGATTCACTCCCAACATATTTCTGAAGGCTTCACATATCTGGGATGCTTTTTAAAACCCTGTGGTTATAAATGCAGAGATTGGATGTGGTTAGTGGACCGTTTTAGAACTCGTATATACAGGTGGACTCAAAAATGGTTGTCTATGGGGGGCCGACTCATTCTTATTCAGGCTGTATTGTCACAATTGATGGTCTATTGGGGCCATCTCTATTATTTTCCAGCAAAGATTGTGGGGCTCATAAACAGGATCATATCCCAATTTCTGTGGGGAGGTACAAGACTTGACAAGAAGCTTCATCTCTGTCATATGGACATCATCTGTAGACCTATTGATTTTGATGGATGCGGGGTACTTAATACCAGGTTCTTCAACATTGCTCTATTAATTAAATCTTTCTGGCGTGCTATAAATGGAGATAATATATGGTGCGCTATTATAAGGTGTAAGTACATTAATGGAGATATTTTTCATCAGTTATTATGCAGGGAATTGATTTGTCCATCCAATGTGTCTGTTATCTGGGGCGGCTTTAAAAATATCCTTTCTTACATATGTGACCGCGTGACCTGGGGTTTTAATGATGGCGGAAGGAGTCCCTTGGCTTTCAAAGATATCTCTGGTCTCTCCTCGGACTGTACATTTTCTCCTCGTCTATTATCATGCATAACGCAACGGGGGTTCATTTTATTATCACAGACCATTTCTGGATGGTCTCATGATGTGCCGTCTTTCAAAAATGCTGAACAACTGGGATTAGCGGGGGAAGACGCGATGGAATGGGAGGAGATTTTGGTGTCATTCAAAATTGATGGATTCTGTAAATCGTCGGGAGACAAATTCATTTGGAACGGGCCGCTGAAGAATGACGCTATCATTGTAAAAGATGCCTAAAGGTATATCGTTTTCTCTGCATCGGGGGGTACCACTTCCAAGATTTTCTATCCTTATTGAAAGCGCAATGTGCCCACCAAGATTACCCTTTTCGGATGGTTGGTCTGGAGAGGCAAAATTATGACGTGGGATAATCTTTGCAAAAGGGGTTTACAAGGGCCGAATCGATGTGCTATATGTTGTATGGAGGCTGAAAGTACTTCGCACCTGTTCTTCACTTGTCCTGTTATAAAAAATATGTGGAGATATTTTGCGCCTCACATTTCTAATCCAAATTGGTCTGCTTCAGAGTTTATTTTGGCTGTTAGGGACTGGGACAGGCTAAAAGGCAAATACAAGTCACTCCCTTTCTATTTTATTTGGGAAGTTTGGATTGGCAGAAACTATCTCATATTTGAAAATAGGCCTTTTCTCCCGCACATTATCATGTCCAATATCATGAGCTGGATTGTAGATTGGAGTGA
Organism: Pinus albicaulis; assembly: GCA_034641835.2. Classification (NCBI taxonomy): domain Eukaryota; kingdom Viridiplantae; phylum Streptophyta; class Pinopsida; order Pinales; family Pinaceae; genus Pinus; species Pinus albicaulis. Next base: position 606,312,102 of record CM076582.1, read on the forward strand.
CACTCCTCAAGTGGTGGTTGATAGATCTATTAGAAACAGACCCCATGAGATCCATCTCCCAGCAATATATTTTGATGGGGTATCGAAGGAAGGCATCATGGGATGTGGTGTATGGGTCAAAATGTCCCAACGAGAGAGAATTCACATATACTGGAATGGGGGTCCTGGCACTAATAATAAGGCAGAAATCATGGAACTTTGGGGTAGCCTCCTCGCTACATCAATTCTCCAAATACAGAACCCAAATTTCTATGGAGACTCCAAGCTGGTTATTGACTGGATACATAGCAGATGTGATTTTACTATACCAACTCTGAGGGGATGGATGCAGAGGACTCTTCGCATGTGGCAGACCTTAAAATGTCCTCCTATTACTCATATCTATAGGGAGAATAATACCAGGGCGGATGGTCTATCCAAAAAAGGCATCTCTGCAGATTTTGGCCAGATGTATTTACTTCAATACTTAGATGGGGTACAGACAAGGTCTTCAATGATACCTATTCCATGACGCTCTCATACTCTCCTTCTCCCTTATGTTTTTAATTTTTTCATCATGTTTTTATGTTCATATTTGTATCGGCTATATTCTCCTTACTTCTTTACTCCTTCCATACAGTTCCTTTTGGTAATGGAATCAACACATGCGTGCCTGTAGGAATACTTTTCCATGTTCTATTGTAACAGGTTGACTCATATGGGACATGGTACTGTATGGTATTTTTCCCTTCTCGGTTCGGTATCTACATCAGGCGAGGCGGTTTATATTGCAAGGTCATTATATTTTATGTATCCATGTCAGAGTACCTTGCTATATTGTCTTCCTTTAAATGATCGATAGCATGTCTATTTATTTTGGTTCTGCTACTTCAAGCGAGCGGGTCAACAAGCGAGCGGGACTTCCGGGGTCGCTATATAAATGGCACTTGGTTTATTGCTGCTATTTCATGCCTACGATCCCTGTCTGTTTCGTGTAGATTTATGTTGCTGATCGTATCAAGCGAGCTTGCTTACCTGTGTACATAGACCTGTCTGCTCTTTTGTATGCATCTTCTTCATCTGTGCGGGTGACTTCCGAGTGTACAAGCGTCACTGTTTGGTGACCTTCATGTGGGATTGTCTCATGTTTACTGGCTGCTGATTTCATCCTATATTTTGAATGTCTTCCTTTATTTGCATCTTCTTTTTTTCTCCGTGCCATGACTTTGATGTATCTGTTTTATCCTAGCATGTGTATCAATGATTCAGGGATGCTCAGAAAGATTTGTATTGGGACTGGGTTTACCACCCGTAATTTTGCTTGCCAAGTACATCGAATGCCTTCTCTTTTGGAGGGTTCTTGATCGTATTTGGGAATCTCGTTTGTTCTTGCTGTCTTGACAGCCGAGAATGTTATGTTGATCATGTACTGTTATATTACTTCACCTAATATATACAACGTTTTTTTTCTTTTGAAAAAAATAAAAATTAAAAGAAAATTAACAATTTGTCTAGAAGCTAATTGTTGTATTAAAAGAAAATTAACAATATTTTTTTTCCAGAAGTTAATTATTGTATTAAAAGAAAATTAACAATATTTTTTTTCTAGAAGTTAAAAGAAAATTAACATTTTTTTTTTCTTGAAGTTAATTATTGTATTAAAAGAAAATTAACAATATTTTTTTCTAGAAGTTAATTATTATATTAAAAGAAAATTAACAATATTTTTTTCAAATTTTCCATTATTGTAACAATGTTGTCAGTATGCATAAATAATATATAGTTCATCCTAAGTTATTTGTCACCGTCTAATCTCTCTTGAACTACAATATACTTTCATGCAATAATATAATCTATTTGAATGTAGAGTATAATTCCATGCAATAATATAACTACAGTATACTTTCATGCAATAATATAATCTATTTGAATGTAGAGTATAATTCCATGCAATAATATAATTTATTTGAATGTATGAGTTAACGAGCAATTAGTTTGTTTACAATTTTTTCAACTGAGACATGCTCAAATTAACTTATGTATAATTTTTTGGAATGACCCATGCACAACTGATATATTAAGAAGAGAATAATTGCAATTGTGTGTAGAACTCTTTTACTTCTTATGTACATATTAAAATAGTTTGTTGCCTAGGTATTCATTTGACCTAATTGATATAATATACGCACTTGTTGTCTTATCGGAATTGTGCGGCGTCCGTTATAGGTGAAAAGATGTGAGTGTGATGTATTTTTTTTTCTTTGTAAATGTTTCTTGTTGCTTTGTTACAGTTGCCCATAAATAAATCTAGATAAGTTCGAAACAATAATCTCAATGATAATTGGTCTGCATGGCTGCAACTCACTAAGACCTTTTGACTTGTATTTCACATTGAATACCGGGATAGCATCATAAGTTTGTTAATTTGTGTTTCAGAGTCTGTTTGGATTCATGAGACAAAGCATTGGATTCAAAGCGCATATTCAACCAGGTTGCAGGTATTTTTATTTTGAATAAATTAAGTGAACTATATTGGTTTATGAATAGGAACAGCTGGATACTTCTGGTTAAATTAGGTGTTACTTTGTGTTTGGTTTAGGAATTAGTGATAAAGGCTGCTAATTGAAAAACAATATTATGATTTGATTTTTAAGTGAATGGGATAAGGTTTCAGTGGTGCAGACATTTTCTCTGTTACTGTTTTTCAGATGAAAAATATCGCTGGTTTATATTCATATAGCAAAATATGTCATTTTACAAACATTTTAGGTAATATTTTCATGTTGAAAATCAATTTGAATTTTAACCCAAAACAAAAAATATAAAGACCATATCATAATTTGTTTGTATACCAGTAGTACATCTTGTAGCCTTATAGCAAAAAGACCGGTAATACTTAGGCAGTGAAGTGAAATGAATTATGTCAGTTTAATGTTTTTTTCTGTCATGATAGTGTTGTCTTCCATGTGTGTATAGTGCATGTACTCTGTCTCTTCTTTTAGTCTAGTGAATTCGCTACTGTGTTTGTTTCTCTAAAAATATGCTGAAAAGTGATTTATCTGAAGGCTTGAATGAGAAGCTTTATAGGTGCCATCAATCTATCTATGGTGGCTTTTGAGTCACCATAAATATGTATCGTGTCCTTATCCTTCTATATGGTGAACCATAGTAATCCCCAGAGAGCCACAACCTCAGTCCTCGTATTTGTACCCATTCCTGCAAACATCATTCAAAAAATTATGTCTTCCATCCATGTCGGCCAATATTTAAAAAAAAACAATGGAAATTAACAACTTTCCATTGTTAATTTCATACGGATAACCTTGTTACTATCGGAACCCTGTAAAAAAATTCAATGCAAAACATATATATATATAAATATATGTTTTGCATTGAATGTTTTTACAGGGTTCCGACTGGGGTGTCCACAGGCTAATCCTTGAAATGATAAAGCACATCACTCTTCGAATGCTCTCAGACTTCGCACTTTAGGGGGCAATTTGTTACACTGAAATTTGTCACCATGACGTTTTAGTATCTATATGATTTCATCATTACTCATATATTACTCCCTTAGAAGTCTACAATACCAAAGTTCCTAAAATCAAGCCTTGAAATTGACAGAAAAGCTCATAAAAGTCTTAAAAACACTTGTACCACACTTTCTCTTAACATTTCCTGCGGTGCTGCACCTATTTGTTCTAAAGAATGCAGAGCTAAACACATTTTTTCTTCATTAAAGGTGCAGACCCTTGTTAAAGGTAAAAAGAAGGCGAAAAGGAACATTTAGAAGCCCAGCAGTCAAATCTGGAAACTTCTAAAAGAAATTATCCGGTCGAAGGTTCGCTCCTATCATGTATGTTCATTCCTCCATTATGGGAGCCTATCCCTTGGTTTATGGGGCTTAATCCCTTCAAAAGAGGATTCTATCCCCTCTTATGTGGAGCTGAAACCTCTTCTCTTTTCCTATAAATTGAAGCCATAGTGCAGCCTAAAAGGGAGTTAGACTTGGAGAATTTTTGAGGAGAAACGCTGTAAAAACTCAGACTCTCTTAACTAATCATTATGTGGGAATGATTACACACCCATGTGAATTTTAGCTGAGAGAGTGCAAAGCTTGTCAAAGTAAAGGAAACGCCTGTTCTGAACCCCAGGAAGGCCTGTACAACATCAAGGCGAATATGGTTGTAAGGCTCTTTCTTCATCAAAGTTAATACGAATAAAATCCATTTTCTCAATGAGTTCTTTAATTAAGTAGCTTGTTTATCATGTTTTATCAATGAGTTATTTAATTAATTAACTTGTTTCTTGAATTCCTTGATCATCTTGATAGATATATGATTCGTGAATTAGTTTATACTATGCAGATGCTATTGATTTTTTCCATGTTTGTGATTGCAGATATTTGAAGACGACTCTTTCAAGCAACTGGAAAGAAGATCATTACAAATAGCGCTGGACTACAGGTAGGTCTTCAAAACCCCTGTTGTAGCTAATTCTGAATCAAATATTGTCTAGAGAAAATAGTTTTTATTTTTCTGTTTGTTGCTAACAATCCGTAGGACACTTGGGAGGTTTGTCTTGTCAGCAAGAATGACTTATCCGTCCAAAAAACACTCATTAGAAAACTCAGATTCTAAAGGGAGCAACGGTTATTAATTTTCTTCAGAGGCATTTTCAATTATTGTGGATGGTGAAGACTTTATTTACAGAGCGACCAACATTCAGCAGGATCAGTGCCTTTAGGCTAGAGAACCACAAGTTGATAAACTCTCCCAAGAAAAATATTGAAGTGTGGAAGAAATGCAGAGTGTGGGTGGTTGATCTACCTAATGATCCCTCATTTTCTCAGAAGGACACGTCAGCCAATCAGGAGAATGTAGCAACAACGGAGAAAATTCAAGTTCAACAGATATATTAAAGTTTTAGTTTTATTTTATCTTTGCTAAGAGATTCTGATTGTGATGAGATACTTTGATGATATATAATAGGTAGTTTAAGCAATTCCAAGTAGTTTAAGTAGTTAAGAGTAGTTTCAGCAGTTACAAACTGCTTTACATTGTATTTAAACATGAAGAAAATAATGGAAAATGTTTCGAGTTTTGGACCTTTGGACTACAATAAATTATGTACTCAATTTTTTGATGATTAATGAATGAAGATCAAGATTCTTGCATTTGTCATTATTGATATGTTTTCCAGTTTCCATTATGTCTTTTCTTTCTATGAATAAAATGAAGTAATGTAGTTGCGGGTCTCTTTTTACATATGTAAGTAAGAGTTAAACATCCTTAATGGGTGCTCCTTCATTTAAACTATTCCACTCACATGAAATTCTTCTGAAGTTTAAAGTGATAGATCTTGCTTATCAACATATCAGTTTGAGCTTCCTTCATGTTCTTCCTATCACTTCAATTAATATCAGCAGATAATGGCATTGTGAAGCATTTATTATATCAGATTATTGAGGGTTTAAATAATTAATTTCTGAAGGTGATTAAGCAAAGACTATCCGATATCATATTTTCGTGACATATATATATATATATTTCTTGAGCACTGATTCCTTATCACAACCAAGGGATTGTTTCTTGAGATACAACAGATCCTCATAATAACTTTGACTTGTTCTGCCTATACCCCTAATTTTGCAAATTTTCCATGCAATAATTATTACTAGAAATTATTTATATTATAATTTTTTTGATTAATTAGGATACAAGTCATTTTTATCTCAATTTATGAATAACACCGAGGTACTACTCCAAATTCAAAGCCTTTAGACATAACCCCCTTTGAATTAACTTTAAAATGAATGTACTCATGCCTTAATTCTAATTATGGATCTTTGAATTAGCCATTTCTACTCAATTGTGCCTTTTTCCGTTCGCGAATACTAACTCAAAGGCCTACTTTTTCCACATTTATAATAAAATATAGTAAGAAGTAGGAAGATGATGAGATAATATACAATTATTAGTTAGCCACAAAAGGGCGAAGTATTGATAATCACCATTAGGAAGGATAATGAACAAATAAATGGAAATGTGGTAATATGGCTAGTGATCTTGACAAAAAATGCAAAATAAAAATAAAATTGAATGGTCCACCTTGTTTGGCATGTACTGAGGATTCGATAAAAAGGGGGGGAAACTTCACAACTACGTAGTTAATTTTTATTTTGAGCTAGCAAACTGGATGGATTAAACAAGGGTAATTGGTACCAATGGGTGTGGCAACGTTATACTTTGGGAGAATGCTTATAACTATTGTTTCATTGAGTGGAAACAAAAATAAGTGGAAAATATTAATGACTTAAGTCTAAATTTCAAATTAATATGAAAAACTACTTTGTTAGAATCATGGTTCACATAAGTATTTGATACAAAAAGCCTAGATAACAAAAATAATTCACTACGAGCTAGTTTTAGGTGAAAAATCAAGTCAACAATTGGATAAGAAGGGTCTCGCTCAATATAAGTACTTATTCTCCTTTGAAAAAAAATTAAATGGATTATAAATATTAATTTTTTATGACTAGGGTTGACACAAGAGGTTGATCCAAAATACATGGACTAGGAAAACATAATTCAAAGACCTTAAGGTGGTTTGAGTTTAAAAAATAGGCCCATGATTGGATAAGAGTTATTTTTTGAACATGCATTTTTTTTTCTTCATCAGTGGAAAGATAAGATAGGCCTTTAAAAGAGAAAATTGAAAGATATTTTTACTAAAAAGTAGAACAACAATATGATAATTTAGTTAACAAAGGGTTCTATCAAACTTTCCAATAGGATTGATGCATTAGCTTCTTCTGAGACCTAAATTTTGTGAAATGATATAATAGGAATTTAAATTGACTAATTTGTAGGAATTAATATTCCCCACTTGAAATTGTCAACTTAAGGAATTTCTTCTATTAAGACAATTGCATTCTCAATTTCAAATGTATGTACAAATATTTGTCAAACTTCTTTAAAAATATTTCTCATGCTTTTGCATCCCTTTTTCTCCTACCTAGTAGTTGCATATCACTGAATGTGTTTGAAAAATGTTCCATCCACAATATCTCATTTCCTAAAATGACCATCTACATCGTATGCTCTAGCATATGGAAGCCTTTTTCTATCAAAAATTTCAATTCTCTATCTTTTTATTTTTATTTTTAATTATACAAAATGTAATTGAAACAATTGCAAAACTAATCTATCGAGCATAATTTTTAGTTAAAAAATTAAGCCATGGTTGGATAAGAGGTGAATTTTGTAAACATGTGTTTATTTTCAATGGAAATCTAAGAGAGGTCTTTATTCGAACAATAAATATTATTAAAATTGAAATAATTTTTAACTAAACACTAGAAATCAATATGATAATTGAGCTAACAAAGGGTTCTGTCAAACTTGCCAATAGGGTTGACCCATTATCTTCTTCTGATATGTGGACTCAAATTTTGTCAAATGATGTAATATGAACTTGAATTAATTAATTTGTAGTGATTAAGACTCCCCACTTGAGATAGTCAATTTAAAGAAATTTATTTTTTTAAATAATTGCATTCTCTGTTTCAAATGTATGTACAAACAATTGTCAAACTTTTAAAATATTTTCTCATGCTTTTGCATCCCTTTTTCTCCCACCTAGTAAGTACATATCATTGAATGCATTTGAAATATGTTATATCCACAACCTCTCATTCCCTATAAAGACCATCTATGTAACGTACATCATAGTAACAAATAATAAAAAAATTAACCTTACTATAATACTCTAAACATACCACTTGTACCATAATCTTTTTAAAAACCCATAAGGGAAATTAGATTTGAAATCATGCAAATTTTACATCAATACATCCATTATTTCATGTGGCTAATCACCATAACCTAAGTCGGAAGTCTTATCTCTATCTATGTGATACCTAATAGCCTATTCAGATAGATGTATATCTTTAATACTCATTACTTAAATAATTAAATGCGGAAGGACAAACGATTATGGAAATATTTTGAACCACTCATTTGGTTAAACCATAGTGCGTTAAGTCTTGTCGAACTTGTTTATATCATAAATGAGAATTACATATTTGTACATGTATCTGGATCTCTACGCCGCGTTAGGACATCTGTCTGTTTGCCTGTTGTTTGATCTGGGGTCTAAGGATCAACGATGGAGGGTAATGCGGTACCTGCTTAGGGTATCGACCCCGCAAACCCTAACCACCTTTCATAATTTCCGCATTGATATTTCACCGACGTAGCCCCTCTACAACTCCTGTAGTGGCATGGAAACTGTCGACAGGTAGAGACCATGCTCCAGTACAAATTTAATTTCCATGGACATAACCAACCAAGTAAATTGTTTTATTCACAAGTTGTGGCATAGCTATTATGGTTGCGTTGAGTTCTTTGCTAAAATTACATTCCCTCTCTGGTTTATTCTTCGCAGAGTACTATACTTAGCTTTATGCCACAAGCTATGGCAGTTTAGTGAGAATTTATGGTTTTAAAATGGGTTTCTCTGACTTTTCTCCAAGGTTTGGAAACCCACACCATTACCAAGTGTGCTCTCGTTTCTCCTGCGGAGTTCTTCCCACAGTGGCAGGTAAATGGAGGTTCTCGGTTTAATTTCTTTGATAAGGTACATGTCGATTTTAATATATCCTCTATGTATTTCCACGAGCTTAATTCTTTAATGGTTCCTCGCAGCATTTCCCTCAAGCCTGCAAAAGATGTTTACACAGGTATGCATGCTTAACCTATCTTCTTCGTTGTTTTTCTAGCTCCACAAACCTAGATGGGTCACTAGCTAAATTTTTCTTATTTTGTTTTTCTTTGGAACAGGTAACCACTTAGCCCGATAGCCAAGGGTCACCCAACACGATTTCCACATTTAGAGGTTTTGTGCTTGTCACGAGTTCCTGACTATGTCGTTGCCCAAATAGGTAAAATTACTTTGTTTTCAAACTTGGGTTGCAGAGGGACCGATCATAGCTTTGGGGTTATGTGGCATTGTGAACTCTAGATCTTGTCTTTTGTGATATGGACGTCGTGCCGATTATGTCATTTCTTGTTAAATTCAAGGCTCTGCCTATTCGGAATTTTTGCATGAAATTCTATGTTATTGTAGTAAACAATTTGTTTCATGTCCCGAACTAAGAGAAGGATTTTTCGCTATGCACAACAGTATATATATATTGTTTATAAATATTTTATCAGAAGGGTTATTTGCTTCCTTATTTGTGTGTTTAATTGGAAATCTTCTGCATGCTTCCCAAGCGATAGCTAAATTTGGTCCTTATTTTCAGTATTACATTTACCCCACTAGGGTTAGTAGTGCAGAAGTTATTATGCTCTCTTGAATATGAATAGCTATGAATTGGGTTTCCTTCCCTAGTGACTTCATATTTTTTTCATATAGATTCATGCCCTCTCAGCCGAACAATATATTGATTTTTCTTGTTATACACTAATGTTTGCAGTGAGTTACTTTTGTTATACAGTTTATTATATTGGCATTATCTTTTCTGGATATTAGTTGCACATGTTGTCTCTGAATTTCCTATATATGTTTGTAAATATATATTACGTTCCAAAAAAAATTTCCTTTCTTCTTTTAGGAATGGTAATTCTACATAATTTATTCCAGTTAAAGAATATGTCTGGACCATATAGGCTTCTGTCCGTGTATATCATAGGTTGGCAGAGAACGACCAGTTCAGGGTTTGGAGCTTCGACTCTGAACCCTGAATTAACGGTTTTCTGTTTTGTCATTTATAGTAAAGAGGTTTTCTAATTAATATTTACCAGTTTCTTAAAACCCTATTCTTTTCTTGTTTACAATCCCATAATTTTTGCATGGATATAGTTTCCTCACATAGTATAAATAATTACTGGTACTTCTGTATTTTCTGGTTACTCAAAGTAAAAATACTGATAAATATAAAATCCAAAACCTTCACTGTGTACATAATTTCCATTTTATAACTTAAGCAAAACACTTTTGTATAGCAAATATTCTATCTAAATCCACAGTACCGGTTCTTAATATTTTCTATAGTTTGTTACTTATCTCGTTTCCAGACTTGCTGATGATGTCCTCCCTACCGTGAGGGAGGCAATTACTTCCTCATCTCCCCCCGTGCTCCACACCTGAGTTGAGTAGGCTGACGGATTTTTCCTAAAGAGACCTCAGGACCCCCAGCCCAGTACTCTTCTTTCAAGGATTCAGGAACACTGAGTGTTTCCACTGGTCACTACCAGCTTAGGAATTTTCACTCTCTTCCTACCTCTCCTTGGTCATAGAACAAAAGCCCTTTTCCTCACTAGGATGTACTTCTATCCCTATAGGAAAGGAAATTGTCTTTAACTGTTTTATGTTCAACCACTTCTCAGTTTTTGGAATACTTTTATCATCAGTCTTTTACTTTTTTATGGAACCACTATTCCATGATTAAATTTTATTTCAACAAAACGTAATTAATTTATGTTAATCATGTAATCTTTTTCTCAAAAGAAATAAATGTTTTAGTCTCTTAAAAATAAAATAACATAACAACTAGTTAGCACTCAAGCCAGTTGTCACAACTTCCCCTCTGGAAGTAAACACCGTCCTTGGTGTTTCACTCCAGCTTAGCAAAAATTTCTGGATAATCCTCACAAACAAATCCTTCATCATCCCAAGTAGCCTCATCCGAGCTGAAGTGATTCCACTGCACTTTAACCTGGGTGATGGCTCGCCTCTAGAGCATGATTTCTCTCCAATCGAGTATACACTGAGGTTCAACCAGAAATTCGTTGTCTGGTTCAACCTGCATTCAACAAAACTTTGAATTAAATTATCATAAAATTTAGTATTCTAAGACAGGATTTTTAATCTTAACCTACCTGAATGCTTTGCAAGTGGATTACATGCTTTGGGTCATGTATGTATCATTTTAGTAAGGATACATGGAACACATTATGCACCCGAATATGGGTGGGTAAAGCCAATCGGTACACCACAGGTCCCACCTCTCCAATATCTGGAAAGGTCCACAGAACCTGGAAGCCAACTTGGCACAGGAGGTCCACCTTAGTGTGCCCTTCTTTAGTTTAATCCTTACATACACATGATCGTCCACTTCAAATTCTCAATAAGTCCTCTTCTTATCTGCATATACCTTCTGACAATCTTGAGCCACTTTCATATTTTTTCTGATCTTTCTTACTTCTGATTCCATATCAACTAACATATTCAGTCCAAGCATCAACTTGGTTTTGGGGCTGCTCCAATTGATGAGAGTACGACATTGTCGCCCTTACAAAGCTTCAAAGGGGCTCATCTTAAGAGACTCCTGGTAACAATTATTGTAGGGAAATTCTACTAAGTGTAGATATTATTCCCATTTTGTTGGTTGTTGCATCACATACATACGCAACATATCTTCCAAGATTTGGTTCACTCGCTCAGTTTGTCCATCCGTTTGAGGATGATAAGCAGTGCTAAAATTTACTTGGGTTCCTAAACCTGTAAATAGGGTCTTCCAGAATGCTGAAGTAAACTTCACATCTCTATCTGATATAACAGTCTTTGGAATGCCATGTAGTCTAAAAATCTCCCTCATGAAGATATCGATTATCTGCACAGTTTTGTAAGTAGATTGTATGGGTATGAAATGTGCTGCCTTACTCAATCTATCAACCACCACCATAATGGAATCATTATGTATTTTTGACCTTGGTAAACCAGTAATAAAATCTAGGGATATAACTTCCCATTTCCATTCAGGCACTGGTATAGGCTACAACAATCCAGCTAGATGTTGATGCTCCACCTTAACTTGTTGACATTCCAAGAATTTGTTTAGATATTCCGCAATATTCTTTCACATACCATGTCAGAAATAAACTTTTATAATTGCTGTTAGCATTTTCTGATATCGTGGGTGTCCTACGTAATTACTGCGGTGATATTTATCCATGATCAGCTCTTTTAAACTCATTTGGTTTGGAATATATAAATTTCCCTTGAAGGTTAACGAATGATCTTTGCTAATTCCATAGTCAGAAGGTTTTTCTTGTTTGTTGGCTTCCTCCACTTGCTGCCATAAAAATCGGTATTTGGGATCCTTCTTGGCTTCCTCTTTTATCTGATCTACAAATTTACATTCAATTTGAATATAACAAAGTTCGTAGACACAATGCAGTTTTCTACTTAAGGCATCAGCCACACGATTTTCCTTGCCCTTTACATGTTGTATATCAAAATCAAATTCACTGAAGAAAGCATTCCACCTTGCTTGGCGGGCATTTAGATAAACTTGCTTAAAGTAGATGGTTAAGCTACTATATTTGGTTTTCAACACAAATATTTTTCCTAACAAGTAGTGTCTCCATACTCGGAGTGCATGCACTATTGCTGTCAGCTCTAGATCATAGGTTGAGTAGCATTGTTCATGATCCTTTAATTTCCTCGATTCATAAGCGACCACTCTTCCCACTTGCGATAATATTTCCCCAAATCCTTCCTTACAAGCATCGGTACATACTTCAAATTCCTTGTTGGATCAACTACCCTCAACACCGGGGCAGTCGTCAGCAAATGTTTCAACTTCTCGAAACTATTCTAACACTCACTGGTCCATTTGAATATTTTTTCCTTTATCTGCAAAGAGGTAATTGGAAAATAAATTTTTGAAAATCCTTCAATGAACCATCGGTAGTATCTAGCCAACCCCATAAAGGAACGGATATCTGCCACATTTTGGGGCAATCTCCATTCCATAATAGTTTTAATTTTCTCTGGATCAACCACTATTCCTTCAGCAGAAATGACATGGCCTAGGTACTAGATCTGTTCTTTGAAAAAATCACATTTGTTGAAGTTAGTGTACAACTAATGTTTTCGTAACATCTCCAACACTATTCTTAAGTGCTTCTTATTCTCTTCCATGATTTTAGAATAAATTAAAATTTCATCTATGAATATCAGAACAAACATGTCCAGAAAGGGGTGAAATATGCCATGCATCAGCCTCATAAATTTTGTCGGTGCATTAGTCAAACCAAATGGTAGTACCACAAATTCGTAATTCCCATATCGGGTATGGAAGGTAGTCTTGTAGATATCCTCATCTTTAATTCAAATTTGGTGATATCCAGATCTTAGGTCTATCTTCGAGAATACAGTTGCTCCTTTCAATTGATCAAACAGGTCATCAATCTGTGGCAATGGATACTTATTCTTGACTGTCAATTTATTGAACTGCCTATAGTCCATGCACATACGCATGGTTCCATCCTTTTTCTTTACAAACACCACCGGTGCTCCCCAAGGAGACACACTCGATCAAATGTACCCTTTTTCCAACAACTCTTGTAGTTGCATCTTCAATTCAGTTAGCTCTGGTACACTCATTCGATATGGTGCCCTTGAAATTGGTGATGCTCCTGGCATCAAATCAATAGTGAAATCAATGTCCCTTCTTGGAGGTAAACCTGATACATCTTCTAGAAACACATCCATGAAATCTTGTACTACTAGTATGTTATCCAGCATAGGAGTCTTCTCCTTAGAATTGGAAAAACCCACCTGAATGACATATAACTGACATCCTTTTCTAATACACTTACTCATTTGGGAGGCTATGATAGGACACAATTGTAGGGGTTTCTTGATTCCTTGTATTTCTTTACAAGTTCCATCTTGCATTCTGTAGTATATAATCTTTTCTTTACAATCTACCAGTGTCCAATGTTTCTCCAACCAATCCATGCCCAGTAGCACATCATAGGAGCCTAAAGGCAGTATATTTAGATCTACATTTAACTGCTGGTCTCCAATTTCCAATGTACAGTTTGGAATTTTGGCACCAAATTTTATTTTTCCCTAGTGGCTAGCTGTACCAGCCAAGGAGTTTGAATTTCTGACTTTGTAATTTACATATTTTTTCTATTTTAGGATTTACATAACTTAAACTAGCACATGGGTCAACCAAAATAGAAATAGGTTATTACCTTCTAGTTCTATCATCATCGGTTGATAATCTTCCTGACGATCTTCCAAAGTTGTGTTAATTCTAAGTACATTTCAGGCTACATCTCCCACTATAGAAGCTTCTTGTAGATTAGTTACTGTTTCACTTCTTCCTTGCTGTGGGAAATTTTTATAGTAATGCGCCTTGCCACACCCCCATCACTGTAGAGGTGGTTTCTGGTGTTGTCCTTGTTCAGGTTTGCTGGAAGCCTCTGTAGGCCTTTCTTCTGTAGGCCACTGGGTTCTTTGATGGTTTCTTCCAAACTATTTTCTCACTAAATTCCTTGCATAATTCTTAAAATTATTGGTCCTAACATTTTTGAAATTTGAGCTGCTTTTCTGCCCTTTTCTTGGCTGTCAATTTTTTGCCTATTTCTCCTTTTGCCTTGGACTGCTGTTAACACATCCTCGCTTTTTGAATTGCCTCATCCATGGTTCTTAGATTCACGAACTCAATTCGTTCTTTCATGTGGGTCGGAAAACTACTCAAGAATCGCTGGACCTTAGCCTTTTCATCCCTTAGATAAGGAACGTATCTCAATAAGGAAGTGAACTTGGTTATGTATTCATCCATTGTCATTTGACCCAACCTCAAATCATGGAATTATCTAGAATTTTCTTCATAGAAACGTTCTATTAGATATTTGTCTTTAAAGTATTGTTGGAACTCATCCCATGTCACATCCTGGTCTTCAATGCTGCGGCCATTCTTGACTTCCTCCCACCACAGGGTGGCCTTTTCTCTCAGCTGATAGATGGCCAGTCTGGCTTTAAGATTGCTACTATACTCATAAAATTGGAAGTACTTATTCATATTAATCAACCATGCTTCAGCCACCTCCTCCGCTTCTCCATCAAACGTAGGTGGTTTAATCTTTCAGAACTCATCTTGTAATTCCAATTTTTGTTTCTTAATTTCTTGCTATTCTGATACATTGCCAGACTCAGCCTCATTATAGTTTCTATTCTTGTTGCTTTGCTGTGAATGGCTTATTTCCCCTCTGTCATTGGTTTGGTCCTTAGTTTGTCATTTATTTTCTTCCTGCATGTCTCTGTCAGGACTGGGTTGTAACACTCCTTAATTCTATTTATCAGAAAGCCTCTTGAGTATCCTTTCTTGCTCTTGTATCAGGTGCTCATTTTCACTCTTCACACGGACCATTTCTTCATGCAAATTCTGCACAGTGCTTAGCAGTATATTGGTTTGGTGTTGTTGTTCCTCCAGTGGTCTACTAGTCTACTGGTGCTAATCCACACTCAGTTGAATCCACATTTCAGGATTCATTTCCAGTTGGGATTGGGGTGTAGGTTCCCCTGCATTCTGAGGTGTTTGCTATGTCGATTCCCTCCTCATATTGTCTTTTACAATGTTATTTATTTTGTGTGAATCATTTACACACACAATTTAACATGTTAGGTGACCCCTAGGGTCCTACCTACCGTGCGTACGCTTCTCTGATACCACTTGTAATGTACATCATAGTAACAAATAATTTTTTTTCAAACCTTACTATAATACTCTAAACATGCCACTTGTACCATAATCTTTTCGAAAACCCATAAGGGAAATTAGATTTGAAATCATGTGAATTTTACATCTATACATCCATTATGTCATGTGGCTAATCACCATAACCTAAGTCGGAAGTCTTATCTCTATATATGTGACACTTGAGAGCCTATTCGGATAGATATATATCTTTAATACTCAGAACTTAAATAATTAAATGCTGGAAGGAAAAGCGATTATGGAAATATTTTGAATTGCTCATTTGATTAAACCATAGTGTGTTAAGTCCCGTAGAAGATGTTTATATCATAAATGAGAATTACGGCTTTGTACATGTATCTGGATCTCTACGTTGCGCGAGGACATCTGTCTGTTTTCCTGTTGTTCGATCTGGGGTCTGAGGATCAACACTGGAGGGTAATGAAATACCTGCTTAAGGTATCGACCCCGCAAACCCTAACCACCTTTCCTCATTTCCGCATTGAGATTTTTTTGGGGTAGCCCCTCTGCAACTCCCGCTTTGGCATGGAGACTGTCGACAGGTAGAGACCATGCTCTAGTTCAAATTTAATTTCCATGGACATAACCAACCAGATAAATTGTTTTATTCACAAGTTGTGGGATAGTTGTTATGGTTGTGTTGAGTTCTTTGCTAAAATTACATTCCCTCTCTAGTTTATTCTTCACAGAGTGCTAGACTTAGATTTACACCACAAGCTATGGAAGTTTAGTGAGAATTTATGGTTTTAAAATGGGTTTCTCTGACTTATCTCTAGGGTTTGGAAAGCCACACCATTACCAAGTGTGCTCATGTTTCTCCTGTGGAGTTCTTTCCACAGTGGTAGGTAAATGGAGGTTCTCGGTTTAATTTTTTTGATAAGGTACAGGTCGATTTTCATATATCCTCTATGTATTTCCGCAAGCTTAATTCTTTAATGCTTCCTCGCAGCATTTCCCTCAAGCTTGCAGAAGGTGTTTACACAATTATGCATGCTTAACCTATCTTCTTTGTTGTTTTTCTAGCTCCACAAACTTAGATGGGTCATTGGCTAAATGTTTCTTATTTTTGTTTTGCTTTGGAATAGGTAACCACTTAGCTTGATAGCCAAACATGATTTCCACATTTAGAGGTTCTTTTCTTGTCACGAGTTCCTGACTCTGTTGTTGCCCAAACAGGTACCATTACTTTGTTTTCAAACTTGGGTCGCAGAGGACTAGTCATAGCTTAGGGGTTATGCGGCATTGTGAACTCTAGATCTTGTCTTTTGTGATATGGCCGTCGTGCCGACTGTGTCATTTCTTGTTAAATTCAAGGCTTTGCCTATTCGGAATTCTTGCATGCAATTCTATGTTATTGTAGTAAACAATTTGTTTCTTGTCCCGAACTAAGAGAAGGATTTTTCGCTATGCACAACAGTATATATATTTTTTATAAATTTTTTGTTGGAAGGGTTATTTGCTTCCTTCTCTGTGTGTTTATTTGGAAATATTTTGCATGCTTCCAAAGCAATAGCTAAATTCGGTCCTTCTTTTCAGTATTACATTTATCCCACTGGGGTTAGCAGTGCGGAATTTATTGTGCTCTCTTGAATATGAATAGCTATGAATTGGTTTTCCTTCCCTAGTGACTTTGTATTGTTTTCGGATAGATTCATGCCCTCTCAGCCGAACAATATATTGATTTTTCCTATTATACACTAACGTTTGCAGTGAGTTACTTTCGCTATACAGTTTATTATACTGACATTATCTTTTCTGGATCTTAGTTGAGCATGCTGTCTCTAAATTTCCTATATATGTTTGTAAATATATATTACATTCCAGCAAAGTTTTCCTTTCTTCTTTTAGGAATGGTAATTCTACGTAATTTCTTCCAGTTAAAGAAGATGTCTGGACCATCTAGGCTTCTGTCCATGTATATCATAGGTTGGCAGAGAACGACCAGTTCGGGGTTTGGAGCTTCAACTCTGAACCTTGAATTAATGGTTTTCTGATTTGTCATTTACAACAAAGAGGTTTTCTAATTAATCTTTACCAGTTTCTGAAAACCCTATTGTTTTCTTGTTTACAATCCCATAATTTTTGCATGGATATAATTTCCTCACACAGTCTAAATAATTACTGGTACTTCTGTATTTTCTGGTTACTCAAAGTATACTGATAAATATAAAATCCAAAACCTTCACTGTGTACAAAATTTCCATTTTATAACTTAAGCAAAACACTTTCTGTATAACAAATATTCTATCTAAATCCACAATACCAGTTCTTAATATTTTCTGTAGTCTGTTAGTTATCTCATTTCCAGACTTGCTGATGATGTCCTCCCTACCATGAGAGAGGCAATTACGTCCTCATCTCCCCCGTGCTCCACACCTGAGTTGAGTAGGTTGACAGATTTTTTCGTCCTCCCTACCATGAGAGAGGCAATTACGTCCTCATCTCCCCCGTGCTCCACACCTGAGTTGAGTAGGTTGACAGATTTTTTCTGAAGAGACCTCAGGACCCCAGTTCAGTACTCTTCTTTCTAGTATCCAAGAACACTGAGTGTTTCCACTGGTCACTGCCAGCTCAGGAATTCTCACTCTCTTCCTACCTCTCCTTGGTCACAGAACATAACCCATTTTCCTCACTGGGATGTACTTTTATCCTCTTTGTCTTTAACTATTTTCTTTCCAACTACTTCTCAGTTCTTGGAATACTTTTATCATTAGTCTTTTACTTTTTTATGGAACCACTATTCCATAATTAAATTTTATTTCAACAAAACATAATTAATTTATGTTCATGTAATCTTTTTTCTCAAAAGAAATAAATGTTTTAATCTCTTAAAAATAAAATAACATGACAACTAGTTAGCACTTAACCAGCTGTCACAATCTACATCTTATGCTCTCAAATATGAAAGCCTTTCTTTATCAAACTATATAAAAATTCATACCACTATATTATCACATTATATACAATTTTAATTTATAACCAAAATGTCATTAATAAATATAAACAATTCTCTAAATCAATTTTATTTACCTATATAAACAATTTTACCGAAAATATCAACAAAATGCATACAAATTTGTGATAAAAAATAAAAAAAATGCTAACATCAAAAATTAGTTAAAAGAACACCTTATCAACAAAACACCAAGGATTTTGTATTTATCTTGGTATCTTTGCCATGACAACATTACTAAGTAACTTGTTATAATAATAAATGCTATCATAATTCCTAGTGAGAGAGCTTTCCCCTGCCCCTTGATGTGGGGGTAATAGGTTTGGAATTTCCACAAGCAAATAAATAATTGTGTTTGTAGGCCTATGTTAATTGCTCAAATTCTTCACATGTAAAGGGAGTTTCTGCTGTTGCTGCCTGCACGAAATCTAGAAGGAAGAACAATTCAGCTTACTGGATTCACATCATACAGTGGCAATGTGCCATTGTCAGAGCCTGCAATAAGTTTAGTATGGTCCTTGTTACGCCAATAGTCTGTGATTTGCCTCAACTAACTGAACATGGCTGGCAATTTTACAGCCCTGATGGTTGATCACACCTGCTTTCCCATCTAAATTCCAAAAGATCATCATGCTAGAATCGGATTGATAGTATTCAGATTATCGATCAGGTGAGCCCATGTATAAAAAACAATTATCTTGTGTGAGATATGACCTGAAATAAACCTTGAAAGGATAAGCCAAAATCTGTTCTATACGAATTTCACTACTGAGATAGAGGAACCACAGATATGAGAATAATTTCAGTTTTAAGAGAAAACTTAGCTGCATATCTGCTATCAATTCCTCTATCTCCTTGTTCAGGTTGCTCTAAATTAGAGCAACATAACCATTGCACACCACTCAATTCCCAAGTACAGATAATCCTTCTCCAAGTCGCACCACAACTTCATCTGGAAAATTATCCCTCAGTGCTAAAGTTCTATGTGGGTAGTTGTATTTGGTAGCAAAACACCATTCTTGTTTCCAGCAACACATCCTTCTAGCAATCCAGGTGCCTGCTATATTTCAAAAATTATCAATCATGTTTCATTCCGAGAAGTTTGAGGGTTTTTACCAAAACTTTGAACGCGGGATAAGTTTCAAAATTTCCATTTGTTAAAAGTTATATGCATCATTACAATAACTTTATCAGTGACATTGTGAGAATTCTTTACAAATTTATAGCTGTTAGTGTTAATTTTTCTTTCAACTGTATTTTCAGAAACTGCTGATGCGTATATGGGTTTACCCAACATCAGTAAAAATGGGTAAAACTAAAAAAACAGTATGAGTTTGATTTACAGCAAGTGTAATTTGATAAATTAGGCATTTACATTATCACTAATTAGGCTTTGATGATTTAAGGATGGCATCAATTTAATATCAAATCAATTTAACTTCCCACAAGTTTCCATTTAAAAGTTACACATGCAAACCACTTCCAGTGGCTTTTCACTGTCAAAGATTATTTTTCCATAAATGAAGTAGCTAATGTATTCTATTAGTGCCTTTTCTTAATAAATATCTAAACCGGGCCTACTAATTTTTATTAAAATTGATTACAACGCCAGCTAAAATTGTAAATAATTTACAATTATTAATTATAATCCCAGAGTATATAAGCTTTCACAGTTAAACACATCGTGCTGTGTGAGTTCATTATTGAAAAATCATCATATTTAAACACATCGTGCTCTGTCAGTTCAATTATTGAAAAATCATCCAACCATCGAAGTGCATGGTATTGCAATTGCATATTTTAAAAACTGTGATTTAGGACTCCAGTAAAAGCAATAGTTGGGAGGAAATTCTAAATATAGAAAATGGCGTTCAGAATGATAAGTAAAACGCAGTAGTTTATTTATTATAGGTTTGGGAAGGTTTTCTGAAATAAGTTTTGAATCTAGTTAGAATCATAAGTTAGTTGTAATGTTCCAAGGTTTTTTAAGAAATTGAATTCATATATCCAATTTTAAATAACAAAATCAAAATGTGACAAAATTTTTTTTAGCCCTTCTCCTATCAAAAACATCATAAGTGCATATGATAAAAGTTCCATGCCTGCTTCCTGCAGGCCCAATTGAAAAAAAGGTCTAGACTCCTTTCAATTGGGATACAATAGAACCCCAAATATCATAACACCACCATTGCCAGTGGCTGTTTTCTCATTCTCTGGCTCATCTTTCCTGTTCTCTTCATTTGCCAACGGCTCCATATCTGCACTGCTGTGCATAATGCTATTACCGTGTACCAAGTCTGCTGCTTCTGAGTCACTGAAATTACTTATTGCGCTAGGGTCCGTTACTTGAGGCATTGATTTGAGGATCTCAGTACCAGGAACACTGGGAGACACAGCGAGAGAACTCTCAGGATTGATACTAGTCTCAGAGGTAAAAATGGTTCTCGGATGAAAACCCTGCAATTTTTTTATTTCGGGAGACCGACGAACAGTAATGTAAAAGGTGCATTCTGCCATGGTGCAGTCACCGGCGAAGTAAACCGTATCCCCTGCTTCCAGGTTTTTAGCCTTCACAAATCCTCTCCATCCTCTGGTGAGCACATAGGTGAAACCGCTCCTGCCCTTCCACTTTGTGAACGTGAATTTCCATTTTTTACCTTCATTATCTATAAATTTTAGAAATTTGCATTTGTTATTGTCCAGGATGTCTGTAGGAAAGTGATGCCGAGCATGTTGTATTGGGATCAACAACCTGTTTAGAGGACCAATATCACTACCAGTCAACTCTTTGTGAAATAGATGTTCTTTATGCATTGTAGAGGAGCCTGTAAGTAAATTGTCCAACTGTTGCAGATTAGGTTCACCCTGTTCTGTTGATTTATGTAACTGGAGAATGTGCTTCATCTGATGTAGTTTTTCATTATAGGAATGATCCTGGATCATTTGAACAACTTGTTCATCTGTGAAGCGATTTTGAAAATATAGCTCTGTTTCGGATATTGGTTCGTTTGGTAGGTTTCGGGGGCCATCTTTGCCTTTTAACTTGATGGAAGCTCTGTCATAAGCCAAGGCAGCTTCTTTCTGTGAGTTAAAGGTGCCCAGCCATATTCTCTCACCATTTGCATATATTTGTGCTCCCCACTTTCCATTTGTTTGAAGAACAATACCTGTGAACCGGCTTTTAGACTGAATGGCAGAGCTTGCCCTATTTTCAAGGCTTGCCTGAACTCCTTTATGACTTTTCCTTCTCATTGCCTGACCTATGAGCAGTGCTTGATCCTCTTTGGAAGGTTGAAGTGAGTCAACGGTGGAATGAGAGCCAAAGCTTGATTTTTCCTTACTTAAAACTGAAGGCTTCACCAACCCATCTGAGGCTTTGTACTGACACATCTGCTTCCCTTAGGTGAGATAACCATTTGGGGTTGGATTATATGATTCCTGCAAGTGTATTCAACCTCACAGTAAGTTATACTATCTGGTCAATTTCTTTCTTGCATCAAATATCAGCAAAATTTTCTGTAACACATGTTTTTTGGTTTCATTAGCTGAAGTCTAACTATAACCATTATATTTTCTGCAAAAATCATTGAAAACATATACAAAACAGTATAAAGCAGGGTCACATTAGGCAGCTTAAACTGGGGCTTTGATTTTGATATCATTGTGCAGGAAGCCACATGCTTTTTTATGTGATGGCAGCTTAAGAAAAAAAATGGGATCTTGCCTAATAAAATATTAAAATCTTAGAGCTGTAAGTCAGTCTCTAGGGGGTGAATGGGATCTATATTTTAGCTTACTGCTTAGGTATTCGGTATATCCAACAGGCAGAGAACACAGAGAATGTGTTGCTGAGGAATACTTTTTTTTTTTTAAGGAAATGGGAAATTCAACTTAGAAGGCATATCATTAATTATCCAAAGTTTAAGCAATTGAATTTTCATCAACTTGTCACCCACTTTGACATTAAGGTCGTAAAATCTCTAAGAAACAGTAGATGGGAAAATACACAAGCCCCCATCTCATGCAAGCAATATGGCGATGACCTAAAAGGGTAGAGGCATTGATGAAAGTTGAAACATCAACAAATATTTTGGTCATCCATCACTGTCTCCAATAAGATGGCATATCTTGATTGCAAAGGACTGTCAACTTGGTTTCAATGTGAGAAAGGAGTAAGTGTAAGGCATTAACAATAGTACAAAGAATGATCTCATAATATTTAGGCCATTTTTACATTGGAGAGAAATTGTTGTTGAATTAAATACTGAGTTTCAAAGGGTCATATATTCTGCTTATAATAACTACAACACAATGAGTCTTAAAGCTAAGCTTTTGTTTTTATTTCATAATGAAAATTTGCCTTTACTCATATCTTGACAGTTGATCCTTCCATAAAACGAATATGATGTATGCTTTTCAACTAGTTTGAACAAAATCCATTCCACTTTATGGTAGAAAATTTTGTCTCAAGATTGTTAAAGGATATACCTTCTCTGAGTTTACAATAAAATAATGGCCATTACCAAATGGAATTGTATCATAATATGTTAAAAAATAGTTGATACACAAATTATATTGATAGTATAGTTAGTTTGGCAAATGGATGATTTAAGCAAATGGAGAGCAAGTAATTTCATTTAAGACCAAGTATTTAAGTCAAAAAAACGCTTTTGAAAATGTTCCTTCCCAAAAAAAATACTCCCCAAAACGCTCTCTCTAAAAAAAACTCTCCCAAAACGCTCTCTCCCTAAAAAAATACTCCCTAAAAACTAGAGAGCGTTTTTTCTGTTTAGAAAACGGGCTCCCAAAATGCTCCCCCTGAGAGCGCGAATTGGGAGCGGGTTCGAGAGATCCCAATGTGCAAGAATGTTTTTATTCATTTATTTTTGTATTTGCCAGTGAGTTAGATAACCCTAGTCATGCTAGAGGAAAATAACTATTTTCCAACAATATGCACTATTTTGTGGGCGTAACCATCTTGCTCGAAGATACTAAGCCTATTAAACTAATCGCACCATTGTCAATATTACCAAGCCTACATTATTTAAAAACTGTCACTGCTAAGAAAGTTCGCTAAGATGTATTCTTTGTAACTCATATGCAAATACAAACTAAAGTTTAAATGTTCCGGGCCAACATTCAATATAAATCTTCTTAGGAAACAAGGAGTACATCCATATGGAGTATTGTACACAAAACATATTTGAACTAATGAGTGGTAATTTTGAAGTTTTAAAATCTAATTTCTCATTTTAAAAAAAGGACCATTGCAGGCCTCCAAGTTGCAGAGAGCATGGGTATAGTAGAAACCCCTCCAAGTTGTTGAGAACATGTGTAGAGTAGAAACCTTATCTGGTTGTTGTATACACAACCTCTATCACTAATTCTTAAACCCAACAGAAAATAATCCCCAGGTTAACAAGAAATTGATTGCATCTGCTGCTATTCATAAATCAAGAGAGTCATGTATATGAAGTTAAAAGCTCACGTGCTCCACATCTAATTTGTTCTTGAATGGAGGGTAAGAAGACATGCAACCTAGAGCAATTCTGATTGAACCCAATTCTTTGAAACTGCTTCTCATACACAAAGACACTGTCATTGTAGTATGTCTCCCGGGGCAACCTGAACAGTTAAGCCGTTGATGAAGTAAGTGGATAATGATGGCTCAACCTGTCTGACTTAATACAGAGGCTATTGAAAAAAAAAACAAAAGGCTTATGGGGGTGTGATTGCAATAGCCAACGTGAAATATGAAAATCAAAAGAATTATTGAGTCCTTATTATGCAGGCTAGTTACTATTGATATTCTTGTATCCGGAGATCACTTGTTAGTTTTGTAAATCCGGTTTATAGAACACCAGGTTCTATAATCGGTGATGATCTCAACCAGCAATCTATAACCTGGACCAAGATCTCTTTCTTTCTTGGGGTAGGCTCAATTGGGAGGGATTTCTCTCTTCAATGACATAGAGTGACCTAAACATTCAGAGAAGGCCACTCTTCAATGAGGCTAGAGCAGACAGTTAGAAAGTTATCTGCTTATGGAATGTGCAAGGTAGAGCAATAATTCCATAGAAAAGCCATGCCTTTCAATATGAAATATGGCATAAATAGTATAATAACAACAAATATACCATGTTAGAAAAATATGGCATAGATAGTATAATAAAACTAATATGTTGTCTAATCTTCCTAGCTCTACCAAGAGGTGTTCCAGCAATCATGCACATGATTCTTCTCAAAGAAGCTAGCAGCTAGCTCTGCAGTGTAGCCATAAATAAACCTACAAAAACATTGAAAGCTTAGTGAAGGAAACAAAATTGAATAAACTTAGTGAAACATTAAAAGCACAGTAAATAAAACAAAGCAACACTGTAATCTATGGGTGTAATTGATAATTCATGCTACTGATAATTTGATGCCTGCAATAGACTTATAAGCCACAATCACAATAGAAAAAATAGTGAAAAAGAAAAAATGTAACACTGTAATCTAGGTTAATGGGACAAGTAGTACAACACTCTGAAGTTGGATCAGTTGAATTAAGTAACCAGCATCGAGGTTTCTACATCGCAGCAACTAGTCAACAGCAACTAGTCAATGTGAGCTGAGCATACTTCAGCTAAAATACATTGAGATTCAACTTTTATAGATTACTAATAGGTAAATTTAACCAATTTCTACAACTCTTTGTATTTTGTATTTTTTGGATAACTGGATATAATACTACACTTATGTTTGAGTTAATTTAACCAATTTCTACAACTCCTAACTGGATACAATACTACACTTATGTTTGAGTTAATATTTTTTTAACTGCTGGCAAGTTTGTATGCATTCAACAGCTGCTGCATGTTGCTCGATGATATATTTAAAGAGTTACTATTGATATATTTAAATAAATTTTTTTGGTAACTGATGCTGTTTTGTTTTTAAAATTTTAATTTAATTTTTAAAAATATTTGTTTTTAATATTTTTTTTTTTTGCTCGGTCAGACTAATCCTACACCCACGGGTTTCGAACCGGTGACTTTGCAGAAGGGAGTGCCTTAAGAGTGCACCCCATCACCGACTGCTCTACGCCTCGTGGGCTAAATAGTTTTTAATGTTATATTCAAATAATTATTTATTTAAATAATTTTTAATGTTATATTTAAGTAATTAATTTTAGTAAATTGGAAAGTTTTGTTATTTATTTATTTATTTAAAGGAGTGTAGCTTAATTAAATTATATTATAAATTTTTATGAAAAAATCAAATTTTCTATTAGTTACATTATTATTTTTAAAAGTTGCATGGTTTAATTAATAGGTGAAATGGTTATTTTCTGAACGTTTTTTCTAGTTAATTTTGTTTAAAATTTAATAAAGATTTTGAAAATTCATGAGTTTAAGTTGTTTAATATGCAAAGATCAAGTACCTCGGGATTTTTTTAGGGTGTTGAATCCATTTATGCATTCAAAAAGTGAATTTTAAATAATAAGAAATCACAATCATACTAAAAATGTATTGTCCAATGATCTTGACCAAAAAGTCATATGGTTTATTAGTTAGACTAAACCTTTTGTTTTTTTTTAAGTTTTACAATCTATTACCAACCAGAGTGTATTAATATTGTTTTATTTTTTTATATATTTTTATTATAATATTAACAAAACAATATTAAAAATAATTTTATAGATTAATATTTTATTATAAAATTATTACTTGCCAATTATTTTTTATTTATAATAGTCATCTATTTAATATTATAATTTTATTTTAAGTTCATAGTGCAATTTAATTGGATGGTTGTGTTATGAAATATGATGTAAAGTAATAGATTCAATATTATGAAGTATGATGTAAAGTAAGAAATTTAATGTTCAAATCTATTGTAGGTTTAGCATGTATATATAATAATTATATAAAATTAAAATTTTATTTTGTGATAAGATATAGTTATTTATGAGTGACTGGAGACTTCCACAGTTGTTCATATTGTTAGAGATTTCGGGAATAATAACAATGTGTAAATGGTTGACTCGTCCAAAGTTTCACATAGTAACTCTATCCATCATCAAAGAACAAAGAGAGCCAACTTTCAGATATAACTCCATTCATCATCAGGGACCAAAGAGAGCCTTATGAGTAAACTAGTGCTGGAAAGCCTTTTTATAGGAATTTTTTTGAACTATATATAAGTTGGATTAAATGTTAAAAAATAAAAATAAAAATAAAATAATAAAATTTTAAATAATATATTTAAACAATTTTCTTTTATTTGAAAAAAGTAATGATTGAAATGGGATTATATTAATTATATGATCAAATTCAAACAAATTTGTCATCTAAATACAAATATAGAGGAATATGTTTGTTATTATTTTATTTATATTTGTTATTAATTAAACTTTTACTAATTTTTCAAAAAAATTATCAATCTGTTTCTATTTTTTCATTTATCTAATTTCTATTTCCATTATTTTTCTCTATCAATTCTGTTAATTTTTCATAATTAATAAAATCTCATTTCAATCATAGGGAAATTGGTCAAATATATTATTTAAAATTTTATTATTTTATTTTTATATTTTTTATATTTTATTTTTCGACCATTAATCCAAGGTATTTTTTTTTCCTATAAAAAGACTATCCAACACTCGTTTACTCATAAGGCTCTCTTTGGTCCATGATGATTGGTCCCTGATGATGGATGGAGTTACCATGCGAAAATGTTGGCTCTCTTTGATCGCTAATGATGGATGGAGTTACCATGAAAAATATTCCCTGATGATGGGTCAACCATTTACATAGTACTATTCTAGAAATCTCTCTCTCTCTCTCTCTCTCTCTCTATATATATATATATACACAAAGGTGTCTATCAAAGTTAAAAGGATATGAATGTTTTGAAAGTTTTATTTTTTTTAATGATATCTTGGTATCATACAAACATAAATTTTGATTGTCAAAAGTGTGTTAGATTACTCTTCAAGAGGTAGCTTATTTTTATTTTTTTAATCAGCAACAATGTTTTGATATCTATATTAAACTATTTAAAAAAGAAATTACAGAGTTCCAAAACAACAGAGATGGTAGCAACAACAATCCAAAATTATAATTATGGCTAACCTAGTATAATTATGGCTAACCTTGTTCGTGGAGTTAGAAAAATATATATAGTCTTTAAGGCCAACATGCGTTACAAACAATTGTAACTATGCAACTAAGTATTCCAAAATTACAACAAATGACACAAATGTCCATCTAACAAAACACAAAAATATATATAGTCTTTAAGGCCAACATGCATTACAAACAATTGTAACTGTGCAACTAAGTATTTCAAAATTACAACAAATGACACAACTTTCCATCTAACAAAACATGGATATAAAATGATCTTCTTAAATAAGAAGATTATCTGGTTCTTAAAAGATTACACAAAAACGAAAAATAAATTCTACTTGGATAGGTGTTGACCTAGATGTCTAGGTTGACTTTGACTATTCTAATTGTTCCTCCTTTGAGTAACTCTAGCGACAACCACTTCTGGAAGCTTGAGCTTAAGGCACAGGGTCATTGTGTTCTAGTAATTAGTGGTCATCCTTCCTATAGCTCGGGCAAAGAAACTGCAATGTCCCAAATTATTTAGGTGGGCGATTACACTAGAATATAGATCTATTTAGTGAAAAGAATGCTTAATAGTCATATATAATCACCTTAGCACACTAAGTTTTTTAAAAGCATAAAACTGATAAGGAAAGCAACAATGTATAGGGGAATGTAAGACGAAATGGAGGTAATTGGGTCTCAGAGGGTGTTTGGGACGTACTTTGGGTAGGTTGAATTTGGAACCTGTCATCTGCCCCATGCCCAAATTGTTGTATTTCCTCGTGTTCAACTCCCTCAACTGTTTGAACCAGAAGATCAAAATTTTCTTGACTTCCTTCTTATTTGGCTTACGAATATCTAAGCTTCGTTTGTTTATATTGTTGCATCATGTGTTCACACTTATTTTCCAAGATTCTTCTTAATTAACTAGAATTTGATTCCGAACAACTAGTCGATCTCAGGGTTTCCTCAAATGTTCATTATCCTTTGTCAGAGCCTGGTTTTCCAATTTCAATTGAGCACATCAATTTGTAATTTTTTTCACTCTATGTCGAAGCCTCTTCGTTTTAGACTTCTTACGAGAACTAAGTTTATCTATTAGCTCCTTAGTAATTATTAATTCTTCAGGTCCAAGGGTTTTTTGTGCTTCTTGAAATTCTATTTCTCCTTTAGATTCCTATGGAAATTTCTCTTCTTTACCCTCAGGAACAATTGATGATCTTGTCAATTCTGTTTGATTTAGTTGCAACGGTACATGCAACTCCATTGATTCTTCAAGCAACATGTTGACCTCCTTTTTATGTGCATCTAACTCCAAAGCTAATTTCGCCATCCTATAAGTTTTCTTATATTTAGGATTGTCAAAAGTTTTCACATCAACTCCAGGGTTTCTTGAAACTGATATTTCCTCCTTTATTTCAACCTTAGGAGTACTCAGAACTTGGGTCTCATTGGCTTCTTAAATTTTAGGATTATCAACCACTTAAACATTATTAACACCCTCATACCCAGAATTGTCATTCTTAAGGTCATTTCCCACCATCTTATGTTCATCTTCATGCATAGACTCTGATTCCATGGCTAAATTTTCAACCTCCTCCTCTTCTCAATCGAAATAAGGCAAATTGAACAAAATATGATCAACAAATTTACATGCCTGAGACACCTTGTTTTCTACTAAATATAGGCCCATGGCTGGACTCAATGGGGATATTTCTGGTTTGACCACAAACTCCACAGGTTCATTAATGAGTTCTGGTCCTACAATAGTGCTTAAGGGAATGGTTGCAGGTTTAGACGATCCCTCTACACTTTCACTCTAACGATATAATAAGCGGGTATTCACACAACGAGGAATTTTTTTTTATCTCCACCACCTCATCTAACTCTTCCTTAGATCCTTTCCTCTTATATTCTCCTCAACTCTTATTTTTCTTTGTTGCGGATGTTATGCCCTTTTTGTTTTCTAGTAGCCCTTTTTCTGAGGCTTTTTCTCCGCCTCCACTAAAAATCCTCCCTTCTTGAGCGAGGATTTCTTCTTTTTATCAACGAGTGTCTTCTTCTCTTCGACTAGACATTCTTTTGTTTCACTAACTGAGATATTTTCCCTCTCAGTAGAGGATGTTGTGTCCTTCGTTTTTCGAAGAAAAATTAGAAAATATGCTTAGAAAGTAGTTACAGAGAAGAAATGACTAGACTTGCCAGAAACGACCACCATAAATCAGGAAGTGATAGAGCATTTAAAGGTTAGTTACATTGGGATTTGTGAAGCCACAAAAGAAGGAAGCGTAGGTCGGATTTTTAAAATATCAAAGGAGATAAAGACAAAAGCACCAGAACATGTCAAAGTGGACCAAATATAGAAAAGGATCAAGGAATCTGCATGATGGATAAATCAGACCAGATCAAACGAGTGTGATCTATAAAAAGGGCTAAAGATGTACAAATTGGGCCACTAAGAGTTTTAGAAGTTGATGTGTTGAAGAATCTTAGAGTTCTACTGATACAACACTATGTGATGGCTCAAATTGAGTTTGGTGTCTTTTCTTTAAGATCATGTCATACCTTTATGATGTAATGCAGTCCATAGTTTAAGATTTCACAGGCATGTGCGAATATCTAATGTGATGTTTTGGTTAATGAATAAAAGGAGTTGTTTTGGGAATAACGTGTGTTGCGATGTTCGATTATTGTATGTCCCCTTTAAAATTTTAATTGTATTTGTAAGATCGCTTTACTATTTTAGTTATGAGTGTTTAATCTGCATATTGATTCTTTTGCACCAATTAATAGGATGTTCATGGTGAATGTATAATGTTGTAATTAAAACTCCTTCCTAATCATTCTAGATCCCTTATCTCTTTCTGTTCTAGCATGCCTCAAGTGAGACACTCCTTTTTCCAAAAGGGAGTGAAAATGCCAGCGATAAGCTAGACTACGATGATATCTTTTGTTGGTAACCTAAGGTTGAACCCTGGGTCTATGACGCTTAAATTTTACGCCAACAAATGGTTTTTTTGTGAGGACATGCAAACTTTAGAAGGGATCTAGACCATGGTGTCAAGGATTCTTAGTGGATATATTTAGGATTGGTGGCGTGAGAATATTGACCATATTATTTTGCAACAAGCCCAAGTATGAAAAAAGAATCTAGATTGGGTTAAGGAAGAGGTTTTGTACGCAAAACTGGCTTGTGACCAATATGAAATCTCTTGGTGCAAGTTTCTTGAAGAGTTGTAAAATTGGTTGAGGTGGTTACAAGTTAAAGCCAGAGTTGGGAATCACCTCATGATACACAGAGACTGGATGACAACTGACTTCATTGAGTTGCACCGGTCAGACACTAAACTAACAAGAGATATTGATTTTTGGGTGCATGAAACTTTAGAAGGCTATACTATTGAGTTCACAGCTGAAAAACATCAATATTTTTCTAAGGTGGAAGTAATATTTAAATACCAGTTGTGAGGGAGACTATTGAAGGATATGTTATTTTGGATCAAAATTATAATGGTTGAAGAAAATCGGTTGTCGTTCCAAGAAAATAGGATGGCCCCTTAAAAACATCGGTGTTGGGGAATGAATATAGGGGGAGGAGCGATACATAGGGCACAAATAGCTAATGAGTGGAGGGAGATAAAGTTGAAGGGAAATTAGGTTAGGAGAAGAGAATTACAGAGGATAGGAGAAGCGACAATGAGTCCAACGTTGTGGAGAAAAGGCATGGGTATTCTAGAGTTGCGAGGGAAAGGATAAAATGAAGGATCTCCTTTTAGTAGAATAGAAGGCATCAATAGAAGTGTTGCAGGAATTTCGAATGGGAAATATGGACCCCACTTAGATTCATGAGAGTTTCATATGCCCGAACTAGTTAGAAATACGATTAGAATGAATGATGAGCACACTCCAATAGATGATGACATGCATTTTGTAATGAGGAGAGTGTTCTTTGAGGATGAATTGGTCCTTGTCAATAGCATTTTTCAAGCTAGTGGTGCAACTACTCTCTCCCTAAACTTCCCCCGGTACTGTATCAAGATCCTGGTATTTTTTTTCCTAAATTGTGTAAGATTTTAAAATTTTAGCAAGTTCACTTTAGATATGCAAAAATTAGTTTTAGTGGAGAAAATAGTTCTGGTAGTAGTTTTTAGTCAAGTTCAGGTAGTTATTCTCAGTTGGGTTCCCAAGGATTTGTAATAGTTCAGCTAGGGAAAACAACCATGGTTGGAAATATCACTGGATCCGTTACCCATTACCCAGAGTTTTCAGTATAGGGCGATGAATATGTCGAGTAGAATTGGTACTTGTGTGAAATTGTTTGGAGGGAAAGATAAATTCCTGATGCCACCAAGCTCATTGAATTTCAGAAGACCTTGCAAGACTGGACTCTATGATGGTTTATTAAATGGTCTGAATTAAATTAAAAACCCACCATGGATAAATTTAAACAACACTTTCTTCAAGATTTTAAACTTCCTCAGTCCAATTAGCAAGGGTTAGCATAATTGTTGGATATCAGGCAAAGAGAAGGAGAATCTGCTTGGAAATGTATGCAACAATTTAAAGATGTTATTAGTAATTTTTCTTATCTAATCGATCCATGTCATCAAAGGTATTGCTTTATTAAAGCATTGTTTCCAGTGACCAGGATCCTGTTGTCGCAACAGAAGATTGATACAATGCAGGATGCTTTAGCATAGGCGGTGCAAATTGAAGCAATGGAGGGGTATCCTCACGAATACAAACCGGGTAATTCTTCCACTGACCCTGCTATTATGGGACTCCAAAATCAAATTTCTAATTTGAAAGAGAGATTAAAGGATCTTACTCCTACATGACCGATAAAGCCTCATGTTTGGTGAAATTTTTTTCAAGTTGAGGGACATCATGTCATAGAATGTGCATAGCTAAGGGGTATGGGGTTGTCTAACATGCCTATAGGGCCCCCTATGTCACCGTATAATGTTGGGGTTGAAAAAATTTCTTCGACCATGCCATTCAAAGGACACACCTAGTACCAAGTGTTTCCTAATCACCAAGGTATGTCTATGAATGAGTATTGTGAAATCTGCAGATCTTATGGTCATTTTCCACGTCTGTGTCATATTTTGCAAAAATACTCCAATGTGCCAAACAACCTATTTTGTGAATTTTATGGGTCACCCAGACACCATACAGATCTATGTATATCTTTGGATGCTTTGGTTAATTGCCTTGATAAAAAAACATTCAGAGTCAATGAAACTCCTCGTGATCGAGGAGAAGATGCTCCAAGGGGAGGGATGACTGGAGGAAGAGTTCCAATCAAATGTTATAATTTTGATCAATAGGGTCATGTTGCGAGAGACTTCTAAATGCCAAGAATACCTTAGTTTTCACACTACCGAGTAAACACACGTGATACTGAGGATAGTCCCGAACTCAGTGCTCGTTGGGAGGAGCACAATTGAGAAAAATGAGCGAATTTGATCAATGCAGAACTGCGAGAACTAGAACCATCTGTGCAACCATTAACATTGTTACCAGAAGGGGAAAAGAATTGGAGCTGATGATGGGACTCCTGAGAAACCTACTGTTATAAATCCTGCATCACCCAAAAGGTCCTATGATTACAATCAACTAAAAGAATATTATAACGATGAATTTGAACTCTTCATGCAGTTGGCTTCTTCTCACAACCCTCGCGTAGAGCAGCTGGAATGAGTGCAATAAAACATCCCAAGTTTCTCGCATGGAACTTCTCAAACTATTATAGAGTGGCTCAAGTTGTTCTTGTAGATTATGAATGATAAACAAATGATTGGTCATTTGCGCAATAAATTGAAGGCAATTGTGAAAAATGACCCATTCTCGGAAGCTACTATTTCTACCAACTTACCTAAGAGACATACTAGAAGGGTTCAGAGAAATAAGAAGAGAACATGAAGGGAATTAAAAATGGATGCAAATTGCAGGGTATCATATTAAATATTCTATGCTATATCTGCGGTTATATGTGAATATTTTTCCAATGAAAACTTGGGAGGTATTTGGGAGACCAAAACTAGTCTTTTTCCCGATTCAGCTACGCATGGAAAATTAGTACTAAATCCTACCTATTGGTTATTTGGAAGGTGTTGAAGTTGATATTGCAGGTGTCAAAACATATGCAAACTTTGAGGTGATAGATATTATGGGTGATCAAGATCCATATCTAGCCTTGTTGGGAATTGATTGGACATTTTTAGAACTATGTAGTTATCAACTTAAAAAGGAAAACTTTGATTTTTGAAGTAGATGGAGTCTGGGTCATACAACCTTTAGACCCCTATCAAGGTATGATATTTACAGAAGTTGTAGATGATGTGGAGGAGCCTAATATTTTGAACTAATTGTATCAGCTCACTGTTGGAAAAAGGGAAGACTACATCAATATGATGAAAACTGGTTCTATTAGCTGGAGAAGCATTCAAAGTACTAAGGTCGGTTCAAATGTTGCAATGGATGACTAGAAACAAGGAGATCATGAGTTGTATTATTGGAATTGCACAATTTTTCGATGCATTCGATGGATTGGTACTAAGGTACGAGAATATCCTACATTTAATGGTACTGAATATGTTGTAACTTTTCTTAAAAATATTGATTCCAAGATTTAAGAAGCCGAAAATATCCCTTTAATGGATGTTGCCTTGCATGCAACCCTTGCGAGATGGTGGGGAGCCCATCACAACCACCTAAAATATTGGGAAACCGTTAAGTCGGTTATGCTGTGTAGATTTTATGCTCTAGAGAGTCATTTTAGTAGAATTCCTATATATGATGGGTACACCAGTCCACAAAAGCATGTAAAAATCTGTAAGTTTTTTTTGTTATAAATTGGCTTACCAGTTGTGATATGGCCACACCAGTTCATTCATACATTTGGAACTCTCCTGCAATATTGGTATCTAAAGGAGGAAATGAGGAGGCAGATGATGGATTGGGATACATTGCTAACTTAGTTTTGCAAAGATTTCTCTTTCTTAGATATTGATGTGAGGATAGTTGAAGCCTTAAAAGCTATTAAAAGAGTGTTGTTCCATTTTGGGAAGGTTGTTGATGAATGCAATAGGTATGGATATTTTGCGCACCAATATGAATATGGTTTTCACGAAGTTGTAGCTTGTGGAAAAATTTATAAACAACCCAATGCTGATCTAGAGGAGTTAAGGATCATGTATTTTAATGAAGCTGATGGGAAGAGAGGGATAAAAGATGATCTTATAAAGGATGCACCTCATTGCAACTACTCAAGCTACATAAATTGAACATTGGGATTGATGAGAAGCCAAAAATTGTCGATATTGGTGATTATTGGGATGACTAGACTATAAAGGAAGTCTTTGACTTGTTAAAGGAGTACGAAGATTTTTTACCTGCCTTAGTTTCATAACTTAAGTGGATTAGAGGAGACTTGGGTGAAATGAAGATAGTCTTGTAACCTAATGCAAAGCCAATTGGTTGCAACCAAGCATAGACCATATAGATTAAATCCACAAGTCAAAGAGAAGGTGAAGAAGGAAATTGATAAGATGTTGATTGCATGGATTATACTTCCATTTGATGAAGCAGACTAGATTAGTCCCATTGTGATCCAAGATAATAAAGACTCATAGGAGATCAGGGTTTGTGTGGATTATAGGAACCTTAACAATGTCTGTGTCCATGATTTGTTTTCTACTCCTTTTATTGATGAGGTCTTAGATAACGGTGTAGGTAATGAATCCTATTCCTTCACTAATGAATTTTCTGGCTATCGCCAAGTTCACATTGTGGAAGAAGATAAGAAAAAAACTACCTTTACAACTGAGTGGGGTTCCTATGCTTATAAAATCATGTTGTTTGGTTTGAAGAATGCACCTGTTGTGTTTTCGAGGATTGTGATTGCTGCATTCTGAGACTACATTTATAATTTCCTTGAAGTATATATGGACGATTGGACAATATACAATTTATTGAAGGAGCACTCCAGTCTCTAGCTTACTCAGGGTGATGTTCGATCGTTGTAGGCAACTACAAATTTCTTTAAAATTGAAGAAGTGTATTTATGTTGTCTCTTTTGGAACGTTGTTGGGGCATATAGTTTGTAAGGAGGGAGTATGTGTATACCCTAGCAAGGTTTTGGTAATATTGAATATGCCGCCACCGAATAGTGTTAAACAATTAAGATCAACACTAGGACACACATAATACTATTGCAGATCCATCTGTTATTATTCCCTAATTACAGAACCATTGGAAAAATTGTTGAAGAAATATGAGCATTTATTTTGGTTTGTTTAGTGTGATGCTGCATTTGATACATTGAAGGAGAAGCTCGCAAGTGCACCAACATAGGTTTATCCATATTAGAAAAAATAATTCCATGTTCATATAGATGCATCAGGGATTGCTTTGGGAGCTCTCTTGACCCAACCCAGAGAAGGTAATTTCGATCACCCAATTTATTTCACCAACAAAAATTTCTACTGCAGAGAAGAACTAAACCACTACTAAATAGGAGGCCCTTGCTATAGTGTATTCCTTACATAAATTTAAACACAATATTTTGGGTGGTCCCTTTAAATTATTTACAAATCATTCTGCTCTAAAATAATTAGTTAATAAATTGGTCCTAGATGGAAGAATATGCAGATGGCTCTTGTTATTCCAAGAATTTACATTAGAAGTAATGGTCAAGCTAGGATGTTCGAATGTGGGTCCAGATCATTTGTATCGATTGGAATGGGGTGAATTTGGCGCATAAGTTGATGACCAATTACCCGATGCACATTTATTCAAAATTGAAGCAATTCTAGATTATTTGGAGGATATTGCAATGTTCCTCGCAACTTATAAGTGTCCCGATGATTAAACAACCACTCAAAAGTGGCATATGGTTTTCTGTGTTGTCGATTATCAACTTATTGTAGGACAATTATATAAAATTGGGCTTGATCAAGTTTTGCGTTGGTGTGTTTTGGACCATGAAAGGGAGAAAATTTTATGGGAATGCCATGTGGGAGTTGTGGGAGGTCATGTCTGAGGTAAAGTCGTTGCTTCGAAAGTCTTGCAAGCTCGCCTGTGGGGGCCAACACTATTTAAGGTTGCTAAAGAATATGCTAGGAAGTGTGATATTTGTCAAAGAGTTGGTCAAACATCTCATAGGGATGAAATTCCGCTACATCCAGTCCGAGCAATTGAACCATTTGAAAAATGGGCAGTTGATTTTACATGGCCGATTAATTGACCTACACGGAAGTCACGTGCTAGGTACATTATCACTGCAACAAATTATCTGTGCTAGGCATGTCACTCCTGTTAAATATTGCACTGTTGATACTGTTGCACAATTCATCTGTGAAAACATCAATACCAGATTTGGTTGTCTAAGAAGTTGTTGACGGTGCTGGAAATCCATCAACCAAGGTTGTCTTCCTAATGTGAAGTACCGATTATACCTCTCACCATTTGGATTAGAATCCCCATCCAAAGTATTAGCCCAACCACCATAACTCAAAGGTTTGCCTTAGCTGCAATGGATAACATAAGAGAGTATGCACATAACCTTTGAAATCAAGAAATAATTTGACACTGTGAAACACCAATTCAAATGTATAAAATGAGACTTTCATGAGGGGAGAGAGAAGAGTGAATCTCTGGAAGGAAGTAATAGTACTAACCTAAGAGAGACACATGAGATCATGAAAATATTCATTGGTTATCTAGTGAAGTAGTTCATATAGAAATAACAATACCTCCGCCTATCATATAAAGCACTCCTGATTATGCATTAACCTTAGTTTTAATATATAAATAAACCTCCCACATCATTGAAATCTCAGGCCCCACACCATATGAACCTTAATCTTTATCGCACAATCCAAGCCGTTCGCTTTTCAACCCCCAGATCTAATGGCGAACATCCCTTGTCATACATTTCATTACATAATAGTTAACCTACCCTGAACCTTGCGACAAGTGTTGTTTGCGGCCTTTCTCTCCCCTCTACATGGTGGATTTCCATTGGATCGCATCGATCAATCTAATTCCACTTACCACCTTTGAGCATTGCGAAAACCTCTTGGCGGTTTTTTCCTCCCCCACGCCCAAACCACCAGCTTGTTTGAATTGACCCCGCAATCAATGCATTCAATGTTGAATGAAAATGCATATAAACCGCCCAAAATTCATTCTTCTCACTTTCTGTTGCCAGTTTCACAAAGAAAAAGCATTGTAGACCAAGACAAACGTTGTTGATTCCATTTTAAGCCTACAAGAAATGGAATTCACCAATTTAACTACTACAAACAATGCAGAAGTTATCTGAGTACCTATAAGACCAGCAAAAGCTTCTGAAAGCTTTCTACAACCCTAGAAACCCTCCTTCACAACAAAAATTCAATTTTCCCAGGTATTCTTCAGAAGAACAGACTTATTCATCAACCTAAAAGATTATTACAGTTAATTGAATCATTTAGGAGCCTCTGAAACTAAAGAAAACCCCATCTGCTTCCTAAATCATTATTTTGTAAACCCTGAGCAATCCTTTTACAAATTCTGAAACCCTGGACTATTAAAAATCAAAGATTGAATAAACTAAAGAAGTTTAAGCCATATGCAGACCTAAGAAAGCCTTCCATCCCCTTCAAATATTTTCCTACAGTACTTAGGCATCCTTTTTGCATAGAATTGATGTATTAAGATTGTTTTTATCACAGACAGTGCACTATAGGCACTAGATATATTTTGTGAAAACTCTAAGGTCCTGTAGTTGTTCATTTGTTACATAAATCAAAGTTTGGTTAATTGCATGAGTTTAAAACCTTTTTGCAGACAATAGAGAACCCATATTTTATTCAAATCCTTCTGCAAAGTTGTCATAACTTCAAGAGGCATTCTTATAGGCTTAAATCATTGTTTTTAAAGGTCAAAAGAGTATTGAAATTGATAAAACAAACCAAGTAATGGCTTCCAAAAATATTCTAACAATCAATCCTCTACAACCCCCTGTTGTAGATGTAGAGCATATTCCCCTGGCTGATGTAGACTTCAATATTACTGATATAGTGACAAAATAAAACCTTCTTGAGCTCCACTGTTGGAGCCAAGAAAACTCCCTAGATCAGGTTGATGAATTGTTTATCTGGGAATCAAACTTGCCAAAATATGTTGTTCCCCATACTTACCAATTCCTAGAAGTAATCATACTCTGCCAATCATGCTACCCTATTGATCAGAGAGCCATAGTAACCCTAGAAAAGAAGTTTTGTTTACTATTACAACAGATTCTATCAATCAAATGCTTCAGATACAACCTGGACCAGATGAATTTCATTTGTATATTGAAGCCCTCATTAAGTTATACCTAGATCTAGACTTCCCCAAAAGGTTCCATATTTTTCAGACCTTCATGCCTTCCTATGTATAAATTCCCAAGTTGAATCCTCCATACTCTTATGCTAAATTCTCTGAAAGGACGAGACATATTATTTCCATGTTTTCATTCAATCTTGGCTATATTACAGATGAACATGCTGATGTTGCAGTGCTTGGTTTCTTTTCCACTTTTACACCTGGTCAGCCTCTTGCTACCATCTTTAACTTTTCCCACTATATCGCTAAAAGTATCCATGAGAAATTGGTCAAAATGTCTTCTGAAGGTTTTTTTAAGTATTATTCAATCCTATTTTGCATGTTCCTATATTTTCAGTCTGAGAAATTCAATATAAATCTTCAGAAGCTTGATGTGGAAGGAAATCCTCAATCATTCATATTCTGGAATTCCTTGATAAGGAAAGATTCCAATGAGTTCACCTATTTAGAGTTTACAGATTCCTTCATCCATCCCTTGGTAAATTTTCTAAGCAGCAGCATACAGCCCATAGTTAGTGATGAAATAAAAAAGGTCGTGCAATTGTGTGAGCATAATAGGACAGGTGATTAGTACTTGTACCAAAATCACACTGATATAAGAGTTTATGGATCAAGTCTTATCCCTTATAAACTACCCAAATACCTGCCTATGAGGTTGTTTTCCCTGGAATACATAAAGTAGATTTTAAATTCAGATGCCGTTAATTTCCTAAGAGCAAAGAAAAAGACACAGTTCAAGTTTAAGAACTAGGTTGCACCTTTAACTTGTAACCATAGAGATCCAGGTTCTGAGGCAGAAAAACATTTGCAAGAGTTCAAGTTCAGTCCTAGTTTCCGATGGTATTATGATCCCCTTGGTGTTATTATTAAAATGAGAGTTAAATGAAAATTAACTCCATATATACATGAAAAAAATAAAGAGATTGAGAAATTCTCAAACCAATCTGAATGGTTAGAGAATACATTGGTAGAGGCTGAGAAGCAAGGTGAGACTAGTCAAACTTTGCAGACTCTAGCCCAAGAAGACAGAAATGTGAAGAGAAACAGAGAAGAAGGATCCTGTACAACAGAAACTACAATAGATACTAAATTCAAATTGAGATACAGTACAAAGCCAAAGCTAAATCCTTCTAATAAAGAACATGAGACAATAGAGGTGATTCATACAGAAATTGCAGAAAAATATAATGCACCTCCTATAATAATTGAAGAGGAACAACAACCCACTACTTCTAAGACACAGATAATTCAAAAACAACACAGTATAGAAGTTTCTTCATCTAAGAAACCAGCAGAAAAGGACATGGATATTAAAGAAAGATACAAAGAAATCAAGCCAAAAATGAAGAAATAAAAAATGAAATATATTCTCAGTATCTAAAGCAAACTCCTAGCATTCAGAATAGGCTACTCTCAGCCTTTGAATACAAGAATAAAAAGATGTTGATGACAGTTCTTCAACCCACAGTTCAAACTCTAAATCATCCTTTGATTACAAAAAGGTATATTTTGAAGTTCCAGTCCAGGATATTCATCCTCTAGATCAAATTTAATTTCATAAACAAGCAAGAGAGATGATTTATTCTACGATGACCACCAAGGCTATAAGTGCACAGAAACTTTAAAACACTCTGGTAAATGTAAGAGATCATATCAGATTGGAGAAAGCATCTTCATATGAAAAGGACACTAGAATCAAATCCTTGGAAGAGCTAGTAATTGAAGTAGGATATGATCCTCAAAATGTAAAAGTTGCAGAAGAATTGATCAAAAAGAAAAATGCAGACATTTTTGCACTGAAGAAACAACTGAAGCTACCCCCTATAGAAAATCCTCAAGCCAAGGAGGTCTTACAGGATACAAATCATAAAGATGAGATGATGAGTCTCATTTTATAGTTAACAACTCAGATAAAATAAATGGAGATTGAAATGGACAAATTGGTCGAGGAGAAAGAAGCCAACAAAGCAGAGGAAGTTCTTGCCACTGTCATACCTGTAGTAACAACTGTTGTACCCTCTAATTTGGTAGAATCACTGGCTCCTAATGTCCCAATGGCCACAACACTTCCAGTTACTTCATCTACAACTTCAGCAACAGAGTCTTCAACAACAACATCACAACATTCAGATGAAGCAAGAAAATTAGTCAAGGCTATGCAAGATATTTCCATTCAGACCAATGAGATAAACAGACTAAAAGAACAACTCAAGAATCTTGAAGATGAAAAGAAACTTGCTCAAATAAATGCTAAGAATGAAGAACAAAAGGGCAATAGATTAAATGAGCAACTGAAAAAGTTAGAAAAAGAATTAACACTGAAGGAACCAATGGCACATGTCAAGCAGCAGTTATGGTCCAATATCATTGAATCTGTCAATGATATTTGGCCATCAATACAGGTCATATATGAGCAGAGAGACTTAGTAAAATCAGCAAGAGAAGAAATTCAAAAGATCAAGGAAGAGCTTGGCAAGAAACCTGAAGAAGCTCTTGAAACCATCAAGTTCCTAAATTCTAAGAACGGACAAGAGCTAGAAGAGATTGGAATTAATGATAGAACAAAAACCATCCTAGAAGTTAG
The DNA here is from genome assembly GCA_034641835.2 of Pinus albicaulis. Taxonomy (NCBI): domain Eukaryota; kingdom Viridiplantae; phylum Streptophyta; class Pinopsida; order Pinales; family Pinaceae; genus Pinus; species Pinus albicaulis. The sequence goes on from CM076582.1 coordinate 606,353,619, forward strand.
GAAGGTAACCTCTAAAAAGAATTTGATGATATAGTTAGAAGTTAAATGCTAGAACATTGAGGTTTCTATCACAAGGTTTATGATCAAGTTTGATGTTATAAGGAAAAAGTGCCTTCCCAATCCTCTAGTTATTAATGATAGATTAATGAAGCAGGACGATTATAATAAAAATATTAGATAGTTTTCCAGAGAGCAAGTGAAAAATTCAGCCCTGCCAACAGGGAAGGTGCTCTCCAATAATTTTGAGAATTTGTTTTACCTACAGCATGAGGTGAAACACTTATTTGTGAACAAGCCAACATTCTCAAACTATACTGAAGCTCATAAGGATGATGAAGATAAAACTGCCAGAGGAAGAATTCTGGGAAAAAATGAGTAATCTACTGTAAAATCAAATTGCAGTAAGCACAAAGAAGTGAAGGTAAAAAATAGAGCTTGTTGTTTTTACATCAGCATTTACAGTTTTATAGTGAAAGAGTATCAGGATAAAGAGTATAAGATGAAAGAGTATCAGTTCCACGTAAAAGTTTAAAGTAAATCAAAGACTACAAAGCAAAAACGAATCTGCCAACGTGGAAGACACCTCATTGTCCAGCTGCAGCTTCGTTGAACAGCAAAGAGATAAAGCAGTGACAAAATCAAGATAGAAAACTATTTATTTCAATAAAAAAGGGACAACTAGCATTAGTTAGAAAGCTGTCACTATCTTCTTGCATGAAGATATTTATTTTCCATGAATAATTCCTAATTTTATTCTAGGATATTTTGTATGAATTTTTGTATAAATACTTCTCATTTGGAAGTATTGTGGGTGGATGAATTGTTGAAAATTTCTATAGTTGTACTATTCTGAACCTAAGGGTCTTTTGTACCAATTTCAAGTCAGCGGACTGGATCACAACAATAAAGAATCATATTACAGGATTCATGTGTTGGGCCACTAAAGTGAAGTATTTTCACTTGTTTCTTTGTCAAATTACTATGTTTTCCATCAATGCTTGAATGTGTTCTAAATCTTAATGATAAATCAAGAATTGTTATTTCAGAATATGTTAAACGCACTCTGTCTTGATTGATTATCATTTATATGTTTTCCACTTATATCTAGACTAAGGAACCCTTAATTTCTCCCTAGCTTCGATTGACCTATGTCTTTTCACTCATAATCCGGATTTAAGAACTCTTAATTTCTCTTTTACCCCGATTGAAACCATTTTCACCATCAGCCTTGAAGATCTGAAGTAACCTAGCTATCTTGCCCTATAAACATTTTCCCTTTAGCCTTTGATCCTGATCTGACTGCTTGACACATTGACTCCATTAGCCCAATGGAATACAGACCTACATCTATCCATCTGAGTAAGTAATTTCTTCACCAAACCAAATCAAATCAAAACCAAAACCAATTTACCCTACATAACTAGCCTTAAATCAATTAAAATCAACACAAGTAAATCTTAAAGAGAGAGCCCTCTTTGAGCAATAGGAAGGCTAGATCCTAAGGCTTAAAAGTAGGTTTGTGGTTACCTCTAATATTCTTTAAACACAAAATCAAAAATCTCACAACTATTAAGAATTACTGGAGTGATAACATGTAGGAACATTTTCCAGCTCATCGATACATGTCATTCCATGGGCGTAGTCCACCACGATCTCATGCCAGAGAATTTACTTCTTCTAGACAAAGACAACAATTTCCTTCTCAAGGCCACTAATTTTGGCCTCTCTTTCTTCTTCAAACTGGGAAATACATTAAGTGATGCATTTGGCATCTCTTACTATGCCTTTCTCATGATTTTGTGCAAGCATTATACTCCTGAAGCTTATGTGTGGCATGTTGGAGTCATTCTCTACATTCTGTTGAATGGATTTCCTATATCTTGGGCAGAAACCGAACAAGGTATATTTAAGCATGCCCTCTAGGGTCAACTTGATTTCTCATTAGAACCATGGCCTACGATTTCATAAAATACAATGAACGAGATTAAAAATATGTATTTTTAGGTTATATTCATTGTTATATAAAAGACAAAATCATCAATTAAGGATTGGAAGTTGACAATAAGTCATCGAATGCTTATGATGGGAATGGAAAAAATGGAAAATATACACTAGAAGTACATAGTTCTTGTAGATGTGAGTCTCAAAAGTTATTAGAATTACACATTCATCTGAATCACTCTCCTTAAGTTGGCCAACAACATTTGGCATCATTCAGGTATCATACTTCCTGATATATTATCTATTTATAATCCAGAATGGACATGTTAGATATTTCTATTCTACCCTTCTAGCTATGAATTTTGTAGTTAGGGATTCCCATAGTGATTTGGATATTATTTTTGGCTATCTTGAATCATACTTTTGGTTACATATCCCTCCTAATTCCAAGGTAATGTAATGGTGGGATTTTCAAATCACAACAATGGGAATAAAAAATGCGAAACTTGAACACTAGGAGGAATCATTTACAACATCTCATTGGATAGTGATAATTTATAAAGATAATAAACCATATTTCTATCAGACATATCGACAAGAAAACTATCTCATCACCGTTATGGGTCAACCACACAAAAACCTTGTCACCTAAGTCCATTTTCTAGGCTACACACTTCAACATCACAGTTGTCCCACAAGCATTATAAGGTATCTCTACCCTTAGATATTCATCCATCATGGTTATGGGTCATCCATAAACCCACAATTATGGGTCAACCACATGAAACACTTTCCATTAAAATCTATATTTTAGGCTGCATAGTATCAGTATCATAGGTGGCTCATAAGCATTACAGGGTGTCTCTATCCTTGGATCTTCGTTCATTACAGTTATGGGTCATCCATAAAACCACATTTATGGGTCATCTGCATACTCCTAGTTATGGGTCAACCACATAAAACCCTTCTCTTCATTATCTCATGTTCAACAAAATATTCTCAAGAGGGAACTATATGCAATGGGGACCATTTCTTCCTAAGGAGGGACAATTGATCCGAATGCAAAGTTGCATCCAACCATGGTATCTACCCATGGTATTTTCCCTTGGTATTTACTCATGGTATCCACCCCATGGTAATTACCCATGGTATTGTAACTCAAAAGGCTATAAATTTGGGACTCTCTTTGTAAAAGCACAGATTCATCCATAAAATGTAACAAGAAAAAAATTATTTATTTTAATAAAATCTTATTTTGGTTTTTTTGTGTTTTTATCTTCTCTTTTGTTTTTTCAGCTCTTGGCTCCCCACCTCTCGATCAACTTTTCCACAATGTTTCCTCCTATTTTCTCTGCTACTCTAGTTTGTTGATTAGAATCCCCTCCTCCCTTATCAAGTCATCTAATCGACCATCAGAGATTATTTATTGTTGAACCCAATACATCTGGTTCTCCAAGATTTATTTCTCAGTAAGGATATGGCCAAACTCGTCAGTATTCCACTCTTTAATTTTAGTATTTAATTGAAAGGTACTCCCCAAACTTGCAGCTCCTCCCACAAACATTTGGATTTTTCCAGGAATGCATAGTCTTGTAACCAGAAGCTCTTCAAATATGAAGGGGAAATTGTGAGGGATTTCCTTTAGGTCCATCTTCAATTGGATAGGCTAATACTTTGATCCAGGACTCAGGAGGATATATTCTTTTGTAAAAATTTCCCTACCAAATAAAGATTCGAAGACAAGAAGGTGGTCTAGCCGATTGGAAAAATTATGTCTTCCCCCTCTCTGATTATTCCAACTATAGATCCCATAAACGATATTGTGTTTTGCTACTTGAAGATCATGAATTATCTCTACAAACCACTGTGCATTTGGGTAAGGTATACTTATCCTTCCCATATGTTCCCCCAGATATTTTATTAGATTAAATTTCCTTACAACTAAGCATAGCTCATCTTGATGGATGGATCAAATGTTATGAATATCTGCTAGAAAAGATGATTTCTCTGAGAGAATATGTGGCTCGTAAATAATTATGGGGAAACCCATTTCTTTTGAGCCTACATAATGAAATTTGTCAGACATGATGTGAGGTAGAGCCACCCAGTCCTAAAATCATACTTCCAGGGGATTCTAGAGTATAGCTAAGCCTCCAGCACTTCCTTTGGCATCCAACTTGATTTCTTCATGCCTTTCCAACACCGGTCAGCTATTATCTAGACCTTCTCACTCGAGATTTTAGTTTCTTGAAGCATAAATATTGGGGGATTTTCCTTTCTTATTCTTTCTAGGATACCTTTTTTAACCCTCACTGTTGAGGCCACAAACATTCCAAGAGATTGGATAAGATGTTTGATGGAGGAAAACACCTCTGATAACATTGTAACCTGTCAAAAATTCACCAAATTTTCTCCCACTGCCTGTATTAAGGCTTGGATTTAATGTATTCCCATTTTCTTAAATTCCTTGTGTATATTTCATTTTCCCTTGTTACCTTGGGTGTGAAATCCAAATCTCCTATTTCGTGATGTTGATTCTCCTTAAATTTCCTCTTTTTGGTTCTTTAGTCTAAGACATGTTAGTTGAAATTAAGCTAGCTAGAGTTTGGGGATGATTGTGGGATATTTTTTACACCATTATTTCAGAAAACATTTCAACACTTGTTCATCGTGACTTAAGGTCTCTGTTAGCGCTCAAATCTACCTTAGGCTGAAATAAAGTAAAACTCAAGGCTACATCAAACCACGCTCAGCCTTGTAGCTAGCCCTACGAGGACAGGAGAGGGCTCTCTCCGGGTCTATCTCGGAAAAAGGTCTTCAAAGGGGCTGAGATGACTTATAATGAATACTGATTTTAGGCTAGTAAAGAGATAGGAAAGTTTGATTTTTATTTTTTGGGTTTTTGTTGGAGAAATGTGAAAAAACAATTTTGGGTTCGGGGATAAGGCCAGATCTTTGCAAAATTCGAGTTGGGGCAAGGTAGGCAATAGTCTTGATGCTTTTGATTTGAGTATATGGATGGATCAAAATGACAATGAGTTGAAGAGGGCAAGAGGGAACATGGATCCTCTCCAAACAGGCGAAAACATGTAAAACTAAACAAATTCAAAGGCAGAGCACTGTGAACAATGGATTCAACCTCATCTACTCATTCATTTAGTTTCAGAAGCATAAGAAGAGATGGCATACATTAAACATGAAATAACTTACAATAAACTGAGAGGAAAACACCATCAAGAACTGAAGGCCACAAGAATCCCAACAAGTGCTACAAAACCTCTGATCTTTCCTTAGCCAAAATATGAAAAATATGTACAATAGTGTGCCAAAAGTTTCCCAAGAGTCCAACCTGTAGAATGTCTCAAAAATTACATCATATAGACCTCCTAACCCCTTCCCACACCTCTAGGGGTCTAAATCCTCCTTCTAGGAGCAGTTCCAACAAATTCTAAACAAGGAACTAGAATATAGGCATCTAAACAACTTGCCTCTAAAAGGGAGGAAACTGATTCTTACATCTGATTTTTACTTTTTTAGGAGTGAATCATCTAGAACAGGTAAAAGTGAGTCAAAGTTACATGCCAACCATCAATTTACATCATGATAACTCAAAAATTTCATCCACAAGCAAAACTGGTTCAACTGGTTGAAATTCTGAGCTGGAAAGTGAAAAATTGACCAAAAATCCATATGCGTAGCGCCCCTGAGCCATATGCATAGCGCGCCTTTCAGCCTGATTTCGGGGCACTTCCCGGCATCCAAATTGAGCTCATGATAGCTAGTTGGAAAGCCCTGGATGTTGGCTATCCAACCCAAGTGTAATTCCCCAATTTGGAGCTCATTTGCCCCTCCAAAACTTCATTCTCCCAGAAGTACTTCCTGCTGGTGCAAAAGGTGGCAGCAAGGTGGTTTTCATGGTGTTTTTGGGCCTTTTGATCATCCAAAACTTGATGAAATGCTTCGGAAATACTTGAGAATGCATAAATTACCATGAAAAACCCATAAATATAAAGTTTTCCTTCATCAAGTGTCCCAAACAAAAGCGAGCACGTCGACGCGCTACTCGTATAGCTGAAAAATCTGTTTTTGGACCAAAATATTTCAAAATGAAAAAAATTTCTCCGAATTTGCTCAAATTCGGAGCGAAGACCCTCCATCATGTATCATGCCCAGCCAACGAAGCCTCAGCCAAAATCCGGAGTGGATCAGGCCTTTTCCGAAGTTTTAGTGCTTCGCTCAACCTCCTCTTCAGAATCTTCATTTTTGCTTTGCAGACGTGCATGCGGGCCCAATAATGACCTTTCATGTGACGAAGCATGTTTTTATCTCTATTGGCATTTGCCAACAATTTCTCCAGATGAATGTTAACATGTGTGAGGCAAGAATCTCGATCAGCCGGTGTCATATCACCAGGTCTCTTCCGGGCCAATTGTCGATCCTCACGGATTCGCCGCAGCTCTAACAGTGTGTGCTCATCCTCTAGCTGTTTGTTGCGCTGCTCCAGGTAGTCTATCACCCATTGAGCCCTCTGCAATTTCTCTTTCAGCGTGTCATTCTCGGCCTTTTGCTCCTGGATGATCTCTTTCAGTTTCGAGCTAGGAGAGCTCGCATCAACATCAATGATCGTGAAATCAGTGTCCCGGCCTCCTGATGGGCCCTCATCATACATGGGCCTCTTGCCCCTATTCTGAAACTGTACCTGTGCTGAAGAAGAAGGCGAGACCCCTTCCACCCTTGGTGGAGATAATACTCACGTTGCTGATGAGGTCAACGAGACCCCTTCCACCCTGGGTGGAGATAGTACTCGTCGTGTCGCTGCAAATAAGGCCATGTGGCCTCGCTGGTATGTCACATACAATGGAGCAGTGATATGCTTGATCTCAGGAATGTCAGGCTGATGTAAAGGCTCTCTCTCATCATGAACTACCTCGAGAGGTGGCTGCGGCGCTGTAAATAAGTCACGAGAGATGAAATCCTCCCAAGTAATGCCCTGCTGTGTCAACTGATGTACCACTACGATCTTGATCAGCGCGTAATGATATATACTTCTATGCTGCTGTGCTGGGGTCTTCTTCTGTACAAAAATCATCATCCTCTCTATGTTGCGATACATGAAGTACGAAATGTTCATCATACGTACCCTCGTGAAGTGCATCAACAAACGGACATGGTACGCAAAGAGACGCGAGAATCTGCCCTCGCAACTGAAATACCGAATGATGAGTTTCATCAGTGGTGCAAACTCATCCTTCAGGAATCTGAAAGGAAAAACCCTACTCAGGTGCCTCATATACCCAGGTTTGATGTATGGCTCATAGTGGAATTTCTCTAACTGCTGATGTTTGTTCCATTCCTCTCCTATATTTGGTATGCCGGTGGCCTGAGCAATAGTCACTGGTGACAGAATGAAATCTACTCCGGCGAGGTTTACACGGCCATCATGTAAATGTAGAACAAATAGATGAGCTAGTTCACGATGATGCTGGGTTTGTGAAATCATCTCACAGTATTGGAAACATGACTGATGCTGAAAACAATCCATTGCAAGCGGGCAAGCCTGCAATTGAGCCAAAGAAGTAGGCTCCTCCTTGAGATGCTTACCACCTTTGCCACTTTTGTGAGACCTCCGTGGCACATTACCCTCTGCTGTGGAATCACTGTCATACTCCTGCTCATAAACTGAATCCATCTCTGACATGGCTTTGAAAACAAGATGTCTGCAATATGTGTGTTGATATAGGTGTAGTGAAGTCAAAAGTTTCAATGTATTCTCAAAACCCAAATATGTTGCATATGTACCAAAGCATCATAAGAAAATAAGTCACAGTGGTAATAGCTCTGTTTAGTGGATTGGCATAAAAACAGTCTCTGCTTTGATCACAAGGGAATTTGACAAATGAGAAAAAGTGTAATATAGTGTGCAGCCTTTGTAATGCTAAATTTGTCAAAGGGGAAAATGAGTATGAGACTGTGTTTGTCAATGGGAAATGGGACACAATGTGACAATGACCACAGTGAAACAAATAGCCATGACAGTGGTAATATAATGATGATGACAGCAGTGGTAAAATGATAAACTGAGAGCGTGAGGGCAGTGACACTTTGATAATAGATCCATAAGTATATATATCAACAATATAAGTTGGGAAAATCTTCACAAGGCCATCAACATGTATTCAAAACCCTAAGGAATAAATCTGCTATGAACATAGGGTTTCACCTCTCCACATCAAATACACTAATTTCCCCACTTCAAAACACCACAATCCTGTTCAAAAATCACTGAGCAATGATGGAGAACCTACTTGGCAACCGTTTAAGGCGTTTGGGCATGAACTCGGACGCAAAAGCAAAATATTTCGGCCCTGAGACTGTATGGGTAGCGTGCCTACCCAACGCGTAGCGCGCAGCAAGTGCGTAGCGCACTTGATATTTAACACGGGCTGGGGGTGTTATATGCGTAGCGCGCCTCCTCTGCGCGTAGCGCGCACCTCCAATGCCTGTCCACAACTCTGCAAAACACAATCTCGGCCTTCAACATCACCGGCGCGATTTCTGCCTTGAGGATTCGTGCAAATGAATTGTTTACCATGATTTATATGTGAAGAAAATATCTCATAAAATCAGATTTGATTTTAAATTTACTCCATGACCCACTTTTATAATGTTTGGCACTTTGACATTCGATCACTTAATATAATGTTGTTCTTTGGCTTTTCCTTGCTTTTCTGAGTTTTGGACTGATAATACTTGGTTGTTTTTGCAAGGATCCGGCATTTGGCTTTGGAAAAGATTAGAGGCTTGCTCTGGAACTTTCTTACAATGAAACAAATACAAAATTATTACAACAATGAAAATTGACAATTTCTAGTTCCAAAACAGAGTTTTGGACTAGAAATGTCTTCAAATGCTTTCTGAGAATAAAAACATGAAACAAGAATCTTTTGAAACCAACCTCATGGCCTGCGGGCTTTTATTACATGTATGCAAAGGACTGAAAACCCTAGACTCGAGGACTAAAGACTCTTTTTAATGAAACTAATCATTTATGACCATGAATGCAATGACCATGAACTTCAGTGATTTTTAAGGAATTTTAATTAGCCCTGCAGGTACAAGCATGAGGAAACACAAAACAACCAGACCCCCTCGTCAGTCAATGGCATGCACCTAGCGAAATGCAACGAAGTGGAACGAACGAGACACCTAAGAATGATATGCAAAAAGCGAAATGATCTCTGACGGAGGGCTGTAAGGACCGACTCTAACATTGGCTCCAATGGGGATGGTGGCTCCAAGGAGATGCCAAGAATAGCAGATCTCTGGGGGAGTCAGACAGTGCCTTCATCCATTGGGCGATGGAGTCATTATTTCAACAAATAACATAAAACTTTTGATACATTTATTGACTGCAAACTTGACTGAAAACCGACTGAAATTTGACCAAAACTGACTCGATTTTTAAACTGAAAAGACTGATAAAAATGACTTGACAAACTTCAAACCACCCAACCTCCATCTCCAGAATTATAGCCTTCGCTCTGGGCCCCAGACTGAAGATGAAAGATCAGTACACACTTGCAATAAAACAGAAGTAAAACGATATATACAATGATGATGAAATCAACAGAAAATACTCAGAAGTGATATCGCTTTAGCAGCCGACCATTTATCGGCCCTCCAGGACAATCATCTCCATTCATTTCCTTGAGAAGAAAGGCGTTTTGACCGCGATACGCTGCTATCTTGAAAGGACCCTTCCATAGGTTTTCAAATTTTCCGTGCTTTCCCTTATCTTCATTCCGAGCATCCCACTTCAAAACTACCTCATCCAGCTGAAACTTATCTGCCTTTTCCTTCCTGTCATAAATCTTCTTGATGCGCTCCTGCAACTTGAAATTATTTTGAAATACCTCCTCCCGTGTCTGCTGTAAATGAATCATCTGATTAATCCTCCACTGCATGGGATCTTCCTCACTACCAGCTTCCTGAAGCAATTTGACTACCGGGACAGCAAGCGAAGTAGGAAAAACCGTGTCTATCCCATACACCAACTCGAAAGGAGACATGCCAATAGACTTTTTCTGACTTACCCTATCAGCCCACAGTGCATTCACTAATTTCTTGTGCCAACCCTTTTTATTGATTTCCAGCAATTTCTTAATGATATTTAACAAGGACTTATTTGAAGATTCCGCCAAGCCATTTCCTTGCGGATGGTAGGCAGTCGAATGTCCCAAGCTGATATTGTACTGATAGAAAAATTCAACCATCCTCTTAGACTTGAAGGCCGCTGCATTATCTGTGATTATCTTACTAGGACACCAAAACGTGATAGAATATTATTTTCAAGAAAAGAGATAATTACCGCATCCGTGGCCTGCCGAGTGGGAATCGCCTCGATCCACTTTGTGAAGTAATCTGTAGCTTTCAATATCCATCTATGCTGTCCGGAAGATGCTGGATTGATTTCCCCGATGAAATCCAATCCCCACTGCTGGAATGGTGCACTAACTTCAATTGGTTTGAGAGGCAAAGGCTGTAGTTTCTGCTTCCCTTCGAAAATTTGGCATTTGTGACAATTCTTAACAGCCTTGTATACATCAGAAAACAAAGAAGGCCAATAGTAACCTGCCCTTAGAATCTTATTCGCTGTGGTTTTCCAAAACAGATGGCCGCCGCAGTCTCCTCTATGAAAGCCCTCCAAAACTCTTTTGGCTTCCTCCTCTACCAAACAATTCAACAACATTCCGCCAGGGTCTTTCCAATACAATGAAGAATTCAATATGCAAAACTTTGCAGCTCTCAACTTCAATGTTCTACTCTTATTTCTAGGCATCCCGGGAGGTGGAGACAAATTCTGAAGCACGTATAAAATGTCAGCATACCAAGGGGAAGAAACAAAAATATCAGATACCTGAACTGACGTACTCTCCTCATCTTCATCGGACATGGCAACGATCAAATTTATATCTAGAGCATGCAGATTTGTTTCAGCCATGAGCTTGGCAAGTCCTTGTCCTTTGATCAGCTTGGTTGGTTTAATCTCCACATCATATTCTAACAACGCAGCGATCCACTTACCCCGTCTTCCTTCTGGATCTGCCTGTACCAAAACATCTTTAACTACTGCGTTAGGAACATATGCTAAAATGTGGGAATGCAGTATATACACACGGAAATCTTTCAAGGCCTTTACAAGCGCAAGTGCTTGTTTCTCAATAATGTTGTATTTCAATGCTCCGTCCCTTATAATCCGATTGAAAAAAGCAATGGGCTTCTCAACTCCATCCCTTTTCTGCATTAAAACCGCTGCCAAAGTGTGCTCAGAAGCAAACAAAAACAAAATGAAGTCATGTGTGTAGTCCGGGCTGATTAAAATAGGGGTTGAAGAAAGAGCTAACTTTACCAAATTGAATGATTTCACCGCCTCTTCTGTCCACTTTACCTGACTTTCCTTTTTCAGCATGTCCGTGATTTCCCTAAGATGCTCAACAAGATTTGGAATGAAACGACGCATAAAATTCATTTTACCATTAAAGGACTGTATTTCTTTCTTGTTCCGGGGCTGTTCAATCTGCTGGATGGCTTCAACACGTGCAGGGTCAACTCGAATACCGTCTTTCGATATGATGTGGCCAAGGAGCTTGCCTTCATCCATGGCAAATAGGCTCTTTTTCGGATTCAGCGAAATGCCATATTTCTGCACTTCTGGAAAACAACTTTCAAATGATATAAATGTTCCTCATCAGAATTTGAAAACACAGTTAAATCATCAAGGTAAACAACCAAGAATACATCTTTCTCGTTGGCGAAAGCCATGTCCATTGCAAGATGAAAATTAGCACCTGCATTCTTCAAACCAAATGGCATTTTTGCATAATGAAACGTTCCCCATGGAGTGGTGAATGCAGTCTTGTCACGATCATCTTCATGCACTAAAATTTGATTGTATCCTGAATAGCCGTCGAGTAGTGACATCCTTGATGCTCCAACTACTCGCTGCAATATATGGTCCATTTTTGGCAACGGATAATTGTCTTTTAATGATACCTTATTCAAATTTCTGAAGTCGATACATAAACGTATCTCACCTGTTTTCTTTCTCATGGGCACCAAATTTGATATCCAATCTGAAAATCGGATAGGCACAATGATTCCTGACTTATACAACCTGTTTACCTCTTTTTCAATCGATGGTAGCAGCTTTGGATTGATTCTCCTCAAATTTTGACGAAAAGGCTTCTGATTTGGTTTAATGGGGATGGTATGCTGAATGATATTAGTGTCATATGTTTTTAAATCTGAGTAATCCCATGCAAGAGCATCAGAAAATGAAGACAACAATTTCACATACTCTGCCTTTAACTTTGGTGACAATGACTTTGATAACTTGACCATCTTGGGATTCTCAGCTGTCCCAATATTTACCTCTTCAACACCTTTTTCAGTCGGCCTTAATGTCGGTTTGCGGGCTACATCATCTTGGTCAAAGAGTTCCTCCAAAGGAATCAATCCATTAGGAATGATGTTATCTTTAAGTTGCAGCACTTCCATTTGATTTATTTGTATATCATCATTACCATCATCATATTCTGTATCTATGGAGGTGTCTTTAAACTTACCCTTATTCTGCAGAAAGTCACTAATCTCCTCGTCATCCTGAAAGACTTGCCAACATCGCTGATTGTCTGGAACGGTGGGGCAATGTTTCACATGAATCTCGAACTTGTTGCTGGAATTCATTGGAATTTTAAGATTGCTTGCTGCCTTAGCAATTCCATCAGCAACACCATTTTGTATGCGAGGCACACATGTCAAGGTATGATCAGAAAATAGTTTCAGAATATCTAAAAATGCATTACGGTAAGCCCTCATGCGAGGATGCTTGGCCTGAAACTCACCCTTAACCTGCTTTATCACCAACTCTGAATCACCATAGAATGCAATCCTTTTCGCTTTCAGCTTTCGAAGAATCTTAAGGCCAGCAATTAGAGCCTCATATTCCGCTTCATTATTAGAACAATCAAATGCTAGCTTGTAGGAACACACTCTCACATTGCTTGGAACCTTATCCGGAGCGGAAAATGGACTACGAATCCAAACACCAATTCCAGCACCGTCACTACCCACTGCGCCATCAAAATCCATGGTCCAAAGACCATCTTCATCCTCCTCTAAATGCTGAAATTGCGTCAGCTTTGTTTTTCCTGTTTGCTGCCCATTGTCTTTAGCTGATTTCTCCACAGTAGCTTGTTTTTCTCTTCTTTATTTTTGCAGAACTTCTCGAAAATTCTCAGTGATTTCTGGTATATCTTCCGCCTGAACTAATTTACTATCTATATCATTAAAACTATCAGCAAGCAACACAAACGACTCTAAGTCGGTATGTACATAATTTACAGGATGATTGATTGGCTTCTCCTTGCTGGTTATCATGTATTTCATCTTCTGCTCTCGATATAACTTTCTCATTTGACCGAAGACTGGAATTGTCACATAAGAGAAATCTAACTGAAGTGTGCCTTTCAACTTTGCCCCCCAAGATCTTGAAAGGAGCATCCCAAATCGCGGAGGAATGTTCGCCACAACCACATCCATCAAGAAATTCTTCACTGGAATTTGATCTAAGCTTACAACCAAATATTTTATGAGTCCTATACACCTCACACGGTTGGAATCAAATGAATAAAAATCATGATATTTTCTTGTAATGTCTAGTCCCAATTTTTCCATGATCGCCTTTGGCATCAAATTGTGCGAAGCACCCGAATCGAACATGGCATTGTGCAATACATATTCATGTAACCTCAAACTGATATAAAAGGGAGGAACATCACTGTCAGGGGACTCACCATCTAATGCAAGCCCGAAAATCAATTCTGGCTGATCATCTTCAACATTTACCGTGTCAAACATTGGATCAAAATTCAGAATTTTGGAGACTTGACCACGGTAACTGCTGTTCTTCATGATTTCTATCAAAGGAATAGATATTTTTAATTTGGAAATTTCATTTTCCAAACTAAATGCTGAAACTCTTTCGACTTATTTGACCGGAACTTCCTTCTTTTCAGTCTTATCCCTCATTATAGTTGACTAATTTACCTTTTCTGCTGATGATACTTTACTAGCTGCGGGATCAATTGTCTCTTTTCCTTTCTTCTATGGTATGGGTGAATCCGTCTTCGGTGCTGAAGCCTCTTTTATTTTCTGAATTGGATTTATGGGCACATCTCGGTTTCTCAATGAGTATTGCTTCTGTTGAGCGGACAAAGCATTCAGATATCCTCTTTGGTAATCATCTGATTCTTCCTCTAAATCTGCATCATTTGCTAAAATGAAATCCTCATCTTTCTGTGCAGCTGAACTTTCTCCATATTCTTCATCCTCAGTGATGTAAATAGGCAAATCGTCGGGAGTAAAGAAATGGTTTTTCTCACCTAATACATCATCATCATCGTCTGAATCTTGACTCACAAAATTCTGCAAAAGAGGAGTTTTAATTTGCTGCTGGGCTGCCGGCTCTTGTGCTCTCTGTTCATGCTGCTTAATTCTGAACTGTGGCTGCTGCTGGCCACAGTAGTTTGGATTACGAATCTGCGTTTCTGGTTTATCAAGGTTCATTCTTTTGAACATTTTTTCCATCTCACGAAGCCAGGGCGGTTCTGATGTAGATGTGGAAGTCTCTTCCTTTATAGTCACTCTTTTCTCTGCTTTCAACCGGGCTCTCTTATCATTCAGATTTGCCTCAACACTAACAGCAATCTTCTGCATATCTTCTAAGGTAGGCGAATCTCTGTCACATAGTGAATAAGCCATCTCCGGATCAAAACCATCTGGGAATTTAAGAAGAGCTGACTTTTTAGACGGTCTTAAGTCATCTGGAATTGCATTATACACTGTATTGAATCTGATAATATAATCTTGAACGGACTCACCAGGATTACGCTTGATGTTTGTATACTCTGAAGTGATCTGCAGCGGATCTTTTTTCATCTCCCATCGATCTAAAAATTGTGTCTGAAGCTCTTGTAATGTATTGATACTTCTGGCCTGTAGAGCTCTGAACCATTTACGAACCTCACCTCCAAAATTCTGGGCAAACAATCTCATTGAAATATTTTCTGCATCAACTTCATGCAAGTCCAAGAAATCTGTCATTCGGACAATATGCTGCTGAGATGATATACTCTGTGGTGTGCCATCGAATATGGGAATCTTGCTCTGATAATCAGCAGGCATGGGATCCAAATTTGCAGGTAAAGCAAGAGGTGCAAACCTCGCAGCCATGGCTCTCGGCGGATTTATAATCTGCTGTCTCGGAGAAACAGGAGGAATGGGAGCAGTAGGTGAATGAGGTGTATGCGGTGGAGACGGAGGAGAAACTACTGCTGATTACTGATCAGAATTCTCAGGTTGTACAGGAATGGTAGGAATAAAAGGAGATTCAGTGGGAATCCGTGAACTAGATGCAATCTCAGATGGCCCAAGAGTTTGTGAAGCAGATTCAATGAATTCGGGAATGTTGGTTGCCACGATGGAATTTTGCAAATTTAGAATATAATTATCAATAGATCTATTTTCTTGCTCAACTTCTAAATACTTGATGAACTCGGGATTGATAATGGTAGAACCAGTGGCACTTTCGGATTTGGTTTCAAACAATGATAACTCAAACTGATCATCAAACTCAATATCATCAATGTATTAAAAAACAGTGGGGTACGAGTGAGATTTGACCAATGGAATAATAGGAGCTTCTCGACAGAAAATTCTTGGGATTAGGTTGGGGTTTTCATATACTGGAGGCAAATTTGGATCAAGATTTGATCTGGTATGCCTTCTTGAAGCCAGTGTATTGATCTATTCGGGAAAAATTTCAAGGAACACAATCAATTATCTCCAGCCTATCGACTTCTAGACTCAATCATCCAAAGGTCTAGAACGAACAAGTATACTGGGGTGATTTGTAAATCAAGTGCTGCATTCACCAGCTAACCAGAGATCGACTGAAGCAGCGTTTATCTACTTCCGCTTATGCATAGCAAAAGCGTTTCGAAAGCTACCTGGAGTGACTTCAGACTTCGTCTAAGACTCGTGAAACAAACACATTAACAATCAAACCATTGAGATTTTAGTCCCCAGTATGGTCACCACTATGTTAGCGCTCAAATCTACCTTAGGCTGAAATAAGGTAAAACTCAAGGCTACATCAAACCACGCTCAGCCTCGTAGCTAGCCCTACGAGGACAGGAGAGGGCTCTCTCCGGGTCTATCTCGGAAAAAGGTCTTCAAAGGGGCTGAGACGACTTATAATGAATACTGATTTTAGGCTAGTAAAGAGATAGGAAAGTTTGATTTTGATTTTTTGGGTTTTTGTTGGAGAAATGGGAAAAAACAATTTTGGGTTCGGGGATAAGGCCAGATCTTTGCAGAATTCGAGTTGGGGCGAGGTAGGCAATAGTCTTGATGCTTTTGATTTGTATATGGATGGATCAAAATGAAAAGGAGCTAAAGAGGGCAAGAGGGAACATGGATCCTCTCCAAACAGGCGAAAACATGTAAAACTAAACGAATTCAAAGGCAGAGCACTGTGAACAATGGATTCAACCTCATCTACTCATTCATTTAGTTTCAGAAGCATAAGAAGAGATGGCATACATTAAACATGAAAGAACTTACAATAAACTGAGAGAAAACACCATCAAGAACTGAAAGCCACAAGAATCCCAACAGGTGCCGCAAAACCTCTGATCTATCCTTAGCCAAAATATGAAAAATATGTACAATAGTGTGCCAAAATCTTCCCAAGAGTCCAACCTGTAGAATGTCTCAAAAATTACATCATATAGACCTCCTAACCCCTTCCCACACCTCTAGGGGTCGAAATCCTCCTTCTAGGAGCAGTTCCAACAAATTCTAAACAAGGAACTAGAATATAGGCATCTAAACAACTTGCCTCTAAAAGGGAGGAAACTGATTCTTACATCTGATTTTTACTTTTTTAGGAGTGAATCATCTAGAACAGGTAAAAGTGAGTCAAAGTTACATGCCAACCATCAATTTACATCATGATAACTCAAAATTTTCATTTACAAGCAAAACTGGTTCAACTGGCCGAAATTCTGAGCTGGAAAGTGAAAAATTGACCAAAAATCCATATGTGTAGCGCCCTTGAGCCATACGCATAGCGCGCCTTTCAGCCTGATTTTGGGGCACTTCCTGACATCTAAATTGAGCTCATGATAGCTTGTTGGAAAGCCCTAGATGTTGGCTATCCAAACCAAGTGGAATTTCCAAATTTGGAGCTCATTTTCCCCTACAAAACTTCATTCTCCCAGAAGTACTTCCTGCTGGTGCAAAAGGTGGCAGCAAGGTGGTTTTCATGGTGTTTTTGGGCCTTTTGATCATCCATAACTTGATGAAATGCTTCGGAAATACTTGAGCATGCATAAATTACCATGAAAAACCAAGAAATATAAATTTTTCCTTCAGCAAGTGTCCCAAACAAAAGCGAGCACGTCGACGCGCTACTCGTATAGCTGAAAAATCTGTTTTTGGACCAAAATATTTCAAAATGACAAAACTTTCTCCGAATTTGCTCAAATTTGGAGCGAAGACCCTCCATCATGTATCATGCCCAGCCAACGAAGCCTCGGCCAAAATCCGGAGTGGATGAGGCCTTTCCGCCGTTTTAGTGCTTCGCTCAACCTCCTCTTCAGAATCTTCATTTTTGCTTTGCAGACGTGCATGCAGGCCCAATAATGACCTTTCATGTGACGAAGCATGTCTTTATCTCTATTGGCCTTTGCCAAAAATTGCTCCTGATGAATGTTAACATGCGTGAGGCAAGAATCTCGATCAGCCGGTGTCATATCACCAGGTCTCTTCCGGGCCAATTGTCGATCCTCACGGATTCGCCGCAGCTCTAACAGTGTGTGCTCATCCTCTAGCTGTTTGTTGCGCTGCTCCAGGTAGTCTATCACCCACTGAGCCCTCTGCAATTTCTCTTTCAGAATTTCATTCTCGGCCTTTTTCTCCTGAATGATCTCTTTCAGTTTCGAGCTAGGAGAGCTCGCATCAACATCAATAATCGTGAAATCAGTGTCTCGGCCTCCTGATGGGCCCTCATCATGCATGGGATTCTTGCCCCTGTCCTGAAACTGTACCTGTGCTAAAGAAGAAGGTGAGACCCCTTCCACCCTTGGTGGAGATAATACTCGCGCTGCTGATGAAGTCAACGAGACCCCTTCCACCCTGGGTGGAGATAGTACTCGTCGTGTCGCTGCAAATGAGGCCCTTTGGCCTCGCTGGTATGTCACATACAATGGAGCAGTGATATGCTCGATCTCAGGAATGTTAGGCTAATGTAAAGGCTCTCTCTCATCATGAACTACCTCGAGAGGCGGTTGCGGCGCTGTAAATAAGTCACGAGAGATGAAATCCTCCCAAGTAATGCCCTGCCTGTGTCAACTGATGTACCACTACGATCTTGATCAACGCGTAATGATATATACTTCTATGCTGCTGTGCTGGGATCTTCTTCTGTACAAAAATCACCATCCTCTCTATGTTGCGATACATGAAGTACGGAATGTTCATCATACGTACCCTCGTGAAGTGCATCAACAAACGGACATGGTACGCATAGAGACGCGAGAATCTACCCTGGCAACTGAAATACCGAATGATGAGTTTCATCAATGGTGCAAACTCATACTTCAGAAATCTGAAAGGAAAAACTCTGCTCAGGTGCCTCATATATCCAAGTTTGATGTATGGCTCATAGTGGAATTTCTCTAACTGCTGACGTTTGTTCCATTCCTCTCCTATATTTGGTATGCCGGTGGCCTGAGCAATAGTCACTGGTGACAGAATGAAATCTACTCCAGCGAGGTTTACACGGCCATCATGTAAATGTAGAACAAATAGACGAGCTAGTTCACGATGATGCTGGGTTTGTGAGATCATCTCACAGTATTGTAAACATGACTGACGCTGAAAACAATCCATTGCAAGCGGGCAAGCCTGCAATTGAGCCAAAGAAGTAGGCTCCTCCCTGAGATGCTTACCACCTTTGCCACCTTTGTGAGACCTCCGTGGCACATTACCCTTTGCTGTGGAATCACTGTCATACTCCTGCTCATAAACTGAATCCGTCTCTGACATGGCTTTGAAAACAAGATGTCTGCAATATGTTTGTTGATATAGGTGTAGTGAAGTCAAAAGTTTCAATGTATTCTCAAAACCCAAATATGTTGCATATGTACCAAAGCATCATAAGAAAATAAGTCACAGTGGTAATAGCTCTGTTTAGTGGATTGGCATAAAAACAGTCTCTGCTTTGATCACAAGGGAGTTTGACAAATGAGCAAAAAGTGTAATGTAATGTGCAGCCTTTGTAATGCTGGCTAAAGCTTGTCAAAGGGGAAAATGAGTATGAGACTGTGTTTGTCAATGGGAAATGGGACGCAATGTGACAATGACCACAGTGAAACAAATAGCAATGACAGTGGTAATATAATGGTGATAACAGCAGTGGTGAAATGAAAAACTGAGAGCATGAGGGCAGTGACACTTTGAAAATAGATGCATAGGTATATATATCAACAATACAGGCTGGGAAAATCTTCACAAGGCCATCAACATGTATTCAAAACCCTAAGGAATGAATCTGCTATGAGCATAGGGTTTCACCTCTCCACATCAAATACACTAATTTCCCCACTTTAAAAATACCACAACCCTGTTCAAAAATCACTGAGAAATGATGGAGAACCTACTTGGAAGCCGTTTAAGGCGTTTGGGCATGACCTCGGACGCAAAGGCAAAAAAAATTCGGCCCTGAGACTGTATGGGTAGTGCGCCTACCCAACGCGTAGTGCGCAGCAAGTGCGTAGCGCACTTGATATTTAACACGGGCTGGGGGTGTTATATGCGTAGCGCACCTCCTCTGCGTGTAGCGCGCACCTCCAATGCCTGTCCACAACTCTGCAAAACACGATTTCGGCCTTCAACATCACCAGCGCGATTTCTGCCTTGAGGATTCATGCAAATGAATTGTTTACCATGATTTATATGTGAAGAAAATATCTCATAAAATCAGATTTGATTTTAAATTTACTCCATGACCCACTTTTATAATGTTTGGCACTTTGAAAATAGATCACTTAATACAATGCTGTTCTTTGGCTTTTTCTTGCTTTTCTGAGTTTTGGACTGATAATACTTGGTTGTTTTTGCAGGGATCCGACATTTGGCTTTGGCAAATATCAGAGGCTTGCTCTGGAAATTTCTTACAATGAAACAAATACAAAATTATTACAACAATGAAAATTGACAATTTCTAGTTCCAAAACAGAGTTTTGGACTAGAAATGTCTACAAATGCTTTCTGAGAATAAAAATATGAAACGAGAATCTTTTGAAACCAACCTCATGGCCTGCGGGCTTTTATTATATGTATGCAAAGGACTGAAAACCCTAGAATCTAGGACCTAAGACTTTTTTTAATGAAACTAATCATTTATGACCATGAACTTCAGTGATTTTTAAGGAATTTTAATTAGCCCTGCAGGTACAAGCATGAGGAAACACAAAACAACCAGACCCCCTCGTCAGTCAATGGCATGCACCTAGTGAAATGCAACGAAGTGGAACGAGCGAGACACCTAAGAATGATATGCAAAAAACGAAATGATCTCTGACAGAGAGTTGTAAGGACTGAATCTAACAATCTCTACTTCCTCCTTATTTTCCATGTCCATTACTTTCTACATGTGGTTTTCTTCCATGGTCATGGTTTCAAGAGGCGTTTCTGAGTTTCATGCTTCGATTTCACTTGAGGATGAGCATATCCCCTATTCGAGTCAATATTCATGATATTATCCTTAGGAAGATAGATATCCTCATTGTGGTTTGACACCATCATGAACATTTTTTGCATCATGAATAAGATTAGCCTTCATGGGACCCTGCATATTTCCAGGGTTCTATCTTCTGACGAATATAATTTCAAATCCATCTTGGTTGGATTTTTTTTTCCAACTACTATTTATCCTAATGAATCGGGAAATATCTAAATAATTTCCCATACTCGTGGCTCTAATGACATTGGAAAGGGACATGCATGTAATCTAAGGGCTGGAACCAATTTTCATCCCAATAAGAAATATCAATAAATTCCGGAAGTGAATAGGATGTATTCATATACATGAAAATTATAGCATATGAGGTATATCATCCACACCTGGTTACCTCATAAATATTAACAAAATAGCCTATATAGTTTCCAATACCTTTAATAATCTCTGTGTCCTTAAATTCTTCAAGGAGATAAAACAAGCTTACCCAAACTAGAGCTACTAAAAATTGTTATTTCTTGGGGTTGTAATTCTCCTCCCAAAATCTAATGAAAAGGTTTGTGTTGTTAAATAAATAGGGGCTATTTTCAAACACCCTAGTTTGATCTTCTGGACTATAGAAAATAACTATAAAGAAGTTGTTGGCCCCAAATTTGAGATCAATTTAGCCTTTTAGTTTCCATTTGATTTGGATCCACTTCTCCGAGTCTTTCGTCGAAGGCCATAACCCAATAAATTTTTCATATGAGGGCATGATATTTTATATACTAAATATAACATTTTATTTCATTAAACTGAACTGCATATTTACGATTAGTTACAACTTAAGGAAGAAAATTACTTTTGAACTAGGATTTCCATTGAGCTCCCTAGACCACATTCTCCTAAACATTTCCTCTAATATGATTAGCTTTCGACTCATCGACATTTGGATAGTTTTCCCTAGTCACTATTTGTTTGTAGAATGAATTTACACCCCTCCTCACATGGGCATTCCTTAAGTAAACCAAAATAAAATAAAAATATAGTTACCAAATATGATACGAAACTTGGTTTAATAGAGAGCATGATTGAAAAATTAGGGCTTGCAAAAAAATCTTTAGAATCAAAACCATAAACTCGATTTAGATTAGAGAATCATGCATTATTTATTAATATTAATATAAATTAATTAATATTATTTATATTAATGGAATGGGGTCTATGAGTAGATATTGGAAAAATAACACTAATTCTTGTTCCATCTCATTATGTGGAACCAAAAGTTAACCATCACTAGATGAAAGGGAGAATATCCTCTTGTTATGATGGTTTTTGTTCATAGCCTTATGAAATAATTTGGTGTTTCACTTTCCTTCTTTCAACCACTGCAAGCGATATTTATGATCTGAATGAAAAGTTGCATCCACCCATGGTAGTTACTCATGGTATTTAACCATGGTATCTGCCCATGATAATTAGACATGGTATTAAAAATCAAAAGGCTATACATTTTGGCCTCACTTTCTAAAAGGACAAATTCATCTAGACAATATAGATGGAAAACATTTCTTTAAATTAATAAAATATTTCTTCTGTTTTTTTTTTTTTTTAAATATTCTCTTTGGTGTTTTCATCTCTCAATGAAACCAAGTCCAAGTCGTAGATCTTGTCATTCTGATTCTGGTGATGCAAACGACACTCAAATCTTAGTTTGTATGACCAACATATCATCGTTGGGAATTTGCAAAATTACACAAGAAAAAGAGACCCATCAAACATACATGGCAGTTGAATAACCAATAAGCCTTTGATAGATGGAACTCCAACATTGGTTTCCTGAGTCCTACACAAAACCAAAAAAAGAAAAAAGAAAAAACATATCATCCCCCAAAATAAATCAAAAATATATATCGGGTTATTTAATAACCCTATAAAACAAAGTTATAAATGCTTGTTATTAAAAATCATATAAAACACCAATGAATATTTTTATTAAAAAGAGGTTGGGACTTATTTGTTTGTTATGGTTTGTTATGAAAACCATATATATGGTTTAATAAAAAACCATGTAATACCATATAAATAACTATTATAACGACGGTCAATAGCTCGAGGGGTTGGTTATATATTAATCAATTTAAACGGTGGAGTTAACGGTTATGAACTTGGTGGTATAAACTGGCAAGTTTGGTTTGCATGTTATATAAATTTAAAGCCATGAGGATTTAAACCAAGCCATCGCCAACATAACACTCACTGTAGCATATGGTTGTGGTCAGGGCAACAACCCATTCCTTGTCATTATTTGTTATGTCCGCCACATAAATTTTATTTAAACACTTATCATTCGTAGTTATCTCAGCCACATAACTACGAATCTTGGAGGGATTTTTTAGAGGAATATTTTAGATTTTTTTTTACAAAGGCAGAGGTATATCAAGTTTATACTTATTTTTCTCATGATCTCATATGGAATTTGATGGCGAGATTAATTTCCTGAGCTGAGTAGCAAATATTCAGTCAATTTGAAGAGATGAATCTTTGTGGAAACATGAGGAATCTAAAAGAATCCCTCGGGGAAAAATTTTCACAGTGACAGAATTATGCCAAGTTATACTCATTCTTCTAAATTTTCCGTAGGGAACGTGATGGTGTAATTAGTTTCCCAATTTGAGGAGAAGAATTTCAGTCAACCCGTAGAGAAGAATCTTTATGAAATCTTAAGGAATCAAAAATATTTCCTCGAGGCCCAAAAAAATTCAATTTCAGAACCAGACAGATTTTATACTCATTTTTCTCATTTTTTCACAAGGAGCGCAATAGTGAAGTCAGAATTATCATCTGAGCAACAAAATTCTAGTTAACCAGTAAGAAGGAATATTTGGGGAATCTTTGGGATTCCCAAGGGTCCAGATTTCGACCGAGCCAGAAGGAGGTCACATTTATAGTCATTTGACATGATTTCACACCAGGAATTCGATGGCACAATCCATTTCTCTAGGAGGGGTGTGCATTTTCATGCCATCCTAGGAAGTGGAGGTATAAGGTGTATTTTGTACATACATGTAATTTGATTTTTGCTGAATATTAATGAAAGCGGCCTCCCTACTTTGAACAGAGCCCAAAGACGTATCCCACAGTAGGTGAACTATGTTATCAACTTATGTCTGTTCTTTGATTTGATGGTTGTCATTATGTTTCCTCTTCTTTAAAGTATGCATGTGTGGTTTTTCATACTCTTTCACATGAAATTCTACTAACATCACATAATTAAAAGATCTTGGTTAATTATGGTAGCTGAGAGACTATGGATCACTCGACTCCCTACATCCAGAATAGTGCTATCAAAGCAGGTGACTTCTCCTTAGCAGTTAAAGTTTTTTTTAAGGGTTTCCCATGAACATCCTCATAATTCTTTACCAAGAAATGTTTCCTAATGCTGAAAAGATAGTAGAGGAAACTCATGATGAGAACAAAATAAATGTTAATCGTGATTTCATAAACTCTAATGTTGGATTGAAGAACCACCATATTCCAAAGATGGATATGAGGAAGTTTGATGGTAAGGATCCCGTAACATGGATACTACATATGGAGCAATATTTTGATCTCAATAATGTGCAAAACACACAAAAGGTACACATTGCAACTTTAAATTTAGAACAAAATACATTTGTATGATATCGATGGCTTTTCTCCCATAAAAAAATTGTCACTTGGTCAATGTTTATGGAGGAAATGATAGCACATTATGAGGATACAAAGAGAGACACATTATGGAGGAAATGATAGCCAATTGATAAATCTCAAATAAAAGGGTTCAATGGTGGAGCACATTGAGGACTTTCAAAAATTGAATATAAGGGTAGTTGATATTCCAGAGGAAAACAAGATTGATGTCTTCATAGGGAATTTAAAGGATAACATCCAACATGAGGTTTCCTTTTAGGAATATGATTCATTGGAGAAGGCATTTAGGTTGGCAAGAAAAATTGACTGTAAAATTAAGGTGACAAGGAAGCCTACCACTCACATATATAAATATAGAAGTGTTGCTACTCCTAGACTTCCACAACCTACAAGGTTGACACCACAACAATTGGAAGAAAAAATAAAAAAAGGGCTTTGCTACAGTTTTGATAGAAAATACATTAAAGTTCATAAGTGTGCTAAGAAGAAATTATTTTACATAGATTGTGAAGAGGAGGAAGAAAATGAACAAGAAACTTCAAAAGAAGAGGATATACACCAGAAACCAACCCTAGAGAGAAAGAATGAGTCTGACCACATCCTGTAATGCATTGGTAGGAATTACCACTCATCAAACTCTTAAGATAGAAGGACATATCAAGAAGAAAAAGGTAATAGTGTTGATTGACTCTGGTAGTACCCATAATTTTATTCATTGTAAGGTAGCCAAGGAATTGAATTGCTTCTTATACACAACACCGGAATTTCAAGTGATGGTTGCAAATGGAGGAACTATAAATTTCTCTAGAAAATGCCATAATATCAAGTTAACCATGGGGGAATATGTATTGAATAGTCCAATGCTTTCCATTCCAATGGGAGGTGTTAATGTTGTACTAGGAGTACAATGCTTACACTATTTGGGGACGGTAGCTTTTAGTTTTCAATAAATTTTCTTGAAAATTTTTTCGAAAGGAAAGGAAGTTGAATTACGGGTTATTGCAGGGAAGCCAGGAAATATAATAAGCTCTAATTTCATGCAAAGCTTTTGAAAAAAGAAAAATGAGGCATAATTGCACAATTATTCTGACTAGAAGTTCTAACATCAAAATCATATATTTCTCTAGATCTCCAAAAAGTCTTGGACAATCATTCCAAGGCATTTGAAACTCCCAAAGGACTCCCACCTATTCGTGATCATGATCATGCTATTCATTTTATTCTGAGAAGTATTCCTCCAAACGTCAAGCCTTACATATATCCTTATGTCCAAAAGAAAGAAATTGAACTTATGATTGCAGAAATGTTAGAGGCTAGTATAATTCAATGGAGTCAAAGTTATTTCTATGCTCCAGTAGTATTGTTGCACAAGAAGGATGGATTGTGGCGCATGTGTTCATATTATAGGGAGCTCAATAAGCTCACTATTAAAGACAAATTTCCCATTCCTATGATTGATGAATTATTGGATGAATTACATGGAGCAATTTGTTTTACCAAGTTGGATCTTCGTTTAGGATATCATCAAATTAGAATGAATACTGAAGATATTCCTAAAACAACATTTCGAACTCATGAGGGTCATTATGAATTTTTGGTCATGCTTTTTGGCCTTACCAATGCACCTTCTACATTTCAAAGGTTAATGAATTCCATTTTCAAACCCTTCCTTAGAAAATTTGTGTTAGTATTTTTTGATTATATACTAATCTACAACAGGTTTTGGAAGGATCATGTTCAACATGTTGACAGGGTGCTAAAACTATTGGAGGAGAAACAATTATATGAAAAAACCTCCAAATGTTTCTTTGGATTACAAGAGGTGGATATATGGGTCATATTGTATCTCATGAGAGTGTTAAGGTAGACCCTAACAAAATTAAAGCCATTAAGGAATGGAATGTCCCCACAACCATAAATCAGTTGCGAGGATTTCTCGGGTTAACAGGGTATTATCGCAAGTTTGTTAAGAATTATGGGAGAATAGGAGCACCTCTAACAACATTATTGAAGAAAGATGCATTTTCATGGACTCCTGAAGCAACTAAGTCCTTTTAACATCTTAAAGAGCCAATGTGCCTAACGCTGGTCATAGCTACGCTAGACTTCACAAAAACCTTTATTGTAGAATGCGATGCCTCGGGAAATGGAATTGGTGTTGTTTTAATGCAAGAAGGAAGACCCGTTGTTTTTGAAATTCGTCCAATCAAAGGAAAGTATTTATAGAAAGCTATTTATGAGAAGTAAATGTTGGAAATAATACATGCACTAAAGAAATGGTGACCTTACCTAATGGGAAGACACTTCAAGGTAAAAACTAATCATGATAGTCTTAAATACTTTTTGGAACAAATATTATCTTCAGAAGAGCAGCAAAAATGGGTCACAAAGATGTTGGGTTATGACTTTGAAATCATCTACAAAAAAGGGAAGCTAAATTTTGTTGCAGATGCATTTTTAAGAAAGGATGAAGAGGTGGAAGAATTGCTTTGTGTCATTTCTATTATCCAACCAGATTGGATAACCAAAGCAAGGGATGAATGGAAGAAGGATGAAGAAGTGTGGACACTCATTCAAAATTTGCAGCAAGATCCTAGTACATCTGATACATTTAGTTGGAAAAATGATTCCTTATGGTACAAATATCACTTATATCTTTGTAATAATTCCCAAATAAAATAGAATATTCTTTTAGAATTGCACACTTCTCCCTTAAGAGGACACTCAAGAATTTTAAAAACTTACCACAGGGTGAAGAAAGAATTTTTTTGGGATGGCCTTAAATTTGATATTCAAAAGTTTGTGGTAGAATGTTTGGTTTTCCAGCAAAAAAAAGTTGAGACAATTAAGACCCCGGGCCTTCTACAACCTTTATCCATTCCAAGTCAACGTTGGGAGGAGATTTCAATTGGTTTTATCACAAATTTATGTAAGTCCAAAGGAAAGAGTCTCATCGGGTGGTATTTGATAGACTTACCAAGTATGCACACTTTTGTGCATTATCTCATCCATTTAAGGCAAGTACAATTGCTAATGCATTTATGGAAACAATTCAGAAGCTACATGGAAACCCAAACATTATTGTAAGCGACAGAGATCCCATTTTTATTGGAAATTTTTGGACAAAATTATTTTGTTGTTTGGGTACTCAACTAGCTCATAGTTCATCTTATCATCCTCAATCCGATGGGCAAACTGAGATAGAGAACAAATGTTTGGAAGGATATATTTGTTGTTTTGTATCTGATAAACAAACACAATGGGTCAAGTGGCTACCTCTGTCTGAATGGTGGTATAATACTTCCTTCCATGCTGCAGCAAAAATGAGCCCATTTATGGAACTTTATGAATATCATCCACTGTCCATCACATCATCTTTAAGAGAAAATTCTAAGGTTCAACTAGTGGAATATCACATCGAGCATCAACAACAAGTTCTCGAACTCTTAAAGGATAACCTAAATTTGGCACAAAATTGAATGAAACAACAAGCATATCAACATCACAGCGAGAGAAGTTTTGATGTAGGAGACTGGGTATTTTTACGGCTACAACCATACAGAAAATGTCCCTCAAGCAAGCTAAGTAGGATAATAAATTATCGCCAAAGTACTATGGTCCTTACAAGGTGTTACAAAATATTGATACTATGGCATACAAATTGGAGCTTCTGGCTTCTTCTCGAGTGCATCTAGTTTTCCATGTTTCATGCTTAAAGAAGGCTATAGGTAACAAACTTCTAGTTCAAACAATATTGCCAAAACTTGATGAGGAAGAAAAAATCATATTGGAACATAAAGTAGTTACGGAAACAAGAACTCGACAACTACGAAGTCGATCAATTTTAGAGTATCTCATTAAGTGGAAGAACTTACTCACTGAAGATTATACATGGGAGGATGATAATTTTATGTAGAAGCATCCAGAGCTACTCAAGCATTGAGAACAACACTTTTTTGAAGGAGAAGGGCATGTTAGGTCCCTATATTAATAGTGTAGTCCCTTATTGTTGTTAGCATAGCCCCCTTATTGTTATTGTTGTACCCCTGTAACCCCCATATTGTTATTAGTATGCCCTTACATTATTATTGTTATGTCGTCTAGGATTATATTGTGACCCCATGGAATCCTATATATAGAAAGGAGGTTTTGTCATTTGTATCATCCAAGAATTTTTCATTTACGTAATGTAAAGGAGGTTATCCCCTTGAAGTGTCTTATTTCTAAGGAGTTGATCTCTCTTTTCTTCTATTTTTGGAGTTGGTTTCATAATAGGTTTTAACTATTTACCATGGATAGAGATCTCAAATTCCTATTTGATCTTATATTAGAGACATTATCTCTTACCCCTTGATATCATACTTTCCTCATATGTGGATTGCCTAGAATGGTAAATCCTAAACTACCACCTTCTCCATATAAATTTACTACCTCCCATAGAGTCTGGGTTGGATTTTGGAGATTTCTAGCGCCCTTATATTTCTACTTTGAGCTTGAGGTATCCATCCATTTATGCATTAGGATTGAGTGTGAAGTTTTTTTTTTGTGGAAAGGAAGGACAAGACAATCGGGGAGGCATCTACAAATTCAACGTCTATATATGGTTGTAACTCTCTCCTTTATTTATTAATGCAAGAAACACATTGTTTTCTTATACTTGTCTCATGTTGATGCTTATGTATTTCAATGCCATGTTGACTCATTTATTAGAGACATTATGCTATGTTATGTGGATATTGTAGTTCCTTTGATTGTTCTGCATCGCACATCATGTTCTTGGAATCCCACATCTATTGTATGAGCTCCAGAACTGCAAGGTCTTTGTATTGTTGTCAACCATGAGAGGTCAAAGGGAAAAATCCCACCATAAAAAAGTGAACATATGGATTAATTTCCAACTTCCTCAGATCATAGTTCAACTGGCCTTGAAACCTTAGGCAACGAGTGAATCCACTCATTGTTGCAGAGATAAAATTGTTCAAACCACCAAATCTAGGTGTTGTGAGCTTGAGAGTCTTGAAGCAAATGTCATATAGGGTCTCATTGTCCAACACCATACATTCATTCACATTCACCACCATTTGATTCATAGAAAGAGTGGCAATGTAAGGCTCCACCACAGTATCAGAAACCTTGGGAC
Organism: Pinus albicaulis; assembly: GCA_034641835.2. NCBI lineage: Eukaryota > Viridiplantae > Streptophyta > Pinopsida > Pinales > Pinaceae > Pinus > Pinus albicaulis. Next base: position 606,383,237 of record CM076582.1, read on the forward strand.
ATGGGAAAACAAAGAAAGTGAGCATCAATATAACTAGGTATTCCTCCTAGATATTAGAGATCAAGAGGGTTACCATTACAGATCCAGTACCTCCTCCCAAAGAGTGACACACTTCAAACTGTTGAAGGAAAACACAGTTCTCAGACTCCTTCTTGACAAAATAAAGAGTATAATCGATGAGCTTTGTGCCCTTAGTGTAATGGCCTTTGGCCTAGTTTTTCCTAGCCCTAGATAGGAGAAAAAAAAAATTATCAAGCCTAAATACCTGTCCATAAGGCTCGATCCTCACACTGTCCATGGATCTAGATCTATAAGCACAACACGGGTAACAAATTGCCCACAAATCGCCTCATTGTAGTAAAAATTAATCCTTTCGAGCTATAGATATGAAATGTCGTGATATCTCCCAGTGGGATTAATGTAGTTCTCATCACAGACAACTTCCCAAAACTTGGCACCAATCTGGTTTTTGCATTGGTCTCCCTGAATGTGCATGATTTCATGCATCTGGGCGATCTAAAACCTTCTGACACAGAAAATCGAAAAAAACACTAAAATATGAACTAAACCTGACAGAGAAACCTCGCAGATCCAGAATAGTGAAATGGAGAAATCCTCAAGGCTTTCTCCACAATTGGTTGAGGAAATTTTTGAACTGATTCCACCTTCGGTCGATCACACATTTTCTGTAAAGAGTGAGAATGATATCACTCAGGTTCTTCTTGTTTCTTCGAATCTCGTCGAACAAGGGGACATTTCTCATGTTTTCATGGAGCCCCCTCTAAGTAATGACTTACTTGGTCATATTATTCAACAGGTACATGTAAGTCAACCCATTTATCACATGCCACAGGTTTCAATTAGTCAGCCTATTCTGGGAATGACACAAATTTCGTCAAGGTAAATGTTGCAAGGAATACCCCAAGATCCTGTTGGTCAAACAAAAACCATGAAAAAACCTTACCCGGGCCAATATTTCCAAGGTAAACCTTTTCAACAATATCAAGGCTTTTCTGGGACTAAACAACCTGGTATGGGTTATCCTAATTATCAAACCAATTTGCGCCAATGTGGGATGAAAATTTTTGTATTCCAATCCATCCCGTCCTATCCTATATATCCCTCACCAAAAAATAACCTTCCCCCACAAGATTACTGATTTACCTAGAGGTACCAAAGCAGAGTTCATTTTCTTGTGTTAATCTTGTTAAAAAATGAAACAAAGGTCTCGGAGCAAAGTTCCTTTTCTTGTGTCAAGCTCGCTAAAAAATGAAACAAGGTCTTTGAGTAGAGTTCCTTCCCTTATGTCAAGCTCGTTAAAAAATGAAACAAGGTTCCATGAGCATAATTGTTTTCCTGTGTCGAGATCATTAACAAATGAAACATATCCCCTTCCAATTCGAGTATTTGATTAGATCTCGTAAATTCCTAGTCGAGTCTTTCACTTGATCTTGTAAATGAAACTTCATTCCATCTGCCTATTATTAAGTAGTAGTCTATGTAGGTGAATGAAATGAAGCTTGGGGGGCATGTCCTTAGAATTAATTCATTATGTCAGGGCCATGAAAACCATTCTCAAGAATCGTTTCTCATGTTTCAATCTTGTGTAAAAATGAAACCATCTTCAAGAAGTCTCAAGCATAGTTTTTCCTCGTTTCAAGATTGTGCAAAAATGAAACTACATTCAAGTATTCTCAAGCATAGTTTCCCATGTTTCAAGCTTGTGTGAAAATGAAACCATTCTCATCCTATCCCTAATGATTTCCATTTTTATCAGCATATTTTTGCTATATGAACCTTATTTTTCTCATTCCATCGTCACCATTTGCTTGGCCAATCATATACTTTCACTGGGTTGTTTTACCCTTTCTTAAGAAACAACTGCGATGAGAAGCCATCCTCTTTACCTCTACGTGTTTTGAGAAGTTCCACCATGATCGGAACCAGTTTCTACCCTTTATACCACTTGTTCTTCCAAGAGGAGTCCTCTTTTATCTCTATGCAGACTTCCTAAACATGAAAATATTTTCGAGTACTTGTATTTTTGAACTTGTTAAAGTAAATGAAAATACGTTTGCGTAGTATAAATTTAACCCGTTTCCAGGTTGGGATAGAATATTTATGAAAAATAAATACTTTAGTCAAACATGACTAAAAGTTTCTGCTGGGTATTCTTTTATGCCTTTTTAGGCCCAAGAGATAAATTTACGAAAAGGAACCTATGGAGTTTTATTTTTTTCCTCTTTTTCAAACTCTCTAAACATGAAAAGAAGTTGAGTTATGCCTTCACTGGACTCGTAAAATAATCAAACAATGATGGACTCATTAAACATGAAGAGACCAACAACTCCTTAGTGTTTGTTAAAAATATTCAGAAGGATTCATCGAAAGGATGAACTTATAGATCAAGCATATGTTATCCTCCTCAAGCTTGTCAAAAACAAAAAGGTAATGGCTAGAAATGGTTGGAAAATTGTGAAAACAAGGTGCTTTTACCTATTAATAGAAACAAGTCACTCTTGAACATGACACTCTTTCACTTCGTAATTTATGGGCCTCTAAATTAGACATAAATTAAGTCCAATAGAACCTTTCTTAGGCCAATCTACCTTCCTTATGCACATGAAAAGATATATTAAATCTCTTCTTCTGCACTTAATAATGTTTTCTTATGATTTAATATTTTCTTAGGAAGGTTTAAAGGTAATTTCATATTTGTGCCTAATATTGGTTATTTTTGTAGAATATTGTGAGAATATTTGGAAGATTATGCAGATTTGGAGAAGGAGATAACTTAGGGACTTGCTCCTTGCCACTGGAAGATCAAGATTGAAGACTAAATGAGCACAATATTTAAAAATCTTGGAGATATTCCAGGGGTTTTTCCACCCTCCTTAACTATCAAAGGCAGCCAAGAAAACTGAAGACAATGTGCACTCAATCTATGGTTTACTTGGAGTCAAAGTGGTCTCAATCATTATTTTCTAGGGAGTTGTTGGTAGCTTCCCTTAAGGACAAATAAATCTGATCAAGAGCTAATTAGGGTCGATTCCGTGGGATTCGATTCCATTCAGAACTTTTGTTGCAAGCTATTAAGATTTTTATTATTGTACTCAGTGATAAAACTTTCAGAAAATGTAACAAGGCTATTCTCTTCCTGAAATGAGCAGAAATAATCCATTTTACTGATTTAGTTCCAGAGATATGGGCTCATGGGTTAGGGCCCAACCCATGTGCCTCAACTTCTCTTTTTTTTTTATTCTTTTCTTTCTGTCATTTAGCTAGTTTTATTTTTGATATTTTCATTGTTATTATAGTTTTCTCTTGTAGATTTAATCTTCTTATCTATGCTGTAGACTAGTTGATGAACTCCATAAACTATGAGATAGTCTTCCCCTCTCATCTCTGTCGATATAGCTCGAGGAGGGTAGACCTTCCCACTGACCAAAAATTCTTTCTGGGTTATGATTCTTTGTTTCTAGGACTAGGCAAGATTTTTTTTTTTTGTCTTTAGCATGCACTGTCCATCTTTCTTGCATAAATCAGTAGTTTAATTGTAGGTGCAGGTAGCCACGGAGAATTTCATTGGCGCCTTCCTGCTTCATTTTCCATCTCTGTCTTCATGTCCTGAACACTGTTGTTATGCCTCCATTCCCCTCCTTTCTCTTCTTATTAGCTGTCGCACCCTTTTTATTCACAAAACACTTCAAAACGTTGAAAGTTTGACCTTCACCCTTTCTTCCTTGAATCTCCCACCACCGTACTTCGCTCATCGAAAATCAAATTTCTGATTTGGTTCCTGTAATACTTACCACTCCTATCCACCGATTTCAATATTCTTTTCATACTCTACCACATCATCCCTATTGCAAATCGCATTTCGTATTTTTTATCCCCATCGCAAATCGCATTTTCTATTGGTTTCCGTTAACACTTACTGCTCCAAATGCCAATTGCGGTAATTCTCCGTACTCTGCCACATCACAAATCACATGTTTCATGGGGTTCCCATTAATACTTATTTCTCCCGACGCCGATTGCGATATTTTCATCGCACTCCGCCACCGGTCCTACCACCACATCACCCATCGCATTTCACATTTCATGGTTTTTATCCCGTTGCATTTCACACTTTGCAGTTTTTATCCCATCGCATTTCAGATTTTGCTCCTGCTCCTAAACAACACTTCCGCTACCCCTCTAGCTTTGTGATATTGTGATTTCAATATCACATATCGCATATTTCACTTCCGTCCTCCCATCGCATATTTCAAGCCTCCCACTCCAAAGCATATTTGCGATATCATAAGGTTTAATGAAGTATAAACCCATCTTTCCACCTCCAAGACTTGTCCCATGTGTTAATCCTTCCATTAACATCTTTAGCCCTTTCTTCTCCAAGCTGCAAATCAACACTTGTTCAATTAGAATTAAGTCATAGATAGCTTAGCTGCATGGACAAAAGCATGGTAGATAGAGCATAAGATAAGTAGGGTGTGTTTAGCTGATTGGCCAAGTTAAGTGTGGTTTAAATTAGTTTCTTTTTTTCCATTTATTTTCAACAAGTTAAATTAGTTTCCTTTCCGTCATTTCCTTTCTGCAGTTTATTTTAGTTTCATTGAAGTGTGATAGACTTCACTGAGAACCCCTAGAAGTAGCACCCTTTCGTAGAGCAGAAGAGGATGACATGAGTAGAATTCATATGTTGTGTATATAGCATTGTCACCTCCAAGTTTGTACGAACCTTGGGTTGATAAAGTAAAGTTGGGCAACCCCTAGGAGTTGCAGCACTCTTGATGCAATACCAGGGCTCACCACTTTTTGGTGTCGTTGTCGGCGAGGTGTCTAGCAAATGCTTTGATTCTATTTTAGCATTCGTTTATGCTTTCCTTTTTCATGTTGTTTCCTAAATATTGAAAAATACAAAAAAAAACTGATTTTCATGCCTCATAGGAGTAGGGATACTCATAATTTTTTTTTTAAAATACTTCTCCAATATCAAACCCCCCACCCCACTTGACCACGTGGTGCAGTAAGAACCACATCACCATACACTTTTGAGGGTAGAAGAGGTGGAAGGATATGATGACAATGAAGAATATCTTATTGGGTTTTCCGAAAACATTTCTCTTTGAATTTGAGATACTTTGTAGATCTTATGGCTACTTATCACACACTCAAAAACTAATATTTTTTCCTGAAACATTGAAGGATAGAGCTCTTAAATGGTTCATGAGTCTAGGTACTAATTCAATAATATCATGGAATGATATGCAAAAGATATTTCTAGAAAAATATAAAGATCATGATCTTAGAGAAGAAATTTTTAGAATGAACCAAGAAGAAGATGAGAGCCTTGAGGATCTAATAGATAGGTTCATGTATAATGTTAAGAGGGAAAAATTGCATCATTTAGGATTCGACACTAAAAATACTCTTACTTAGAACAATTAGGGATGAGTGGATTGATCTCCTTAATCTCATGAGTAGAAGAGATGTATACCAACTATCATTTGAAAAAAATTATGAAACATGCAAGCACATATCAAGAGGAAGGGAAAGAGTAAATAAGTCAACATTAACATTGGTAAGGCAAGATGAACTTGGAAATTTGCTTGATAACTTTAAAACATAAATTCTTAGCAATATAAATGAACAAGTAGAAATGTTAAGAATGCAAAATGAGCAAAAAGAAGATACTGATATTTTTGTTATCCATGCAGAATCTTATGCTACTAAATGTTGTTCATCATTCCCCAGTTTTAAAGAATTTTACCAAGAGGACAATGGAGCAAGGAAATCACCAAAGAAGATATGTTATGTAGCTCCAAGGATACCCTAGAAGCCTAGTCAACTTGATATGATGCAAGGATCCACTTCACAATTTCAAGCTTATCCACATCCATCTCAAACTAATTGGGACACACTCCTGCCTTGGAAACCTTGGCCATCTCAACCTAAAACCCAATCTTGGCAAAATGGGTGGCAAGGACCTTATTGGGAAAATCCTCAACATCCTCAATATTTCCCTCAACATCCTCCATACCCAACTCCATGCTATCCCTACCATCCACCTCCACCACAACCACAACCTCAATCACATCCATCTCATATATCCACCCCCACTCAACTACCCGTACCACCATTTCCAAACCCACACCATGAAGTATTTCATCCCCCTTACAATGTTGAGGTACAATACTACCAAACATATCCTTTTGATCTAAATGGTTTGCATCCTAGTTAAAGAAATGTATTGCAAAAAATAGATTTTTTTAATGTCATTGAAGGAAAACATCAACGAGAAGAAGATCCAAATGAGGAGATCAAAAGATCAAGGGTCGCACTTCCTCACGTTTACCAGCATTTCCTCCATGTGTTCAAGAGAACAATCAGCAAAAAAAGGAAGATTTGAATGTCATAATAGAAGAGTACATCCAAGGTGATCCAACATAGCAAGTGTACCGGGGGAATCAAAACTATATTTACATATGGTTCCAAACAATCATTAAGTTGTAGCAACATACTCTTCTCCAACAGTACTTGATACAATCCCAGTTAAACCAATTCATCTCTTATATTCAGGTACATGTCAGAGCATGTATTCCAAGAGTGCACCTGATTTTATCTGTCATCTTGATGTGTACATGGCTCCATTGGAAGTATTCCTATATGTGAAAAAGGTTTTTTTTTTTTCAAGTAGAGTAGGAAAGTGAAAAAAAGAAAAAGAAAAAAAGAAAAAAAAAGGAAGAAGAATAAAATCTCAGGTGAAAACCTCTTTTGAGGCATCTGATATTGGCCCACTTATTGAAAACCTCCATGAGGCGGTCATTGGGTTAAATAAATAAATAAATAAAGATCCTAGGTGAAAACCTCCTTTGAGGTGCCTAGGTAGAACTACTAGTGGAAAACCTCGTTGAGGCAGCTAGTAGGCCTTAAAAAAAAAATTGCATTTCTCCATGTATCTCTCTCTAATGAATGTAGGTGCTCTCCAACTTTTGCACGCAGAAAAAAAACAAGTTGGCACAAAAAGAAAAATTTTTCAACACCCTAGTTAAAGGTATTCAAACTTGGACTTCCTCCTCCTGTGCTCAGAAGCTCCAAAAGGACCTCAAGCAAATTATCACATGCAGCTTCAAAGCAGCGTCAGAACCACCAAAGACAGCTTCAACATCCATATCAATAGCTTCAATATCACCTACAAAAACGAATCAATGGTAAGGGTCAGGTATGCAATCATCTAACCCTTTCTTCGAATCTATTTTATCTTAAGAAAACTTTAAAAAGTGTAAGAAGGAAAGTTTTCTATATAGCCAAAACCAGCAGCAGAGAAACCTTAGCCTTATCTAGCGACTAACCTCACTTTTTCCACCAAGAAGAGGAACAAGAAAAAAGTAAAAAGGACTTGAGAAAGTGGATAGTAAGCATTTCATTGTAATTGAAGACAAGGAGTGAAAAGGGGTAACCAAGGGTGAACTCAGTTAAAAAAAAAAGGAAAAAAGGAAAAAAAAGAGAACAAATAGATAAAATTAAATAAAAGGTGGACCCACCACCTCTTCGCATGAAAAATACAAATTTTCTGAAGGCATATGAGGACCTCCATGCAACACCCAAAAGAAGAAATGCAAGAAGAATAGCTAGAAGATTAGCATGAGGAGCAGCGCATGGGCCAATAAACAGAAAATGAAATAAGCTAGCATGTGGGAAGAGCCATATTAAGGTAGGGAGGATGAATAGGTTGCTCAGAGGATGAGAAACAATTTCAGTAGGGGGGTGATGATGGGCCTCTAAATTAGACATAAATTAAGGCCCATCTAACGTTTCTTAGGCCCATCTACCTTCCTTATGCACATGAAAAGATATATTAAATCTCTCCTTATGCACTTAATAATTTTTTCTTATGCTTTAATATTTTCTTAGGAAGGTTTAAAGGTAATTGCATATTTGTGCCTAATATTGGTTATTTTTGTAGAATATTGTGAGAATATTTGGAAGATTATGCAGATTTGGAGCAGGAGATAATTTAGGGACTTTCTCCCTGCCACTCGAAGATCAAGATTGAAGAATAAATGAGCACAATATTGAGAAATCTTGGAGAGGTTCAAGGGTTTTGTCCACATTCCTTAACTATCAAAGGCAACCAAGCAAACTGAAGGCGATGTGCACTCAATCTATGGTTTACTTGGAGTCAAAGTGGACTCAATCACTATTTTCTATGGAGCTGTTGGTAGTTTCCCTTGAGGATAAATAAAGTTGATAAAGAGCTAATTAGGGTCGATTCTGGGGGATTTGATTCCATTTAGAACTTTTGTTGCAAGCTATTAAGATTTTTATTATTATACTCAGTGATAAAACTTTCAGAAATCTACCGAGGCTATTATCTTCCTGAAATGAGCAGACAAGCTCCATTTTACTGATTTAGTTCCAGAGAGCTGGGCTCGTGGGTTAGGGCCCAACCCATGTGCCTCAGCTTCTATGTTGTTTTTATTCTTTTCTTTCTATCATTTAGCTAGTTTTATTTCTGATATTTTCATTGTTGTTATATTTTTCTTCTGTAGATTTAATCTGCTTATCTACGCTGTAGAATAGTTGATGAACTCCATAAAAATGTGAGGCAACCTTCCCCTCTCATCTTTTTCCATAGAGCTCGAGGAGGGTAGACCTTCCCGTAGACAAAAAATTCTTTCTGGGTTATGATTCTATGTTTCTATGACTAGGCTAGAATTGTTCTTTTGTCTTTAGCATGCATTGTCCATCTTTCTTTCATAAATTGGCAGTTTAATTGTAGGCACAAGTAGCCATGAATAATTTCATTGGCGCCTTCCTGTTTCATTTTCCATATTTTTCTTCACGGCCTAAACATTGTTGTTATGCCTCCATTCCCATCCTTTCTCTTCTTATCAGTTGTCAGGCCCTTTTTATTCACAAAACACTTAAAAATGATAAAATTTTGACCTTCACCCATTCTTCCTCGAATCTCCCGCTACCGTACTTTACTCATCGCAAATCGCATTTCTCATTTGGTTCCTGCAATACTTACCGCTCCTGTCTGCTGATTGCGATATTACTTTTGTACTCTGCCATGCCATCCCTATCGCAAATCACATTTTGTAGTTTTTATCCCCATCGCAAAATGCAAATCACATTTTCTATTGGTTTCTGTTAACACGTACCACTCCAAACATCAATTGTGGTAATTCTCTATACTCTGCCACATTGCAACATGTTTCATGTGGTTCCATTTGATACTTATCACTCCCGACGCCAATTACGATATTGTCATCGCACTCCGCCACCGATCCTACAGCCACGCCACCAATTGCTTTTCGCATTTCACTCCCGCTCTTGAACAACACTTATGCTACCCCTCCGAATTTGCAATAATGCGATTGTGATATCGCATATTGCATATTGCACTTTCTTCCTCCCATCGCAAGTCCACCATCGCATATTTCAGTCCTCCCACTTCAAAGCATATTTGCGATATCATAAGGTTTAATGAAGTCTAAACCCATCTTTCCACCTCCAAGCCTTGTCCCATGTGTTATGCCTTCCATTAGCATCTATAGTCCTTTCTTCAATTAAAATTAAGTCATGGATAGCTTAACTAGATGGATAGAAGCATGGTAGATAGAGCATAAGATAAGTAGGGTGTGTTTAGCCGATTGGCCAAGTTAATTGTGGTTTAAATTAGTTTCTTTTCTGCCATTTCTTTTCAGCAAGTTAAATTAGTTTCCTTTCTATCATTTCCTTTATGCATTTTACTTTAGTTTCATTAAAGTGTGATAGAATTCACTAAGAACCCCTAGAATTAGCATCCTTTCATAGAGCGAAAGAGGATGAAATTAGTAAAATGTATCTACTTTGTATATAGCATTTTCACCTCCAAGTTTGTACAAACCCTGGGTTGATAAAGTAAAGTAGGGCAGCCCCTGGGAGTTGCAGCACTCTTGGTGCAATACCAGGACTCACCAGTAATATTCCAAATTTTCCATCAGTTAATTGGAATATTAGATTTCTTACTTTTTCTAATTAATTAAGTAAATAAGAGGGTGGAGGGACCCATAAACCCCATAGATTAATCAAATCCACTTTTGGTGTGTGTATGTGGGTTATTGGATAGTAGATTTGCATTATGGAGTAGTGGAGAAGCTTATTAATGAAGGAAGAGTGGATATCATGCATCATTAATGAGGAAGATCATGGAGATAGTAGAGGAGTCAAAGTAATATCATAGAGCAATAAAATTAAGATCATATAGCACTAATGATCAGATGGTGGAGGAAGTGGTGCATTAAATGTACACATGATGGAGAGAGTGGAGACTAAATGCAGAGATGATGGAGATCATGGAGAGACATCACAGTCTTCATGGAGGCTAGTGGCCACATGTGCAACGCAGTTATGAGGTGGGCCAAGGCTAGGGGAGGCTCACAAAGCATAAAAGGAAGATGAAGGTAGCCATAGAAGGCATATTTTAGAATTTGATTTTAGATCTGGATTTTTCAATTGACATTTCTGTGCACGCTTCAGTTGTTTAGCTAAGTTTGCAGTGTTGTTTAGCACACGGGTGTTTCTGAGCAGAAATCCCACCCTTACCCACAAGGGACTTCTATTTCCTACTTTGGGAAGGTTTTCTTTGAACAACCATTCATCATCAGGCATCGGCGCCACATTCAGCCCCTCTCTACAACACATTTAGTCTCAGGAATTACGCATTCCTGCTTGAAGGCTTGAGAGGAGGAGGTTGTTTCCAGCATTTTCAGCTAGGAAACCGGTGGAGGATTCATCCTTTCACCTTGTGATTCAAGATCAGTCTTCCAGGAGAAGTATATTGACATCCAGCATCAGTCCATTAGCTTATACTTCCATGCAGCAACATTTCCCTTAGGAATTGTGCAGTCCATTCCTATACATATATTGGAGGAAGGAAGTTTCTAGTATTTCAGCTGGAAATCCTCTGAGGGACCATCCCCTCTCTTTGGTGATATTGTTTCCATCACACTTGAGATTTATTGCAGAATATAGCATCAGTCTATAGCTTTAGCCTCCCCTAAAACACAATTTATTCCAGCTATTGTGAATTCAACAACTGCATCTAGTGTAGGAGGAAGGAGGAGATATATCTCAAGCTTCTAGCTTGGAGATCTGAAGGAGGGATCATCCCTTCACGCATTGAGCTAATGGTACATCATTGCAACCATATTATCTTCAGTTCATGTAGTATATCTGCATACCCAATAGTTGTATAGTGCAAGCCCTAGGAGGGTGATTTTCCAATATTGTTAGATTTGGAAATCCTTTCTAGTTTATTTTGGGTCTTCATCATAGAGCCCGTATCTTAAATATTGGCATCATCTGAGCTCTGGAACAACTAGATCTATGCATTCCCTTTAAGCAAACAATTATATTTACACCATTTTCATAAGGGACAATGCAGTATAGCCTCCAGTAGTTATGCAATGCCTTTGATGAGAGGACTTCAGGGACATTCTAGTCTACTTGTTTGGCTTGAGTGCTTCCAATTTTAAGCATTGTTGTAGTTTTATTTTCACCTCCTAATAATAAAATGGCTCATCTATTCTGTCTATTTTTATGGTGTTTATATCCTATGTGTACATTGATGTAGTTTCTAGTTATTGTGTTTCTATATTCCTATCTTTCCCATTTTGGGATATTACAGTGGTATCAAAGCATGATATTTGGCTTAGCTTATGGGAAATACATTTTATGACATCATAAGAAGAAATAGAAAGAAGAGAACTATAATAGCGGAGGGTTTAAGTTTTGCCACACTTCTCTTCAACTCTATGCAAGATCTCTCCAAGGAGTTCAAGCAAATGATAAGGGAAAGGCAAAAAGAGACCTCAAGAAGGTTTCAGAATGAGGAAGTTCCAAGCACTTCCTATCAACAGCATACACAACCGGCAAAGCAAAGAGCTCCACAACAATATAATATGTCCAGTTTCTTTGAAGAGGAAGGTGAATGGCATAGATATGGAGGAAAATTGGAGTATGAGACTCGAAGTAAATATATGTCAGAGTACAAATCACAGTCTAGAGAATTCAAGGAGAATCTAACTCTCCAACAGTTTTTACAACTCAAAGAAGAAAAGAGATCTCCCAGAAGAAATAGAAGACAAAGGCACAAATTATTCTTGCCTACATTTGATGGATCATCCAAAATCACAACAAAGTCTTGGAAGAAGGAGTTAGATGCATTATTTCTACTACACCTAGTAGCGGAAAGAGAGGTTATTGAGATTGCAGCACTGCACCTTGAGGGTGAAGCAAAGGATTGGTGGTTCAGTCATTTAAAACATGAAAGAGTGACTTCTTATGCAGACTTCACTCAAAGGGTGATCAAGAATTTTGATAGAAGAAAATAGGAGACACTTTCCATAGATACATTTTCCCACATTGAGGAGAAAGTATGTGAGGAGCCAAAGGAAGATGTCAACATTATCACTCTAGAAAAAGAGCACCCACCACCACCTACAGCTGCAAAAGTACTTGCATCAGGAGAAGGAACACTTGCATCCTTGCAAGATGGTCTTGATCTCTTGACATTGGGAGTCCCATGCATGATTCAGGAGATTCATGAGGAGGAGGAGACAGATACCATCTCTGGTAAAATGGAAGAGGAGCAACCATCATCATTACCAGCAGTTGGAGAATCCATTGAATCAATTGGAGGAATTCTTGTAGCTATGCAAGATGTTCCCGAGATTCAGTTGATCTAAGGTTTGCAAACATTTCCATCCCATCTTATTTCTGTACGTCAACTTCAGATTTGTGTGGACATTCCATCAGGGAAATTGCATAACCAAGGATTAGAACACCTTGCTGATATAGAGAAGAAAACTATCACTGCATAGAGGACCCATGACTTGGTCAAGGAGGAGATGTATAACCATCCTAGTTTTTCATTTTTGAGCCGCACACAACACTTTGGGTTGGAGTGTATAGTTTTGGAGGATATGATGTGCATAGTCCTAATCAATCCAATGCAGAACTTGTTGGGAAAAATACTGAGAGGGGGGGTGAATCAGTATTTTCAATAATCAGAATTCTTTTACTTTTCTCTTACTGATTTCTATATGCGACTTTGATTAGCCCAAGTAGCGTATATACGCGGATACACTAACAGAAAATTGCGTATACTGAGATAAATTTATTGTTAAATAAACTTTCAAAAACATTCTTTAACCCATATTATCAGTGATGCATCAGAGATTTAAGCAGTAAATATGTGTAGTAATAACATAATAAATCATCACACACATGAACACCAAGATTTAAGGTGGAAACCCAATTCGGGAGAAAACTACCGTTGTTTTCGCCTCTGTCTTCAATATTAATTATATGGAAAACTGTTACAATATTGTACTGATGCATATTCATATCAATATGTAGGCATCTACCTGCAGAAGGCTGCAACCTTCTTTTTTTCTCCATCTACTACTGGAAGGGAGCTCCAACCCCCTGATCTCGTTTACTAGCCACTACTGGAAGGGAGCTTCAACCCCCTGATTAGAACACCAGATTCTACTTGCAGGAAGCTTCTACTTCCACATTGAAGGCTTCAACCCTCAGAACCACTGCAGACCACGTTTCATCAATTTTCACACTGGATCCCACAGTTTCAACAAAACTCATCATAAATATCATCAATAATAAACTTAACCCAAACGTCAATCAGAACAATGAGATCACTATAACCAAAACACAGTAAAAAATCCAGATATCATAATCAGCATGCAGAATCAATCTCAACCTTGATCATTCATTTTCTTGAGATGCATACGCTACTTCACTTTACTGAACCCGCATGTATACACGCTACCCTTCACACCAAACTACGTATAGATCTGAGAATACTGAATTTCTAGAATATGAACAGTCTCAGAACCAGATCCAAGGCTTTCAGTCAAATATCTTTTCATATTTGCATAACCCTTATTCAGTCAGCATAATTATTCATATTTAATCACTCCTTCATCAAATTTTTACATATTCAACTTAGCAACATATACAATATTCAAATAGTCGAGATCTACATGAAAAATTCATTGACAGCCATCAGAAATATAGCATTAATAAACAGATAACCTCTTCAGCAAGCTTCATAAAACTCTGACTTCCATATATGCTTTATCTGAGACAAAGCAACATATATACGCCCTTTCACCAAGAAGAAATAGCGTATAGATCTGTAAATATTATTACTGCATAAAGATTCAGATCTATAGACTTACCCAAATATCTTCACTTCACTTCAGAAAACATGCGTCAGGTCACAGATCCAAACATCTCATAAATAGATCATGAAAGTACATATTCATTTCAGGTCTAGAGATCATGATCCATCATTGTATCCAAGGGTGCATTATAGATTCATATCTACCAATAAAATAGAGTCCATCCCATGCAGATATTCTTCAAAGAGAATTATTCAGTAACAACCTTTAAAATTGCACCCCCCTTTGCACCTATGATCTTCTTCTCCTTATATATATTTAGCCTTTCCTAATACCATGATCCAAAACCACACAAGTGCCGATGGCATTCTTGGACAGAATCAAATAGACGACACAATGCTCAATATTGTGGGCTAAAACAATGGTAGTTCCCCTTGGTATTATAATTTTATAGCACAAAAGGAATACACGATTTGGATCATTCTTATCTGTGTGTATACGTGACTTAGCCTGTACTAACTGATCTGAAAATGGAAGTATTTGTAAATGTTGTAAATTCTGTTCAAAGTATCCATTTTCATTTGATTAAATGTGTGCAAAATTCTCCATGTCTTTCAAGTTAAACAAAGTGTATTTGGTCACTGTTTCTGAGTTTATGTGTGAGGGAATGTTAATTAAGTTTGTTGTTTAACATATTAAATCATAAATACACAGCAAAATAACTTCAACATAACATGACTTAGATATTTGGTGAGCAGTTCACCCCTCCTGGGTTACGTCTACTGGACCAAACCTCCCAAATTGGCTTGTCCTCTTGTATTAAAATGCTCCAAAATCCTAATACAAGCTTAAAAGTTCCTCAATAGGAAAATCTGACTGTAAATACAGAATCATAAGACATGAAAATGCTAAAAATGCCTTTCCATATTCACTAAACAGTGAAGAATTACCATAAATAGTGCCTTCTTCAACAAGGCCCTGATGGCTCTTTGAACTTCTCTAGAGCTTTTCAGGTTGTAGAAGTCCTAAAATAGTTCTGAAACCTCTTCCATTAGGTTTAGAAGGTAGAAAATAGTCAAAAATGGTTTTTGGTTCACCTCAAACAGTGAGGTACAACTCAATACAACTCCATTTCCCCAATGGCCCTAATGGCTCTCCAAACTTCCCTGAAGGTTTTCGGGCTCTGAAAGTCTTCAAAAAGTTCTAAAACCTCTTCCATTAGTTTAAGAAGGTGGAAAATAGCTGAAAATGGTTTTTGGTTCACCTCAAACAGTGAGGTACAACTCAATACAACTTCATTTCCCCAATGGCCCTGATGGCTCTCCAAGCTTCCCTGAAGAAAAAATGGTTGTAGAACATCTCTACTACCTCGGGAACCTATCCCAAACACTCCAAAATCCTCAGAATACCCAAAATTGACCAAAATTTCGTCCAATCTGGTCCAATATTTGAGAAGTTATGGCCAAAACAAATTTCTGCCCAATCTTGCCTAAAAAAACTCCACCAAATTTGGGCTAACTCCAGTTAGCCCAACCATTCTGGACAATCCCACCATAAATTCCACCAAACCTTAAGCAGGGATTAGCTTAATTTAATTTTGTTTTAATTATTGGATAAGCATGTTTTAAAAATAAGCTTGTTTTGTGCGCTAAACAACAAGATTAATGGCTAAGCCACGTTTTAGTGGTTAATTAAACCACAATTAAAAAAAATCCGCCCATGGTGTTAGCTCCCGGTCTTCGGCACTGGGTCGCATGAATACAGGGGCTGGCCCCCTTTTGCCGCCCAAAGAAACGAAATGCAAACTTTATATAGTCTGCATGACCATATATGGTTAAGTCATAACATGTGGAGGAGTTGGTTGGAGCGCTTAGTTAGCTGGCAGAAGGTCTGGGGTTCAAACCCGTGGACTTCCAAAAATTTTGAACGCCAAACTTTCCACGGCTAGGGGCCACGTGGCGGCCTCCGGGCTTGCCACGTGGCAGCCCCTAATTGGTCCGCCATAACCACAGTCAAACCAACAACGAATCAGCATCTGCCAAGTGTTGAAGTATGATTGGTCCAGATGGAATATTTTGAGGAATATTCCAGGGAATATTCTAAGGAATATTCCAGGGAATATTCTAAGGAATTTTTTTTTAATAATTCCAAAGTCAAAGTCAACTCTAGTCAAACTCATTTTTTTGCAGTTTACTGAAAACTTCAAGCTTGCATAACTTTCACATACGATGTCGGATTTGAGTGTCGTTTGCAGTGCCAGGATCGTATCGACGAGGCCTATCCGGTCGTTCAGGTTGCAAGTGATTTTGAACAATTTCAATTTTGAGCTTTTTCCATAGCTCAAACTTGAGCTCCTGATCACACCTCCCAAATGAGAAGCTTTTGGACCCCAAAAGCTCCCTGAAATGCTGAAACTACAAGTGAACTGTACAACAAATGAGAGAATAACAACATCCTCTTTTCTTCAACCTTCAAAAATTTTTCTGACTTGCCAACTGTCCTCATGGCGTATTTTTGCTGAATGAGCCATGTACTTGTGCCGAATCTCGACCAAGTTTTCTCGCCATACCAATCTGCCATTCTGAAACCAGCAATGACCCTTGTTGAACTTTGCGCCATCTTTGCTTGCATGCCTTTCCATCTCACGAAATCTTGCACCGCTTTGCATTGACACTTCGTTCTCTGCACCAATCGACACCAAAGGCACCTTGTGCAACATACGACATCAACAACAAGTTGACTTGAAATGTGCTATATAATTGACACACAAAATATATAACAAATGTGCACACAATCGACACAAGTCGATAAACAACAAGATACATTTTTACAAACATGTGTATGTATCATGTACAATGAACTATATACAATTCGCTAATTACACATACAACCTCTATGTACATGTGCCACTTCAACTCTTCTTTTCAAATACCAACAAGTACATCATACCAAAAACATGTGGGTTACTAAGAGCCGAACTGAAAGACATTTCTGCAATATAAGTGAGTATCTTACTCATCTTTTACACCTCCATGGGAAAATTTTGCAACAACAAAGAAATTCATTCAACTAAAATTGCTTTTACATGCAATCTTGCATCAACTTTTCAATTGAAATACATGCATACAAAATCTGAAATTTTAATGTACAAAATGAGTATGACTTACTGCATTAAGAAGTTAATCCACTTCCTACCAAGCCAACTCCATGGCATGTTTTCCTGCTGCAACATTTCTACATGTGAATCTTCCATTTCCACATCGATAATGGAATCTATAGATCCACTTGCGCCAATCTTTTTTTCCTCAAGCTGCATGTGCTTTGGACGACTTGTTGGATGCAAAGTCCAACAATGAGAGACATCATGTCCCTTCTTTTGACAAAATGTGAAATTCTTAAGCACTTTTTGTGAAAGTTTTCTTTGCCTCTTTTGCTTCCTGTGTGCTTTCTTTTTCAACCAGCATCTTGAAGCAACATGGTTAAATCCACCACAAAATGTGCAACAAAAATTTCTTTTATTTGAACAAGAAAAATTATCATTCTTTGCTGAAACATAACCAAATTGATCATGTGAATAATTATACCTCTTCTGTTGCATGGAATGTCCATTATTTTTGTCTTCGAGAGACGATGAAATAGTATAGGAGACGACTTTCCTTTTTAGACTTTCATCATTGTTCTTGTCTTGAAAACTATTTACATTTGCATGCTCGCCATAAGCGACATGTTTACCCTCTACTTGCTGCAATGATGGCTTAAAACAATGGAAATCATCCTTAAATTTTTTTTGACATATATGCATTTTGGAACTTGGAATAAAGGTTCTCTTTAAATTTTCATCACATGCATTCAAGGATTTGGAGTCTTCGCCATTGAACTGCACATAACCAAGACCAACATTATTGGGTCACTCCACAACTGAAATAGGGTCAACCATGCCTTGTGCATGCTTGCCCAAACCTTTGCCTTCATTATAGCCCATCTTAAACATTAATTTGGACCCTATACCCCTTGTATGTTTTTCAAAAGAACCAACATACTTTTCAATTGAGGAAATTGAAGACAAGTTGGAATGGTTTACCTCTTCCTCACGCTTGTTCTTGGACAAATCTTCTTGAGCTTGAAGGAGTTGTTTCTCCATGTCATGCAGTCTTTGGAGAATTGTTTCCTTCTCTTCCTTCATGGCTAAAAATTGTGCATGAAGCTTAACACTTTCTCTTTGATCCTCAATTAGAATCTGCACCATTTCCTTCACTTTAATGAACTCATTCTTCCTGTCATCATTGAAGAATATCGTGAAGGAGGAAACTTCACTTGTAGAAGAAGTTGACATCATGTAAATGGTCAAATTAAAAAAAGGAACTTCCAAAAAAAAATTCTCAAAGCTTTCATACAAATGACAAGCTTTTAACCAAATGTCTTTACAGCCATACTCTTATTCAAGCAGCCATAAAACACAAACTCCAATAGCTTTTGTAGCAAACACTAATCAAGTGGGTTTGTTTTCCAAAGATAATCTTGAGGTAATTTAGGGTAAGGAAATAGCCTACAACTCTTTTTTCCTTTCCAAGACTTAGCTATCAAAAACTATCTTTTCAACTCAAGAAAACTCATACAATCAACCATTTTTCAACCAATAAAACAGTCAATCTTTTACACTGTTTTAATACCTTTTGCACAAAATCAAATGCTCAACCTGAGCTCAACCTATGCTCTGATACCATCTGATCTGAAAATGGAAGTATTTGTAAATTCTGTAAATGTTATTCAAAGTATTCATTTCCATTTGATTAAATGTGTACAAAATTCTCCATGTCTTTCAAGTTAAACAAAGTGTATTTGGTAACTGTTTCTGATTTAATATGTTAAACAACAAACTTAATTAACATTCCAAAGATTGGGAAGAAATTTGTTTTGGCCATAACTTCTCCAATATTGGACCAAATTAGACGAAATTGTGGTCAATTTTGGGTATTCTAAGCATTCTGGAGTGTTTGGGACAGGTTCTAGAGGTAGTAGAGGTGTTCTATAGCCATTTTTTCTTCATGGAAGCTTGGAGAGCTATCAGGGCCATTGGGGAAATGGAGCTGTATTGAGTTGTACCTCACTGTTTGAGGTGAAACAAAAAAAATTTAAAGCTATTTTCCACCTGTAGAACCTAATGGAAGAGGTTTCAGAACTGTTTGAAGACTTTTAGAGCCCAAAAACCTTCAGGGGAGTTTGGAGATCCATTAGGGCCATTGGGGAAATGGAGCTGTATTGAGTTGTACCTCAATGTTTGAGGTGAACCAAAAACCATTTTTGACTATTTTCTACCTTCTGAACCTAATGGAAGAGGTTTCAGAACTGTTTAAGGACTTCTACACCCCGAAAAGCTTTCGAGGAGTTAAAAGAGCCATCAGGGCCTTGTTGAAGAAGACACTATTTATGGTAATTCTTCACTGTTTAGTGAATATGGAAAGGCATTTTTAGCATTTTGATGTCTTCTGATTCTGTATTTATAGTCAGATTTTCCTATTAAGGCACTTTTAAACTTTTATTATCATTTTGGAGCATTTGAATACAAGAGGACAAGCCAACAACGAATAAGCATATGCCAAGTGTTGAAGTATGATTGGTGCAGATGGAATATTCTGAGGAATATTCCAAGGAATATTCCAAGGAATATTTTGAGGACTTTTCTAGGAATATTCCTTGCAATATTATTTTGTTAAAAATTCCAAAGTCAAATTCAACTCTGGTCAAACTCACTTTTTTGCAGTTTAGTGAAAACTTCAAACTTGCATAACTTTCACATACGATGTCAGATTCGAGTGCCGTTCGTGGCAGCAGGATCGTATCGATGAGGCCTATCCATTCGTTCAGGTTGCAAGTGATTTTGAACACTTTCAATTTTGAGCTTTTTCCATAGCTCAGACTTGAGCTCCTGATCACTAACTCGCATATAGAACCTTTAATTATGAATATTAACCAACTTCTGCTGGTCTTTACACATTTCTTCTGATAGACCTTCTGCAAACTACTGAGCTTCTCCAGAAGACATATAATCCATTATTTGCCAGAGAATTTCCATCAAGGACAACATATTAAAACATAAGAATCATATTACCAAAAATCTCCCCCTTTGGACTTGATGGCAACCATGATGGAGTTTGATCACCACATCTTGTAGATACATAGACATTTATTCAAACAAAAAACTCTCTCCTCCTTTGACATCAAGAGCAAAGGGCGGACAATTTCTCCCCCTGAGCATATGCGGACAACATTTTAATGAAATGCATGAATCTTTAACTCAACCGAGTATGACCAATCCTATCACCAAGGACTCATAATTACATTAATGATCCAACCAAGTGGAACTACATATTTGACTCAACTACCCAACCAGGTGGGTTTACAAATTTAACCAAGTCCTTATATGACTGAATATAACAATTTAATACCATAGGTCTCAACATGACCTTTTCATCAGATAACATATATGACTTTTTTTATATCCAAGACCAAAGAATCTCAAACATGAGATTATAACAACAACCAACATAGTGCCAAAAATGCACTATTTTCAGCAAGGCAAGTGCTTCCCCTAAACCTGTGCATCCTGAACACCTTCAACAACCAATTCATCAAGGAGATAAATATCGAGGAAAGGTATGTTGGAAATACTATGAGGGGGGGTGAATCATTATTCCTTTCAATTAGTATTATTATTAATCTTTCAGAGCATTAGTTGATCTTCAATTATTATCAGTGTTTGTACAATGATATTGGTAAACAAAAGGAACACAAATGCACACAGTTTTTAAGGTGGAAACCCCCTCTGGGACGAAAACCACCTGAATTCTTTTCTAATAATTCTTTAATATTCAACTCCAATTGAAAATAAAGCTCCAACTTCCTATAATCTAGAAAAGCATTCTTATCTAGCTCCCACTGGATGGACGTCCCAATGCCCGAGATTCTTCAATAGTCAACTGAACGGATGCCCCATCACCCAATGAGCTACAACTCACCCTAGCACCACCCTACCACCCTGAAGTTTTCACAATATTGAACCTATTGGTGACTTCATGCACCAGCCTAGCAACAGCCTAGTGCCCTATAGAATATTAAAAGAAGAATGGACTCTTGTACCAGGGAAAATGGTCCACTTTACAATGATATAGAATGATATAGAAGAAGAAGACACACTAGACCATAACCCCAACTATGAAACAAATACCTAATGATGATCCTAGACCTATTGACACTTCCTCTTCACTTCTTGGCAGATAGACAGTTTACAAATTTTACAATGATTCTTTTACAATGACTCAGTAAAATGATACCTTTACAATGACTGTGTGTAGTGCTGCCAATGTGAGGACTTCATGTGGTAAACTTCTTGTTTCTTTTCTGCACCTTGATTGTTGCTCTTTTCATGCTACCCTTTCTCACTCTTTAGAACATTAGATCATGCATTGAATCTTATCTTGATGAATATATAATACCTGCAAAAATTCTTCACGGAAATACCCATGAAATGATAATAGCAAAACTTACCTCATGCTGCAAAGCATATGTCAGTGCTAAACAAAAAGAAAAAATTAGAATAAAAAGAACCTAATGCAATTGAGAGATGAACATGCATATACAGAATGTACTTACTTGGACCTTACCTCTATTGCATCTTTCTTTGCTTTTCTGCCCTAGAAATTCTGGTCCTTTGTAGCCCTTGACAACACATGATCTAGCTTTTTCTTTCCTTCTAGGAGCTAGATATTGAATCTGGTGTATCTCTGTTATTTCATGTCCACAATATGCAATTTTCAGTCCTGTGGTAGTCCTCTGAGTCTTATTTCCAATGCCACAGGTCTAACCCAATTTGGATTCTTCAAGACAAATTTATGCCCAATATCTCACAATGACCTAATTATGGAGTGGTTCAGTAGAGAAAATTTTTACGGTGTGACACGTGTCATTCTTTCTTCATTCGGCTCTAAAATTGGTACAGAGAAAACCACAGTTTGTTAAATATCTGACACTTTTTACATAATTCAAATCCGATACTCAGAGAAAGAGTTATGACGATTTTCCCATGTCACCTCTTTGAGATGAAGTTTAAAATCTTGCAAAAACCCTAATTTCCACAGATCATATCTCCGAAAATTTTGGGCACCATGTACTGAAATGTTTACAGTAGATTCCTCAAGATTTTGGATTCACCTCCTAAACATTTTAGCTTCTAAACCTTTGTAGAAAAATAGTTATAGCACAAATTCCATGATGACCTATTCCAAGTAGTGAAATCCCCACATGAGGAGGATATGAGGATCATAATTTATATAAATGCTTAGGTTGAGAGGGTCTTCAACAAGTGAACATGGGAGGGATTTTAGGAGCAAAAAAATTATTAATTATTGACTTTTCAATGACCCATGCCACAACCCCATGGGGTTTAGCCCACTAACTAGGGTTACTAACTTCAAACATGAATATCTCTCAAACCGTGAAGAATTATGTGGCGTGCCATATATCAACGAAAACATCTCGACAAGTGGAAACCATAAAAAAAATTACTGATCCAAAATATAGTAATTTGGTAGGTCAAAATTCCCATGCAAGATCGAGGTATCCCCTGGTGCTACTTGGGTTGACATCAATGACAACCATTGATAAAAAATCTCCCCCTTTGGCATTGTTGGCAGCAAAAGTACTCCCCCTACGATCATGACACCTATTCCTACAACATTCTCTCCCCCTTTGACATCAATGGCAAAAGGTAATTCCCCCTGACACACAACCATCCTACGAACCTTTACACACTTCCACTCCCCCTTTATTTTATGAATAAGGAAAATTTAATGAGAACTTGGGAGAATCCCAAGCTTCTGGCAAAGATATTCAAATGCTTCACGAGTACTCTTACGATCATCAACGCTTCCTGCCCAATTTGCATCTATAAAGGCTTGAATAATGAGATTGTTACCCTTGGGATACCACAAGCCATATTCTATTGTTCCCTTTAGATATCGAAGAATTATTTTGATGGCAATAATATGTGATACTTTTGGTGTTGCTTGGAATCTTGCTACTTGTTCAACTTCTTGCATAACATCTGGCCAGGAGGCTGTTACATATAGAAGACTACCAATCATAGATCTGTACAACCTCTGATCCACATCCTTAGATGAGTCATCTATTCTCAATTTGCAACCTATTACCATCGAAGTAAGGACAGGTTTGCAATCTTCCATTTTGAATTTCTTGAGCATTTCCTTGATGTACTTGGTTTGACATATAACCTATCCCTTGATGAAATATTTGAATCCCTAAGAAGTATGTCAACTCACCAAGAAAATACATCTCGAAATCTTTTTGCATATTTGCAGAAAAGTTATTACTTAGTTGATCATCATTTCTATTAAGATTATATCATCCTGTTTAGCTAGTAGATGTGCCTTAGTTTCTTCATCCAGAACATATATGTCATTTGGAGCTCAACTTGTTGTAGCCACAATTTTACAATACCTGCCTTTCCTGATTTCACATTTTGTGGAGTTGAATAGTATTGTGTGTCCTTGATCACACATTTGTCCAACACTGAGCAGATTGTGATTCATGTTTTCAACCAATAGAACATTCTTGGCTAGAGCATCTTTGCTTCCGAGAGTGATGGTACCTGATCCTATAACATTTGAAGATCCATCATTTCCAAAGGACACAGTTCCATCCTTCTTCTCTTTCAGAGATACAAATTTCTTTCTATCTCCATTCATATGCGTTGAACAACTGCTATTAACATACCACACCTCTTTGTTGTTTTGAGCCTTGAGAGTGAGAGCATAATTATCAATCTTCTTCTTCTTCCATGTTCGTTCGTTCTGTGGATTTGAAGATTCTTCTAGAGGATTTTAAAGTCTACAGTCTCTGGCTATGTCTCCAAAGTTTCGACGTTTGTAACATTCAATAGTATTTCTTAAATGTTCAAACCTATTGATGTTTCGTTGAGCCCTGTGGGGTTCATATTTGACAACTCTCCTGGAATTTTATTAGTTCCTAGGGTATGTGTGACATTATACAACTTTATGACCAAATTTTCCACATTCATAACAATAGCCATGAAAAATATGTTGGTACCTGGATGGAAATATTCGTCGGGGAATTGTCTGCCAAGGCTGTTCTTGCGAATCTTTTTCAATGAATTCTACATGCCTGTCAGATCTCATAGGTTAATTGTATTTTGTTGTAGAAGGTCCTGCTTCTTCTTCTTTGTAACTGAGGCCAGTTCTATTGTTGTAACATCGTTGATTGTTGATGAGTTCTTCCAATTCCCTTGAGTTGTTGGCATAGTTTTGGACAATTTTTCCCTTCTTCACTTCCTTATGCAACGAGATTACTTCGGCTTCTAATGCTTCCCTTTCTCGGTTTCTTTCTTCTAACTTGTTTTTAAGTGACTCTTCAATACATTTGTGTTCTTCAACTTTAATTTTGAGACCTTGAACTTGTTCTTCAACGGTATTGGAACGGATCTTCTCAGCCTTGAACTCTTTTATAAGCTTGATTGCCTCCTTAGAAATTCTTCTATGTTCAACCCTTCCTCTTCATTGTTTGATACCTCTTGTTTATTGTGTTTATCCATAAACAATACTCACTCATTGGATTCTTCTTCATTGTCACTATATTCATCAGATGATGAGATATCTTCTTTTTCTTCACACTTGCAGGTGCAAGTCTTTGCCTTTGAAGGTTGCTTGTACTTATTGGTTTTCTTAGATGTAGCAAACATTGTTTCTAGATGTGAATTACCCTCTTCTTCATCAAGTCTCATTTCATATGCTATGAGAACTCCATGTAATTCCTCTTTGTTGGGTTTTTCTATATTTGCACTATATTTGAAGACCGATACCTTTGGGTTGAACCTTCATGGTAATGTTATAAGAATATTTCATATAAAAGTATTCTCATCAATAGGCTCTCCCAATTCTTCCAGAGTGTTGGTTACTTCATAAACATATTGGAAGTATGCATCAATGTTGCCATCTTATTTCATTATGAGTTGCTCAAATTTTGCTCTCTAGATTTGAAGCTTTGCTTCTTTGACATTTGAGTCACCTGCATATATATTCTCAAGCCTGTCCCATACATTTTTAGCAGTTTTACAACCCAACACCTTATGATAAGTAGATTCAATAAGTCCACTGATAACAATATTCTTTGCTTTTGCATCATTTACCAAATTCTTCTTACCTTGTTCATCCGCGGTTGATGTAAATCCATTTTGAACAATGTCCCATACTTCGTAACCTTGCGCCAAGAGATAGAACTTCATTCTTCCTTTACAGAGTGCATAATTATTTTCATTGAACATAGGTACACCATTCTTGTTATGCTCCATGACCTCCTTCCAAATGTTAAATTGTTATTGAAGGAACCAAGCTCCGATACCAATTGTTGAAAATACTAAGAGGAGGGGGTGAATCAGTATTCCTTTCAATTAGTATTATTATTAATATTTCAGAGCATTAGTTGATCTTCAATTATTATCAGTGGTTGTAAAATGATAGCAGTAAACAAAAGGAACACAAATGCACACAGTTTTTAAGGTGGAAACCCCCTCCGGGACGAAAACCGCCCGAATTCTTTTCTAATATTTTTTTAATATTGAAATCCAATTGAAAATAAAGCTCCAACTTCCTAGAATATAGAAAAGTAATCTTCTCCAACTCCCACTACATGGATGCTCCAATGCCCGAGAGTCTTCAGTAGTCAACTGAATGGATGACCCAACACCCAATGAGCTACAACTCACCCTAGAACCACCCTACCACCCTAAATTTTTCACAGGATTGAACCTGTTGGTGACTTCATGCACCAGCCTAGAAGCACCCTACCACCCTATAGAAGAATAAAAGAAGAATGGACTCTCGTACTAGGGAAAATGGTCCACTTTACAATGATATAGAATGATGTATAAGAAGAAGACACACTATAACATAACCCCAGCTATGACACAAATACCTAATGATGATCCTAGACCTCCCGACACTGCCTCTTCACTTCTTGGCATATAGAAACTTGTAAAAATTTTCCAATGATTCTTTTACAATGACTCAGTACAATGATACCTTTATAATGACTGTATGAAGTGTTGCCCACGTGATGACTTCATGTGGTAAAATTCTTGTTGTTGTTCTACACCTTGATTGCTGCTCTTTTCATGCTACCATTTCTCACTCTTCAGAACATTAGATCATGCATTTAATATTATCTTGATGAATATATAATACCTGAAAAAATTCTTCAAGGAAATACCCATGACATGATAATAGAAAAACATACCTCATCCTACAGAGCATATGTCAGTGCTAAACAAAAAGAACAAATTAGAATACAGAAAACCTAATGCAATTAAGAGATGAACATGCATATACAGAATGTACTTACCTGGAGCTTACCTCAGTTTCACCTTGCTTTGCTTTGCTTCCCTAGAAATTTTGGTCCTTTGCAACCCTTGACAACACATGATCTAGATTTTTCTTGCCTTCTAGGAGCTTGATATTGAATCGAGTGTACCTCTGGTATTTCAGATCCCCAATATGTGATTTTCGGTCCTGTAGTAGTCCTTTGAGTCTTCTTTCCAATGCCATAGTTCTGACCCAATTTGGCTTCTTCAAGGTAAATTTATGCCCAATCTCTCACAATGACCTAATTATGGACTAGTTCATTAGAGCGAACTTGTATGGCATGCCGCATGTCACCGTTTCTTCATTGGGATATGAAATTGACACAAAAAAAACTCTACTTTGTGAACTATCTGAAAATTTTTACAAAATTTGAATCTGATACTCAGAGAGAGAGTTATGATGATTTTCCCAAGGTCACCTCTTTGAGATGAAGTTCAAAAGCCTTCAAAAAACCCTAACTTCCACAGATCATATCTCTGAAAATATTGTGCACCATGCTCCGAAATTTTTACAGGAGCTTTCTCAAGATTTCAGTTTTGCCTCATAAACATATCAGCTTCTTAATCTTCATAGAAAAATATTTATAGCACAAATTCCACGATAAACTGTCCCAAGTAGCGAAATCCCCACATGAGGAGGATATAAGGATCACAATTTATATAAATGCTTAGGTTGAGAGGGTCTTCAACAAGTGAACGTGGGAGGGATTTTAGGAGCTTAAAAATTATTAATTATTGAATTTTCAATTACCCATACCACAACCCCATGGGGTTTTAGCCCGCTAACTGGGGTTACTAACTTCAAACATGAGTATCTCTCAAACCGTGAAGAATTATGTGGCGTGCCATATATCAATGGAAAGACCTCGACAAGTAGAAACCATCAAAAAAATTATTGACACATAATGTGGTAACTTGGTAGGTCAAAATTCCCATGCAATATCGGGGTAGCCCCTGGTGTTGCTTGGGTTGACATCAATGAAAACCACTGATCAACAAGGTACTGTAATAAAAATACTAGATCAACAGAGTTTACCCAACTGCACCACATACTGTTCTGAAATTTTGTCCATAGAATTTATTTCAGCAAAAGACATACGTGGTTTTATGTACATAAACTCGCATATATATGTGGTTTTCCTTTATGCAACCAACGTACCAAATTTAATCTTCTAATATTTAAGCAGAATTGGCAAGAGAGGCAGAGACAACTACCAACTTCTGTCTGAGATATTTGAATGCTTCCCTGGGAAGAGGTTTAGTAAATATATCAGCAACTTGTTCTTTGGAGGGAACCTACTCGAATTTAACCTTTTTCTCAAGCACTTGTTCGTGTAAGAAGTGATATTTGATAGGAATGTGCTTGGTCTTTGAATGCATACCGATATTTTTTGAGATACTGATGGTACTTGTATTATCACATAACATGGAGATAGGAGGTGAAAATTTGATTTGAATATATTGTAATGTCTGCATCATCCAAATAAGTTGTGTGCAACATGATGTGACAACCACATATTCTGCTTCTGTTGTAGATAAGGCAATAGAACTTTGTTTCTTTCTGAACCAAGATACTAATCGGGGCCCCATATAGAGTGCACCACCACTAGTGATTTTTTGATCGTCAACATTTCCAGCCAATCCGCATTTGTGTAAGCATGAAGAGTGAGATCAGCATTCTTTGGATACCATAGAACAAAGTCTTGAGTCCCTTGTAGATATTTGAATATTCTTTTTACAGCCTGAAGGTGAGACTCTTTTGGATTAGCTTGGAATTGTCCAACAATCCCAACTACATGCATAATGTCTGGTCTTTTCCCGGATAGATAAAGTAGACTTCCAATCATGGATCTATACTATGGTTGATTCACCATGGGAGAATCATCATGAGAACTGAGGTTACATCCAGTTACCATTGGATTTCTCACAGGTTTGCAGCCTTCCATCCCATAATTCTTCAAAATTTTCTTGAGATATTTTTCTTGTGATAGAAATATGTCATTTGTTGCTTGTTGCACTTGTAAGCCAAGAAAATATGTTATTTCCCCAAGTAATGGCATTTCAAATTCTTGTTGCATAACAGAAGAATTTTTTTGACTCATGGACTCTTCATTACTTCAAAAAATGATGTCATTAACATACACAACAATAATCAATAGTTTATCATTCTCAATTATTGTGTATAATTTACTGTCAGCAGATCCCTTTGTGAAACCATGTTGTTGAAGATATTTGTCAAGATGATAGTACCATGCCCGAGGAGTCTGTTTGATACCATATAAAGCCTTTTTAAGTTTGAAAACAAGTGTTTCATCATTTCCCAGAATGAATCCTTCTGGTTGTTCTATATAAACTTCTTCTTCGAGATCACCATTGAGAAAAGCAGATTTCACATCCATTTGATAAAATTTGAATTGTTGAAAACTTGAAAAAGAAAGAACCATTCTTATGGCTTCAAGTTTGGCTATAGGAGAAAATGTTTCTTCAAATTCTATCCCTTCTTGTTGAGCATACCCTTTACAAACAAGTCTAGCTCTATTTCTAATAACATCTCCATTTTCATTTAACTTGTTTTTTAATATCCATTTTGTTCCAATAACATTTTTATCATGAAACACATATTTCATTAAATTTTGAATTAAATAGTGGATCTAGAATTTCAAAATAACCAAAAAAATCAATTCTGGTGGTGTCCTTGTGATAAAAAATTTCCAAATTTAATGAAATATGTGTTATGAGGTCTTGGAACCAAATCCCAAGTTTGATTCTTTTCAATCTGATCAAGTTCTTCATTCATGGCTTGAATCCAACATTCATCTTTACTAGCTTGATTTACATTCTGAGGTTCAATAGAATATAATAATTCCAGATAACTAGGGGATCCTACAAGAGTTCTTATTGTTTGGACACCTGATCCCTTTTCTCCTAGAATTTGAGATTCTGGATGATTATTTTGAACATACCTGGATGGAGCCTTTTTTTATATATCTTCTTCCAGTGCTTCATTTGATTCTCCTTCTTTATTGTTGTTATTTGATAAAGGGGAAATATACATCATCATCATCTTTATTTGTTGTTGTTTTTTCCATTTTAGAAGCTCTAAGAGACTCATCAATTACAACATCAATACATTCAACAATATTCTGAAGTTTTTTATTGTAACATTTATATGCTTTACTAATAGAATAGTATCCAAGAAATACTCCTTCATCTTCTCTAGGCTCAAACTTACCAAGTTTTTCATCATTGTTCTTGATAAAAAATTTTCTTCCAAAAACTCTAAAATGCTTTACAGTGGGAAGATTACCATACTAGAGCTCATAAAGAGTTTTATCACTGTTCACACAACACATGAGCCTTGTTAAGAATACTTACTGCAGTATGTGTTGTTTCTCCCCAAAAGGTATCGGGAGTTCCAGATTCATCCAACATAGCACAAGCCATCTATTGAACTATTCTATTCATTCTTTCTGCCACGCCATTTTGTTGTGGGGTTCCAGCAACAGAAAACTATCTTTTTATGCCATGGTGTTCATAGAAATCAAAGAATTCATTTGATATATATTTTCCTCCTCAGTCAGATCTAAGACATTTTATTTTTAGATCTAATTCATTTTCAACCAAATCTTTTAACATCTTAAATTTTTCAAATGCTTCATCTTTATGTTTTAGTAAACCGATCCAACACATTCTAGAGAAGTCATCAATAAATAGATTATAGTATTGTTCTCCACGAGGTGACTTTTTCCTTACAGGACCACATAGATCAGTATGTATAAGTTCAAGAGGCTTACTCACTGATCCTTCTTTGGCATTGAATTGTACCCTAGTTTTCTTACCAAATTGGCATGATTTTCATATGGTACTTTCAGGCAGAGTGATGTTGGGAAGATCACGAACAACTTTGAGCCTGCTAGATTTTCTTATTTGAGAGAATCTCAAATGTCCTAGTATTATGTGCCATAACCAATTTTCTATAGATTTTCCTAAGTAGCATTACTTTTGGCCACTTTTCAATATATACAGATTGCTTGGTGTTCTAGTTCCTTTTATTACTATTTTTCCTGTGTCAAGTTCACGAACTACACATTCTTTTGAACTAAAGACAACTTCATTTCCTTGATCACACATTTGAGTTACACTCAACAAGTTCTACTTTAATCCATCCACAAACATAACAATGTTAGATTTCACCTTTTATTTTAGAAAAATAGAACCTTTACCCTTAATGGCAGTAGGAGAGTCATTTCCAAAAGTAACATTATTTTCCTTTTCTAATGAATTGTATGAAAGGAGTTTATTTTTATCACCTTTCATGTGTTTTGAGCATCCACTATCAATGTGCCATTAATTTTCTTCCCCTTCTGCAAATAAAGTTATGCCACAGCTTTCATCATGTAAGTCCTTATTTCTCCATACCTTGGAGTTTGAGGGTATATGCTCTTTTGGTTGAAGTTTTCTCCCGCATTCAGATACTTCATGTCCAAATTTATTGCAATAAGAACATTCAATTTCATTTTTAAGAGGAGAAAAGTTGCTATAAGTATTCTTATTTATTCCAGTCTCATTTCTTTGCTTTCTTGCTTCTCTGGTCATGATTGTTTGGTAAGAAACACATTGAGTAGATTTATGACCAAAGTTATGACATGAGAAACATTGTCTATTAAAGAAATAATTTCTGCGATCATGAAACCCTCTATTGATGTTTTCCTGCTGATTAATACTTTTGTTATTGTTCATCCTTGAATTTAAGTGTTCATGTTTTACCTTAGTATTCTCTTTTTTCTTTTTTTAAGTGATGAAGTGTTGTTGATTGGCTTTAGCCACATTTAGATAGCTTGGAGCCGAAGATTGATAAGATTCTCCGATATATCCAAGACCTATCTTTATAAGAGGATAGCGTTGAATCTTGATAATTTCATCTAAGGTTTCAGATCCTTTAGAAAATCTAAAATTTAAATTTTTCACTTTCTCAATTTTCTTTCTTAGACTTACTATTTCACATTCTAATTTCTCATTGTGATTCTCCTTTGCTATAAGTTGATTCTTTAGAGTATATATGGCTATTTTGTTTTCTTCTAGACATATTTTGAGCAGATTGATTTCTTCAAGAAAATCATTTTCTTAGAGAGCATCCATAAATGTATCTTTAGGCTCACTAGAGTTCTTTTCAAATTCCATGAGTAATCTAATATCTTTATCAGATTCTCCTCCTTCTTCACTAATTGATAGACCATCACTATCTTCATGAGTATAATAATTTTTTCCATTGATGAAATGTTTCTTATTTCTTTTTGCCAATTCCTTTCCCTTTTCATGATTATCTTTATGAGTACATTTAGCAACATAATGACCAACTCTTCCACAAGAAAAACATTTTAAAGGAAGCTTACCTTTGAACCTCCCAGTGCCTAGTTTTAGTTTCTTTACAAAATTTATCTCATGCTCTTCTGAAACATACCCTGATTCTTCTTGTTCTTCTATATCCGTACCTTTTGTAGAAACTCTAAACACAAATTCTTTGACTTCATATGGACCTCCTTCTCATTTCACATGCAGTTAGGATCCCATGAAATTGAACAACAGTAAGAGTTTGTAGATCATGCTTCTCTTCAATAACAGATACTTTTGACTTGAATTTGGGAGTTAGAGATCTTAAAACCTTTTCTACAAGAGTAGTATCAGTTATAGTTTCACCAATATTTCTCATACGATTTACAATCTCACCTAGATGTAAAAAAAATCTAGCAATGCTTTCATCATTATGCATTCTGAGTTTTTCATATTGAATTCTGAGAGTTTAGAGTTTATCATTTTTTACCTTGGCATCACCTTCCTAGCTCATAATGATTTTGTCCCATATCTCCTTTGCTGTATTCAACTGCATGACTTTGAAAAATTCTGATTCAGTCAAACTCCCTAATAATGCATTGACTGCCTTTGCATTAGTTTCATAATTCTTTCTTGCTGCTGGAACTGAAGCTGGATATTGATAACCTCCTTCAATTATAGCCCATACATCTGCTCCAAGAGATTGAATATAGTATCTTTTCCTTGTCTTCTAGAATATTAAAATGTTTCTGTTGAAGAGAGGAGGCCTGATAGATGATGTCCCATCTTGATTGATCTTCCTTCTAGTGATTAAGCTTCTTTAGAAGGACCTGCTCTGATACCAATTGTTGGGAAAAATACTGAAAGGGGGGGTGAATCAGTATTTTCAATAATCGTAATTCTTTTACTTTCCTCTTACTGATTTCTATATGCAACTTTGATTAGCCCAAATAGCGTATATACATGGATACACTAATATAAATTTGCATATACTAAGATAACTTTATTGTTAGATAAAATTTCAGAAACATTCTTTAACCTAGGTTTTCAGTTATGCATCAAAGAGTTAAGTAGTACATATGTGCATTAATAACATAATAAATCATCACACACATGAACACCAAGATTTAAGGTGGAAACCCAATTCAGGAGAAAAGCACTATTTCTATCGTCTCTGTCTTCAATATTTATTATATGGAAAATTGCTTACAATATTGTATTGATGCAGACTCATATCAGTACGTAGGCATCTACCTACGGAAGGCTGCAACCTTATCTTGTTCTCCAGCTACTACTAGAAGGGAGCTCCAACCCCCTGATCTCGTTTACCAGCCACTACTGGAAGGGAGCTTCAACCCCCTGATCATAACACCAGCTTTGACTGGCAGGAAGCTTCTACTTCCACACTGAAGGCTTCAACCCTCAGAACCACTACAGACCACGTTTCATCAATTTTCACACTAGATCCCAAAGTTTCAACACAACTCATTATAAATATCATCAATAATAAACTTAACCCAAACTTCAATCAGAACAGTGAGATCAATGTAACCAGAACACAGTAATAAACCCAAATATCAGAATCAGCATGCAGAATCAATCTCAACCTTGATCATTCATTTTCTTGAGATGCATACGCTACTTCACTTTACTGAACCCACGTGTATACGCGCTACCCTTCACACCAAACTGCGTATAGATATAAGAATACTAAATTTCCAGAATATGAACAGTCTTAGAACGAGATTTGAGGCTTTCAGTTAGATATCTTTTTAGATTTTCATAACCCTTATTCAGTCAGCATCATTATTCATATTTAATCACTCCTTGATCAGATTTGTACATATTCAACTTAGCAGCATATGCAATATTCAAACAGTCTAGATCTACATGAAGACTTCATTGATAGACATCATAAATGTAGCAGTAATAAACAGATAACCTCTTCAGTAAGCTTAAAAAAACCCTGACTTCCATATGTGCTTTATCTGAAACAAAGAAGTGTATATACGCACTTTCACCAAGATGAAATAGCATGTAGTATTACTGCAAAAATATTCAGATCTATAGACTTACCCATATTTCTTCACTTCACTTCAGCAGACACGCGCCAAGTCACATATCCAAAAATCTCATAAATAGATCATGCAAGTACATAGTCATTTCAGGTCTAGAGATCCTGATCCATAATTGTATCCAAGGGTGCATCATAGATTTAGATCTACCAGAGTCCATCCCATGCAGATATTCTTCAAAGAGAAGTATTCAGCAACAACCTTTACACTTGCACCCCCATTTGCACTATGATCTTCTTCTCCTTATATATATTTAGCCTTTCCTAATACCATGAGCCAAAACCATACAAGTGCTGATGGTATTCTTGGACAGAATCAAATAGATGACACAACACTTAATGTTGTGGGCTAAAACCAGGTAGTGCCCCCTGGTATTATAATTTTATAGCACAAAATGCATACACGACTTGGATCATTATTATCTGCATGTGTACCTGACTTAGCCTCTACTAACTCACGTATAGAACCTTCAGTTATGAATATTAACCAACTTCTGTTGGTCTTTACACATTTCTTCTGATAGACCTTCTGCAAACTACTAAGCTTCTCCATAAGACATATACTCCATTATTTTCCAGAAAATTTCCATCAAGGAAAACATATTAAAACATAAGAATCATATTTCCAACAGAACTGTGTGTTTAGCATTGAGTATGTCCATGAGATAGCAGATGCAGCATCATGGGTATCAACATCGTTTTCATTGAGCAGAAATGATGAGATGAGGGCCCCATTATTCTTGGAGCATTCCGAGGACATCTTCACTCATGAAGCACTTGAGGGATAGATGATAGATGGTATACATCTTGTGATGGATAGCATTTTCCATTATCAAGATGGATTTTTCTTGATGAGAATCTCACAGCTCAAAGAGGAATTTATACCTACAGCATATTCGAAACCTTATGGGTTCTATTGGGCCATTGATGAGAGGATCTCATGGAGAGACCTCAAGGAAGGTGCACTTCAACATATCATGAAGCGAAAAATTTATCAAATTGAGGAGGATGGTATTCTACCTTGGGTGGATACCAAGTTAAAGCATGATATGATTCATCACCCACCGTGGGATGGATGGATAAGGATGATGAGCAAGGGGTTGACAACCCACTTGCAGATCTATGATATGGGGAAGCAAGAAGTATGGTTGCGCTGGTTTCTTTTGGGTGAGTATGGTTACTACCCAACACTTCACATATGTATGATCCATGCATTGCATAGCACTGGTGTGATGCAGCATCAGGAGGCATGGTTGCGCTGGTTATTGTTGAGAGAGTTTGGTCATCACATGACATATCTTATGTCAATGGGTGTGTTTTTTTTCTATACATTGTATGGCACTCACATGATGTGGCAGCAGGGAGCTTGGTTGTATTGTTCTGATATGAAATTCTACATGTCAAAACAGTATGTTGTTGCTCCATGATTTGTATTATGATGATCTGAGGTGGCAGCAAGAATCCTTGTTGCTTTGGTTACTCTTGGGAGAGTATGGGTTGACCTTCTCCCATACCTTGCATGATGATGATGGAGGATAGAAATGGGAGGATTTATTGCGTTGGCTTCTATTGGGAGAGTATGGCCACCATACTTGGTATGATGATGATGTGCTGTGGCATCAAGAGGCATTGTTGCAGTGGCTTCTCTTGTGAGAGTATGGCTCTCATGCTTGGTTCAATGATGATTTTGCATGACAGCAGGATGCATTTTTGTGGTGGTTGTTGTTGGGAGATCATGGTCCGACATTTTATATGTCAACCCATATGTCTCTACTTCTTATTTTTCACAATTTGAGATGATGCTTGAAGAAATCAAGGCCAACAAGGCCAAGGATTGGAGCATGGAGAGATACAATCTACTTCATGTAGCATGGGATAGAGAGATAGTTGATGAGTTGGGACTTTCAATTTTGGGAAGGAACCACTTCACTTTATGTATTCCATGCATAAAGGAGGCTCTTTTATAGCAGATGGTTGCCACTTGGAGATTCATTGATAATGAGGGGCATCTAACTTCACATTTGGAAGCCATTCTAGACATTCAAGAGAGGCAGTTATGGAGATGGGTATTCATAACACATTGGAGTAGAAGGGAAGGCCTTCCATATGAGGATGCCATTGGAAGGAAGATGGATTGATGTAGCATATGATTTTCAGTTGCTTGAGGACAAGCAACATTTTGGAGGGGAGGACTGTAATATTCCCAATTTTCCATCAGTTAATTGGAATATTAGAGTTCTTACTTTTTCTAATTAATTATGTAAATAAGAGGGTGGAGGGACCCATAAACCCCATAAATGAATAAAATCCAATTTTGGTGTGTGTATGTGGGTTATTAGATAGTGGACCTGCATTATGGAGTAGTGGAGCAACTTATTAATGAAGGAAGAGTGGATATCATGCATCATTAATGAGGAAGATCATGGGGATAGTGGAGGAGTCAAAGTAAGATCATGGAGCAATAAAAGTAAGATCATAGAGCACTAATGATCAGATGGTGGAGGAAGTGGTGCATTAAATGCACACATGATGGAAAGAGTGGAGAATAAATGCAGAGATGATGGAGATCATGGAGAGATAGCACAGTCTTCATGGAGGCTAATGGACACATGTGCAGCGCAGTTATGAGGCGGGCCAAGGCTAGGGGAGGCTCACAAAGCATAAAAGGAAGATGAAGGCAGCCATAGAAGGAAAATTTTAGAATTTGATTTAGATATGGATTTGTCATTTGACATTTATGTGCATGCTTCAACTATTTAGCTAAGTTTGCAGTGATGCTTAGCACACGGGTGTTTCCAAGTGGAAATCCTACCCTTACCCACGGGGGACTTCGAGTGCCTACTCTGGGAAAGTTTCTTTGAGTAGCCATTCATGATCAGGCATTGGTGCCACATTCAGCCCCTCTCTATAACACATTCAGTCTTAGGAATTAGGCATTCCTGCTCGAGGGTTTGAGAGGAGGAGGTTGTTTCAAGCATTTTTAGCTAGGAAACCGATGGAGGATTCATCCTTTCACCTTTTGCTTCAAGATCGGTCTTCCAGGAGCATCATATTGACATCCGGTATTAGGCCATCAGTTTATACCTCCATGCAGCAGCATTTCCCTCAGGAATTGCGCAGTCTACTCCTATAGATCTATTGGAGGAAGGAAGTTTCCAGTATTTTAGCTGGAAATACCGTGAGGGACCATCCCATCACTTTGGTGATATTTTTTCCATCACTCTTGAGATTTATTGCAGCATCTAGCATCAGGCTATAGCTTCAGCCTCCCTAATAGCACAGTTTATTCCAACTATTGTGTATTCAGTGGCTACATCTAGTGGAGGAGGAAGGAAGAGATAGATCTCAAGCTTCTAGCTTGGAGATCTGAAGGAGGGATTAGCCCTAATTCATTGAGTTGATGGTAGATCATTGCAACCATATTATCTTCAGTTCATGCAGTAGATATTCATACCCAACAGTTGTATAGTGCAAGCCCTAGGAGGGTGATTTTCCAAGATTGTTAGATCTAGAAATCCTTTCTGGGTTATTTTGGGTCTTCATCATAGAGCCCGAATCTGAAATCCCAACATCATCTAAGCGATGTAATAGCCAGATCTACGCATTCCATTTCATCCAACAATTATATTTCAACCATTTGTAGAAGGGAAAACACAGTATAGCCTCTAGCAGTCCAACAGTTGCACAGTGCCTTTGATGAGAGGACTTCATGGACATTCTAGCCTATTTGTTTGGCTTGAGTGCTTCCAATTTTGAGCACTGTTGTACTTTTATTTTAACCTCCTAATAATAAAATGTCTCATCTATTATATCTTATGTGTACATTGTTGTAGTTTCCAGTTATTGTATTTCTATATTCCTGTCTTTCCCATTTTTGGATATTACACACTTCATCCTCGTGATTGTTGGGTTGGGAAATTTGTTTTCCTCTTTGGTTAATCACACCACATAAAAATAATTTATAATCAGTTTTTGGTCAATGCTGCCAACTCCATACAGTGTTGCCGATATGTTCAAGAGAATTATTGCAGATGACATATTCTATAATAATCTTAAGCCTCATTTCATGTTTTTCACTCTTGAACCAGCTCTACATTAGCATCATTTTATCTCAAATATTGATATGCGTTTCATGTCGTTTATGGGGGATACATCAAGGCCCTCTTGCGATAGGTCACCTATTGTCAACATCAACTCATTATCCAAGAATATAGAAACTATCTTTGATGCCTTAGAACTTGCATACATCAATGGCAAGCTTCCTCTCTTTCAGCGACAATTTTACATCATTGACCTTCGACCGAAAGATTATGTGTGGTGTTTGACTTCAACTCATCTATTCACACCACATAGATTGTACTACAGTACCTTGAGAGCCATTATAATTATTAGTGGTTTCTCTCTCATTTGTTAATGACTTACATCAATGGTCAATAATCAAATGGTGTCTACCATGTTCGACTCAAACTCATTTAATCACATGGTTAGACTTGTACTATCGAGTGAATGAGGTAGAATACCTCGGATCTAGTTTCATCCATCCAGGTTGATTTTTCAGGATTCATACCAAGATTACAGAGTATGATGGCTATGATCATTTAGATAGTCATCCAAGCATGAAACCACACTTTGTCGTCAATGGACGAGACTTCTTAATCATTGTAAATGTAATATTGGCTTATATCTTGAGCATGGGTATGCCTCCCTCAACAATGATATCATGATGATAATATGCATTGTAACATTTGATGATCTCGACCAATTTTTTCTTGATCCAGACTTGTCACAAGGTACTCAAGTCCTTATTTATTGCTCCTAACTTTGTAATTTAGGGGGGGGGGGTGTCTATTACATGCCATTTTGTCACATCTATTCAATAGGCCTAAAAACTAGATCAATCAAAATCTTTAAAAATTTTGTCACATTCCCATTACAAAGATCTAAGCATCATTTCTCCAAAAAGTCTGAGTTTCTAGGACAATTCTTAAAAACAATGTTTTTAGCCCTAGCGCACCCTGCATGAGTGACTACCTGTGTTGGGTGCAAGTTGCATACATGAGCACTCACGTTGATCAGTGCATGTTGCTCCCTTCTTCAGGTGCATTGGTTCTAGAAATTCGGGAAAATTAAAAAATGGTTTCAAAGCCTCTTCTTCCAAAAGCTTCTAAGGAAATTTTAACTATTTACCATGAATGGAGATCTTGAATTCCTATATGATCTTATCTTAGAGACCTTATATCTTATCCCTTGAGCTCATCCTTTCCTCATATGTGGATCTCTAGCCTAGAAAGGTAAATCCTAAACTACCACCTTCTCCCTATAAATTTACTACCTCCCATAGAGTCTTAGTTGGATTTTGAAGATTATTAGTATCCTCATGTTGTTGCTTTGAGCCTAAGGAGTCATCATATTCATGTATTAGGATTGATGTTGAGGTGTGCTTTGTGGCAAGGTGATCCAGATTTATGAAAGAACATAATAAAATATAGAAATAGACATAAAAACAGAGATGCAGAGGAAATAATACTTCATTTCATTAATATCAAATAACATAAATATGCTTACAGACATAATGGTAATAAACTAGCTAGGGCATTGGTAGCTTATCTTTGAGAATAGTTGTGGTGGCTACAGGCCTCTGAAATGTGTTACAATGAGGCTCAAGGGCCCATTTATTATTGAGAAACAATGGAAAAATCCAAACATCCAAAAACCTAACCCAAGGAGATGAAGTTCCAAAACCATGGGCCTCGTTTGGGTAAATTGGCGTTTCAATTTCCCGGGGACGTAACTTTGGCATACGATCTTTATTTGACATGCACCATACCTCGCTAGAAATATCTATCCAAGGAGTACAACTTTTGGTGTGATAAAAATCGATCTATGGACTCATGTTGCTCCTAGGTTTCCCAAATAACATCGTTTAGGGCCTCAAAATGGCTTTGGTTCAGGAACTGAAAAAATGCTAAAAATAGTAAGTTGTGATGAAACTGAAAAACTGATAGAACTGATGGTGGAATGAAAATTGGAATAGGTGGGTGGCCACCAATATCCACCTGGATTATTAGGGCCCCAAAATGGCTCCAAAAGTTCAGGACCCAAAAACCTGCTAAAAATAGTAAGTTGTACTGAAAGTAAAAAACTGAAAGAACCGATGGTGGGGGTCCAAATGGAATAGGTGGGTGGACGCCAATATCCACCTGGATCATTCCTCTCCCATTAGGAATTAATGGTCCCCATTGCGTTGAGATCCTCCATGAGATGAGACAAATTCTGTTGAACTAGATATTAGATTTTTTGAAGTTGTCATGGACCTGCGGGCAGACATGCTGGATGCATTCAGTAAATTTGGTTTCTTTATCAACCTTAGAGAGTACATGCGTGGATTCTGTCTATGTAATTAGATCAATGGGGTGCTTGTCCTGATAGTGTAGAGGAACGTCTGTGAGTGAGGAGAAAATGTCCTTGTATTCCTCTCTGACTTTGTCCATCTACTGCAGTCGTGCAGGGGAGCTCTGTTTCGATGTTGTGGGCACAATATTATTCTTTCCTTGTGAGTGAGTTGTAAGGAAAATAAATTTCCTGGTTTGGGAAACAATCTTACTACGTTGTTTTGCAGTAGTCAAAGAGATGACAGGAGGAGGTACTACCTCCAGTATCTTGTACAAGTTATTTCCCAAAGTAATAATAATAGCACGAGGCCTAGACTCGTACACAACATGTCACCTCCACAAGTATGGTTGTTCCAATAATACATCAGCTACATCAAGAGGAGCAACATCGCACAATACCTCATTTGTGAATGGCTTGATGTTGTACGGAAGTTGACACTGCTGTCAGACGCAGAGATCTCTCCCTAGGTGAAGCCACCCGATGGTATATGATTATGGATGTGCTATGATCGGTAGGCCGAGCCACTTCACGGCCTCTGCTGAAATGAGATTATTTTGTCTTCCGCTATCGACAAAGAATTGTAGTGTAGAACCCTTCACCCACATCTACGAATAGAAGAGGCGCTGCCCCTCCTCAGGATCCTCCCCCTAGATCTTGGTGGTGGAAAAAATGACATTGGGATCCGCGTCAATGATATGTTTCCCTTTTCATTGCCTTTTTCTGGTTCTGACTCAAGATCAGAACATGCATATGATTTGGGTGCCTTTGACCACCAACGATTGTTTTTCCCGACACTCGCTTGTGCTGTGAGTGGGGCTGTTATGAAATTCACACCACTTCCCCCTGTCCTTCTTTGTATTTGTGATGTTGTTCTGAGTCTCCACGCTTTGGCCTTGCCCCTTGTTCTGCGGTTCGGGGGTGCCTTTCTCTGGCTTCAGATTCGCAGATCCAAAGTCTCACTTATCCTGCTTAAATTTCTTCTCGATCTTGGCAGCATAGCGATATGTCGTGCCAAACGATGTAATGTTGAGGAACTCCATTTCCTCTTGCATGTATCTGTTCAGACAGCTGTGGTACTTGAGCACCAAATGTCTCTCTAAATCTTTAATACCCAACTTTGTGCACAGGGTATGGAACAAATTCGTTAGTTCATGCACATATTTATCCCTTTGTTGTCACAACGTGGTCCATTGGATGTACTTGTCCTCATAGCTCCCCACGAGGTAATATTGTTCCTTGATGCCATATCGAAACGAATTCCAAGTGGGTGCAGTCGAGAACAGAGAGGGTTCCCCCTCGTCCTTTCTCTCACAATAGATTTCCCACTAGTCCTTGACATGGGGGGCGGCTTTGAGGAGTGCAAAAATAATATTTTCTCGGTCGAAGAAATCATTGGCCGAGAAATACCCTTCTAGAAAATTCAACCATCTATCGACAACATCTGTATCTATCTAGCCTTAAAATAGAGGGATGTCAAAGTTTACTTGTACCTTGAAGGGAGTGGCACCTCCAGAGTGGTTAATGGATGCAGATGCGCCATAGGTGGGTAGCCGTTGAAGGATCTGAGAAAAGTTATCCATCATCGCGTTCCTTTTTTCCTCAAGGACCTCCTCGAGCAATATTTTGATAGGATCCCCTGTCCCTCGTCTTTCTTTTCTTTCACCATGGGAGGTCGTCGGGGTTTGCGAGGCTAATCTTGCAAGGGTTCAACCAGATCGAGCCCTAACTCCTTATACCCTGACTGCGTTGGGGACATGAAAAGAAAAACAGAGAAAGAGCAAACCACTTTGATACCGTTAATCCAAATTTATGTAGTAACGCAATAAAATACAGAAATATACATAAACACAGAGATACAACGGAAATAATACTACATTTCATTAATATCAAATAACATAAATATGCTTACAGACATAATGGAAATAAACTAGCTAGGGCACTGGTAGCTTATCTCTGAGAAGAGATGTGGTGGCTATAGGCCTCTGAAGGGTGTTACAATGAGCCTCGAGGGCCTATTTATTATTGAGAAAAAATTTAAAACTATAAACATCCAAAACACTAGGAGATGAAGCGCCAAAACTATGGACCTCGTTTGGGTAAATTGGTGTTTCAACTTCCCAAGGATGTAACTTTGGCATACGATCTTTGTTTGATGCGCACCATACCTTGTTAGAAATACATATCTGAGTATTACAACTTTTGGTGTGAGCAACATTGATGCATGGACCCATGTTCCTCCCAGTTTTCCCAAAAAACATTGTTTAGGGCCTCAAAATGGTTCCTGAAGTTCAGGAACCGAAAAATTGCAAAAAAAAGTAAGTTGTGCTGAAACTGAAAAATTGAAAGAACTGATGGCAGTGTTTCAAATGGAATAGGTGGGTGGCCACCAATATCCACCTAGATCATTAGGGCCCCAAAATGGCTTCAGAAGTTCAGGATGCAAAAACCTGCTAAAAATAGTAAGCTGTGTTGAAAGTGCAAAACTGAAAGGACCGATGGTGGGGGTCCAAATGGAATAGGTGGGTGGCCACCAATATCCACTTGGATAAAAAGGAAGGACAAGTCAATTTGGGGAGAGATCTATAAAGTCAAACTTATATTTATGGTTGTAACTCTCTCCTTCACCTATTAATACAAAAAGCATTTTGTTTTCCTATACTTGTGTCATGATATATGCTCATGCATTTCAATGCCATTTGACTCATTGATTGGACATATTTGTAGAAATTATATGCACTAAGCATGCATATTTCCAAGATCCACCTAATCTCACACTATTTAACTTTATGCAAGATACTGAATCTATTCCACTTGTTAATATTTTGCGGAAAATTTAATTGCACACACATGTGAAGCATAAACATAAATATTCAATCGCACATAACACAATTTTTAACCGGGAAAGCCTGAAGTTGAAAACCCCAACTATATATTATGTAACATGGAGATCATATGAAAATCTCATACAAACATACAAAGCTTGTCACAAGCTCTCAGTACAGTACAATCGTCATACACTAATCATGCGCAATCTTGCAAATCCATGCACCGATATTTGCCACCTACTAGCCTGCCTCCACTACGCAATCTCTACTAAAGAATAGCTCTAAATGAATTCAAATTACACCATCCTTGACTACGCAATCCTCATTGGCATCTCCATTGTGTGTGTGATGCAATCAATGCATCAATAATAGTCACACCAGATAGTCTATCTTGCCCTTTCACCTATCTCTCCATTGGTCTCCACTGAAACTGCCATGCACTGTAGTTAACTACTGTATTTTTCAGTTGATTAATGAGTTATTATTTTTGAATTAATTAACTAATTAATTCACTCCACTCTCACTAGTGTATCAATCAGTTAGACTAGATACAACTAGATCAACTGAGTCTAACTGAGTTAAACTGAATACAACTCCATAACTACTCCTTCCAACTGTGTCATAACTCTTCCACTTGAGTTCTAACTAAGTCCTCCATGCATTAGCTCCAGTAAACCCTTAGGAATAGCATAATTCCTTCTGTCAGCTGATGTGCCACATCTGTGCACTGAACTGAAGTGCTCCAAGAGAATAAGTTGTTATTTAGAGTCTAATTATTGTTAAGAGCTAATAATAATCGACATGCATCTATTTTTAGATCAGCGATCTATAAATAGACTTCGCCCAATATTCTAAAAAATATAATTTCATCTATTTTTCCAACTTGATCGACCATCCACAAATAGCATCCTGCAACTTCTGAAATATGATCATCATGTCTAAAAATAGACATAGTCTAAAAATAGACTTGCGCCAAAAATAGCCAGCGGGCCAACTTAGTGAAGGCGACTCTTTCCACTAAGCTCATCATCTTGTTGAATATCAACACTCCCTCTCAACAAGATAGGGATTATCCTTCACCCCGATCCTACCTCTATGGTATTCGAATTTTCTCCTG
The DNA here is from genome assembly GCA_034641835.2 of Pinus albicaulis. NCBI lineage: Eukaryota > Viridiplantae > Streptophyta > Pinopsida > Pinales > Pinaceae > Pinus > Pinus albicaulis. Next base: position 606,427,626 of record CM076582.1, read on the forward strand.
GTGAGTGCCTTCGTCAGAATATCTGCATCCTGATCCTCCGTAGTAATGTACAGAAGCAACATGATCTTCCATTGCACACAATATCTAATATGATGATACCGGATATCAATATGTTTAGATTTATCATGAACCATAGGATTAACCGAGATTTTAATGCAACTATGATTATCACAATGTATCACTGTGGGATCTAAATGTGAACCGAAAAAACAAACCAGAATCTTCCTCATCCAGATAGCCTCACATGCAGCTAAACTTGCTGCCATGTATTCTGCTTCCATTGAACTGAGTGCCACGGATCTTTGTTTCCTGCTGTACCAAGAAACTGTCGTAGATCCAATACTGAAAATCCCTCCTGATGTGCTCTTTCTGTCTCTTGGGCTTCCTGCCCAATCTGCATCTGTGAAGCCATGCAACTTCACCTCATCCGTCTGTCTGTACCATAAACCATACTTAGATGTGCCCTTGAGATATCTCAAAACATGCTTGCCTGCCTTCCAAAAGAGCTTGGTAGGCTTAACCATCGCTTGTGAAATCTGGTTCACCGCATAGCATATGTCTGGTCTTGTATTGACTAAATACATGAGCAAACCCACCAACTGTCAATAAACAGTGGCATCCACTACCTCTGCCGATGTAGCATCCTCTTTCTTCCAATTTCCCTGAAGAGGAGTGTCAATAGGCTTGCAGCCTTGCATGTGAAACTTCTCCAGTATCTCCCGGGCATACTTGCCTTGAGACACAAACAGTTCACCTTCCCACTGCCATATTTCCAATCCAAGGAAATAATGAAGGAGGCCCAAATCCTTCATCTCAAACTCCTTTGCAAGATCTGCCTTGCATGAGTGTATCAAATTCTCATCACCCATTAGTATTAAATCATCAACATAAAGAACAATGATTAAAATCTTACCCTCCACCAAAATTTGGTACAGGTTTGCTTCCGCCTCACTCTCAGAAGCTGAGACCAAGTGAAATAATTATCGATCCAGTACCAAGCACGGGAAAGCTGAGCTAGCCAATATAGCGCTCTTTTGAGCCTGCACACATGCGACTCGCTGTTGAAGATCTCAAATCCTTCAGGCTGCTCAATGTACACCTCTTCCTCAATGATCCCATTAAGGAACACAGTCTTCACATCCATCTTCTAAATGTGCCAACCCATCTGCACTGAGAGAGCAAGGATGGTCCGTATAGAAGAATACCATGCGACAGGTGCAAAGGTTTCTTCATAGTCAATCCCCTCAATCTGTGAGAAGCCCCAGGCAACAAATCTTTCCTTATACTTCTCGACACTCCCAACAGCAACTTGCTTTACCTTGTAGATCCATCTTGATCATAAAACTGATTTTCCCACCAACCTTGGAACAATCTCCCAAGCACTGTTTCTGACAATGGAGTCATACTCCTCCACCATGGCATCTACCCATGTGGGATCCTGCACTGCTTCTTCAAAATAAGATGGCTCTGTTACGATACACTTGCTCATAAGAGCCATCTATCCAGTATAATGGTCAGGTGACTGTCTCTATCTGTGCTGTGATGTAGGAACTCCTACATTATGTGCCGCATCCACCTTCAATCTCTCAAATTTTGTGGTACGCTTTCTGCCTTGTCTGATGTTTGGTTCTACATGAGTGGACTCCTCCACTCCATGAATCTCCTCCTGTGGCTGATCCACATCTAGAGGCTCATCGTTGGGAACAAGAAGTTCCTCCTCCGCATGCAAGTGTAGCTCCCTCTCAAGCGACAACTTCATGGCTTTCACCTCATTGAATTTTATATCCCATTTCATAACAGTCATCCGACTACTTGGAAAATACACACGATAGTTATGGGGTGTTTCTGTGTACCCCACAAATATCCCAACTTCTGCAGTTGGCTCCAGCTTCTTCCTTGCTTCCTTTGTCACATGAATGTAAACAGGTGAGCCAAAAATATTCAAATGAGAAATATCAGGCTTCTTACCAAAAAAAGCTTCTTCAGGTGTACTCATGCCAAGTACTCTATGAGGACAACAGTTTTGCACATAAACCGCAGTGTTGCATGCTTCTGCCCACAAGTGCATCGGTAGGCCCTGGTCATGCAGCATCGCTCGTGCAACACCCACGATCGTTCGTTTCTTATCTCCCGCGCGACCCCATTTTGCCGTGGGTTATGAGGTGCTATGAGTTCTCTTCGAATTCCTTCTCTTTTCTGCGTGCTTTTGAATCTGATTGAGATGTATTCACCACCATTATCGCTCTATAGAGCTTTCACTTGCTTCCCCGACTCCTTCTCCACCAATGCCTTGAACTCACAGAACTTTGAGAACGTTTCACTCTTCTTCTGCATGAAGAAGATCCAGCATCTACGAGAATATTCATCAACAAATATCACATAATACCTGTGTTTTTTTGTTGAAGCAACCGAGAATGGTCCACACACGTCTGTGTGAATTCTCTCCAGGATCACCGAAGCATGGTTCTCCTTCTCATGAAAGGTGGTCTTCACAAACTTACCCATTGTACATCCTTTGCACTAGTCTGACTACGCAAGAGTACCCTTGGGAATTCTAGTAGAAATTTGCTGCAAAATCTTCAAAGCGCCATGCTGAAGATGGCTCAATCTCCTGTGCCATAATTCACCCTCATCCCGGCTCACCACTTCTTCTACTTTGCCAACCATTGCAGCACAGCCATCTACCTACAACTTGTATAGATTCTTAATTCGAACCCCTATCTTCTTGGTTTGACCCATTGTTTTATGTCGAAGGAAAGCTTTTCCCTCACTGAAAAAAACATCATAACCTCTGTCTTCCAACATTGCGACCAAGACCAAGGTCTTCTTCAGAACTGGAACATGCATAACATTCTTCAACAAGAATGGATTACCAAACTCCCTCTCAAAGGTAATGGTCCCAATTCCAGTTGCACTGTACCGACCGTCATCGCCCATCTCTATATGCATCTGGAGGTCCTTCTCCTCCAAGTCACTAAACAACTCTTTGTCTCCCGTCATATGGAAAGACGCACCACTATCAAGATACCACACCGATCCCATGCAGCTTGAAACCAAGCATGCGATCAAGGAAAAATCTAGCTCAAATTGCGAGGCTAAGGCCTCTCCAGCTGCAGATCTAGTAGCCTGCTTATTCTTCTTCTTCTGTGGACAGTTAGTGGCGAAATGTCCATGCTCGTGATAGTGAAAACACTTCACTTTGGAAATATCCTGCTTCTTGCCTTTAGCACCGGATTTTGAAGAAGATTTCTTCCCCTTCCCTTTCCTTGTTTTGGCAGCCAAAGCGCAATTACCCCGCCTTATCTCCTCCTGCACAAGATCCGACCAAAGTCGCTCCCATTCTGGCAGTTTCTCCCGTCCATTGACAAATTCTTCGTAGCTATGCTAACTCTTAGAAAGCCCAAGGAGAGCCAAGCTCACCAAGTCTTCATCATCAACAATAACCCCCACACTTCCCAGTTCATCCTTGCATTGGACAAACTTCATGAGGTATTTTGGAATACTATCGCCCTTCTCCATTTTTATTTTTCTGAGCTTGTCTATAAGCGCCAACTTCCTCTGGTCACTTCTGATTTGGAACAAGTTTGTCAAAGCCTTCCACATTAAGAATGGAGTGGCTTTCTCATGAAGGTTGGACACAATATGGTCCTTCACACCTTCCAACAGAATCCTCCTCGTCTTTACTGTCTTCTTTTGCCATGCATCAAGTAATGCAACATCCCTAGATCTCGGCTTAGGAACATCGCTATCGATGAACTCCTTTAGCCCATTATCCTCCAGCACCGCCTCCATCCTATCTTTCCAGGCTATGTAATTCAATCTCCCATCAAGGGCGTACTCCAACCCGTTGAAAGACATTTCAATGTATACTTGATTTCTGCACCAAGAATCTTCTGTAGCAAATTCGAATTGTCCACCAGCACAAACTCACTTCACAATTGAAATCTTCAATTAACAAGCTCCGATACCATGTAGAAATTATATGCACTAAGCATGCATATGTCAAAGATCCACTTGATCTCACACTATTTAACTTTATGCAAGATACTGAATCTATTCCACTTGTTAATATTTTGCGCGGAAAATTTAATTGCACACACATGTGAAGCATAAACAAAAATATTCAATCGCACATAACATAGTTTTTAACTGGGAAATCTTGAATCTGAAAACCCCAACTATATATTATGTAACATGGAGATCATATGACAATCTCATACAAACATACAAAGCTCATCACAAGCTCTCAGTACAATACAATCGTCATACACTAATCAGGCCCAATCTTGCAAATCCATGCACCGATCTTTGCCACCTGCTAGCCTGCCTCCACTGCGCAATCTCTGCTAAAGAATAGCTCTGAATGAATTCGAATTACTCAACCCTTGACTACGCAATCGTCATTGGAATCTCCACTGTGTGTGTGATGCAATCAATGCATCACTAATAGTCACAATAGATAGTCTATCTTGCCCTTTCACCTATCTCTCCACTGGTCTCCACTGAAACTGCCATGCACTGTAGTTAACTGCTATATTGTTCAGTTGATTAATGAGTTATTATTTGTGAATTAATTAACTAATTAATCCACTCCACTCTCACTAATGTATCAATCAGTTAGACTAGATACAACTAGCTCAACTGAGTCTAACTGAGTTAAACTGAATACAACTCCATAACTACTCCTCCAACTGTGTCATAACTCTACCACTTGAGTTCTAACTAAGTCCTCCATGCATTAGCTCCAGTAAACCCTTAGGAATAGCGTAATTCCTTCTGTTAGCTGATGTGCCACATCTGTGCATTGAAATGAAGTGCTCCAAGAGAATAAGTCGATGTTTAGAGTCTGATTATTATTAAGAGCTAACAATAATCAACATGCATCTATTTTTAGATCAACGATCTATAAATAGACTTCGCCCAATATTCTAGAAAATAGAATTTCATCTATTTTTCCAACTTGATCAACCATCTACAAATAGCATCCTGCAACTTCTGAAATATGATCGTCATGTCTAAAATAGACATAGTCTAAAAATAGACTTGCGCCAAAATAGTCTGCGGGCCCACTTAGTGAAGGCGACTCTTTTCACTAAGCTCATCATCTTGTTGAATCTCAACAATATTAGATTATGATGTGTGGATGTTGTGGTTCCTTTGCAGGTTCTAATTATAACATTTGGAGCTAGAGTTGGAGCTTACAAACAAGGAGGAGAGAAAGGCTTACTACAAATTCTGGGTAGGTCTCTTTATCATACTCTAATTTCTCTAAGGAAAACTTTGATCATTTCCCCCCTGTTGTTTCTAGATTAGGCCACTAGATCTAGGGAGTTCATTTTTGTCCGCAGAAGTGAAATTTCTTCATAGCATGAGGGCATGATATTTCATATATTGAATATAGCCTTCTATATCATTTGACCGAATCACATATTTAGGGTTAGTTACAACTTTAGGTAGACAACTACTTTTGAACCAGGATTTCCATTGAGCTCCCAAGACTGCATTCTCCTAAATATTTCCTCTAATATGATTAGCTCTTGACTCACCGACATTTGACTGATTTTCCCTAGTCACTATTTGTTTGTAGGAGGGGTTCACCCCCTCCCACATGGGCATTCCTTAAGTAAACCAAAATAAAATAAAAATATAGTTACCAAATTTGATATGGAACTTAGCTGCATACAAAACGTGATTGCAAAATTAGGGTTTGTAGAAAAAATTGCAAAATCAAAACCTTAGCCTTGGTTTAGAATGGAGAATTGTGTAATATATTAATATAAATAATAATATAAAAACAACCAGAGATGCATATTAACTTTGGATATACCAAAAGGAGGTTTAAACCCAAATTTAAATGGATCTATGTTGATTACAAAATTTAAGGAGAAATTATGGTGTGATAACAGGAAATTAAAATATTATAAGGAGGCGTTCAACCAAAAACTCAAAAATCAAAAATCAAAATCATATCTCTATCTTCATAGCATAAATAAAAAAATAAATAATATTGCTAAAATAAGAACATTTTTTTATGTGCTCCATAATAAAACTAGGCATTGGTATCCCCAAGGTATCTCAATTGGTTGAGTCCCCTCATTTAAAGTGTCTTTGCTATTGAAAGGTTAGGTATTTAATTCTCTTGACATCCTTGAGGTCAACTACATGGTTGAGCCAAGAAGAAGTGTATCATAAAATATTTTAGCACCTTTGTAACATTAATAGTTGAAGGTAACTAAAATTAGGTATACATTTTAAAATATTTGTCACACTACCAACTTTCTTAAACATGTAATTCTAAGAAGACTTCTCTTAATACTTTTCAAGTATAAAAATAAAATTTTAAAAAATTTCGAATAATTTCTTACCTTCTTAAAATTAGATAAACCATATTTAATTCTAATAAATGCAATGATTATCATTATTGACAAAAGGCTACACTCCCTCTAATAAATTTTTATATTTAATTTGAATATTGTATTATTTTCTACATTTTAAATATATTAAGTATTAAAAGGAATAAAGAACTAACGGGTAAAATGCAAATTTAGTTTATTCTAACAAAAGAAAAAGGAGTAAATTTCAGAAATGAATGAAGATTTTCAACCATAAACTTGAAAAATGTCCAACTTCCTTGCCAAACAAAATTTCCATTCCAGAGAGACTTGAAACACTAAAATTACAAATAATATTTGTAAGTACTATTTTCAAAGTTTTAAGAGGAAAGATGGCATGCCCAAGTTCCTTGCCAAACAAAATTTCAATTCCAGAAAGACTTGAAACACTAAAATTAGAAATAATATATGTAAGTACTATTTTCAAAGTTTTAAGAGGAAAGATAGCAACAATCCAGAAGTGAACATTAATAAATGGAAGTGAAGATATTGGGTATTAGTGCTTGCATAAAGACTGTAACCGTGTAAAAGAATAACATTAAATAGTGCTCCCCTCCCCTCCCCTGCATATATATCATTATTGAAAATTTTAAATCTTGACATGAAATGCTATGGAGTTATATACATGGCTATTGTCCAGATAGCTTGCAAATCAACCATAAATATGTAGGATTATTTAAATTTTACTAGAGAGGATTGTAATTTGCTGACAACTTAAATCTGGGAATGTCCATTGAATTAAACAAAACAAAGAATTTTGGGGTGTGATTATACTAGGGTTGATGCACTGGATCTCATCAGAATTCTGCAGTTAACAACACTTGGGTAGAGTATCACTAGGATGGGTGATATTCAGAGAAGTTCTAGTTGCACTCCCACTTTAAGCATCCCATTTTAATGTTAAAAAATATTTGTAGTAGTTGGATCTCATTAGAATTCAGAAGTTAACAACACTTGGGCTAGAGTATCGACGGATGATCTTCATGGAAGTTCTAGTTGCATCCCACTTTAATGTTAGAAAATAGTTGTAGTAGTTGAATTCATCTGTTGGGTATAGCAAAAACAAAATTGAAATTAGCAGATTTGACTGCTCTTTTTGTTCACACCATACTATATATTCTAAAAACTGCTAAAAATCAACTACTCAAAAACGGTCAAATAAGAAAATTTGTTCCAGAAATTTCACAACATATTTGTAAAAACTCAAACACAGCCTAATGTCAAATTTGTTTGACTTGCTGCTATCAAATGTCTAACTATGCTTTTTTCAATTGTAACCCTAAATATCCTGATGCCACCATTTCCAGTCTCTGTTTTCTCATTCTTTAACTCATCATCTGCCAACCCCTGGATATCTGCACGGCCCATAATGTTATTGCTTTGTAATCTCTCACGATCTTGAGCCCTCACAAACTCTGTTGCTTTAGAGTCACTGAAATCCATTGGCATGGTCAAATTATTAGCTACTACACCAGGATCCCTCCCTTGAGGTATTGAATTTAGAATCTCAGTACTAGTAGCACTTGGAGACATGGCCAAAGACTTAACTCTTGCTAGTGCAAGGTGAATTGAATGTTCCATTTTCATGAGAACCAACAATTGTAATATAAAAGGTGCATTCTGCCATGGTGCTGTCACAGGTGAAGTAAACAGTATCCTATGTTTCCACTTTTTTTTAGCATTGACAAATCCTCTCCATCCTGTGGTGAGCACTACTAAATTCAAATAAAAAGCTTATATATTTTGGTATTCAGTGTGAAATACAAATCAAAAGATATTAGTGAGTTGTTACTATGTAAATTAGTTACCATTTAGATTATTGTTAAATTATATTAGTGAGTTGTTACTATGTAAATTAGTTACCATTTAGATTATTGTTAAATTAACTTGTGGTAAACACTGCTAAATTCCAATAAAAAAAATTCATATATTTTAGTATTCAATGTGAAATACAAATCAAAAGATATTAATGAATTGTCATGATGTAAATTAGTTACCATTGGGATTATCGTTAAGTTAACTTGTCTATTAACAATTAGCTTAGTAAATTTTATTTATAAACATTTAAACATAATAAAAAAAATTGAATAAACATTAACAAAGAAAAAAACACTACACTCTCATCTTTTCACTTATAAATGCACATTAAGTAAACAAATTAACAATATAATTTACTTTAATATGACAACAAGATTAGTAATACATCACTTGAAAATTGAGCTAGTTAAATACTCTCTAACAACTATTTAGTAGGCAATATATATATCAAGAAATACAACAATGTAATAGATGATGTTTCAAGTTGTACAAAAATTATGCACAAAACTACCATTAATCAATGAGTAATATATCATATTGAGCACGTGTCACTTAAAAAGTTAAAAAAATAATAAATAAATTGATTGATTTTTAACTAACATATTTAAATATAAATTATATTATTATATGAAAATAAACTTCCAATTAAAAATATATATATATATATATATATATATATATATATATATAAACTAATACATTAAAATAAATTATTTTATTATATAAAAATACACTTTCAATTCTAAAAAAATTGCATTGTAATAATCACAACAAACAACCTATTAAAATAAACCATATTATTTATGCATGATATCAATCATTATCTCTTACAATTTAAAAAAAAAACCTACCATTCAATTTTTTTTAATACAACTCATAGGACATACCAATCACAAGATAGAACTCATAAACGACAAAGGAACCAATGAGACCAAGTTTGTTTCCCACTTGGTCTTTTGTTTTTTAAATAATTATTATTCAATATCTAAAATTAATTTATAATATATTTTTTATAAATTATTTCATTTATTTATTTAATAATAATAAAACCTTTATTATTATTATTATTATTATATATATATATATTAAATAAAAATATTTATATATATCTATCTATACACATATCTTATTTTACAATAAAATTGATTAATGGTTCTTATAATTAATCGCAATATTCTCAAAAAGTCCATATAATTTCCCATATGCTTCGGTGCCTTTTTAAGACTGAGATTAAAACAAAAATCACTTTTAAAATCAAAATTATACTTATGAATAATTACAATGATAAAAAGTGATTTATTGTATAAAGAGGCTTTCTCCACCCCCATTATAGTAGAGTGTTGTAATGTAATATTTAACATTTTGAGTAATTCAAATTACATAAAAATATAAATATAATAAAATCTTTAAAATAAAATAAAATAAAAATATTAATGTAATGTAAACATTTTAATTTGATAAAAAAAATGAAAAATAAAAAAATAATGAAGTAAAATAACCCTAAAAACTAAAATAGTAATAAAAATAAAAAGGGTCATGGTATTAAGCCATGGTACTTAGCCTTGATATTCTTGTTGAATATAGTTTTTTTAAAGGGAGAGATTACACAACTCTAGATCCATCTTAACTCCGGATCTACCAAGAGCTGAGAGGGATCAAATATCTTGATATGCAACTTTTTTTTAGAGTGAAAATAGATTTGATCCCTCTCGGTACTTGGTATTTTAGGAGTTAAGATGGATCTAGGTTATAGAGAAACTAAAATCATAAGAAAAGTTAAATAATTAAAGTGTGGACAATTTGAATAATTAGAGATTTACACTATGTTAATATAAGCTTGTATATTATTATTTTGTTTATTATTATTCTTGATGTTGTTAGACTGATTCATAAATACTTCAACCTTGAATCTCATGGTTTACATGATACTTCATAACATGACGATCACTAATTGAGTTATCCTAGGCCTAGTCGAGCTCATACAATCTTAGTGATAGCATCCCATTGTGGGTTGATCGTTCTTCTTCCATACAATAAATAGGTTGACCTTAGCCTAGGATCAACCTAGTATCCTTTCTCCATTTTCTTTACATAGTTTATGTGTGTATGTTGTTGTAGATAATAAAACAAATTGAATTCGTCATTTTGAGTATTTTTGTTTAGCTTTGTTTCTACATCTGTAAAATATTTGTCTTCTATCACACATTGTTGTCATTGATATATATGAGATGGTGTATAAGGTTCAAGTCGGTATGAAACTCATGCCAATGGGTAGACTTTAGAGTATCCTATTAGAAATATAACGGACAAGTTAGCACAAAAATAATGCCCATGGATGGACTCTTGAGACTTTTGTTAGAGAATTTGTTTCCTAGTACCCTACTAACATAAGGTTGTTAATGCGTGTTGGACTACCCTTTGTTGGGCTCTTAATTCATATGTTTCTTATGTGGTTCATGTGTACATTGTGGTAGATAATAATACAAGCTAGATCAATGTAAGTAGTTCCTTGGCATTGGTGTTATGACTCACAAATATCCATCCTCACCTTCCCACATTGAGGTTGCAAACAAGTACACAAGTTTGTATAAGGTGTAATTTGGCATGAAAATTATGTTAGTACAAGTGCAACACTTGATATTTTTGGTGGAGAGTTTGTCATATGTTGCACATGTGGAATTTCAAGAAGATTCTAGAGGTTTCAAAAACTTATCACTAATTGAGGGTTGAGGATGTAAAGATCATAACCCAAGATGAATATTGAGCTATGACCTATATTAGAAAAAGTTTTAGATGTACATGGTTTTGTTAATGTGGATTAGGTTGGAGATCTAGATCATAGAATATCTACAAGTGGTTACCTGTTTAACCTTTTTATGGGTGAATGCATGAAGATGGGTTACACCTTTGGGCCAAATGTGGCGATGAAATTTCAAAATTTTTCTTTTCTATCCAATTAAAGCGCTCAAAATTCATATAAGCATTGTGAAATTTCTTCGGAGTAAAAGGACAATTTGTGGCGAATTATGTTACATTTTTCCTAATGATATTGTTTGCAAAAAAGTTTAGTGTCGTATAATTTGTCAATTTTCCATTGAATGAAATGCTTGTCCTTTCAAATTTTCGCACATCTTAAGAGTTATGTGTGTGTTTGCGTAGCATAAATTAGTCTAAAATGTGTAATTTTTAAAAATATATTGTAACACTCTCCTCCCACATCTACCCAAGTAATCAGCCAATTAGGGTAAACATGCGACGAGAGCCTACTATGATATGACTCAACCTCCTAGGTGACCTTAAGGAAGTGGAATCAATGGAAACACATCAAACATACCTTCCACATCAGCAACAATACTCCATGAGCCATCCCAACCACTCAGGCATCCTGCCCCTGGGTCCCACTAAGTTTTTAACCCACTTAAGCTCTGAATGCATGCACAAGTCTACATGCATGTGTTTGAGAGGCTCTAGACACATGCACAAGCATGCATGCCTGCGTCCAACGACTATTTCCAGCAGACCTGTGCCAGAGTCCACAGGATTTAAGCCACTTTTTAAGCCCATAATTTCGGCCACTCCCCAGAACTTGTTGTAACTTACAGAATCCATTAAACACATGAGGACAATACTAATAAACCCGGAACTAACTTCAGGACTAGGCCTGACCATCCCCAACCGAGACTGGCATTCTGTCAAACACTTGGCATCAATGCAATATACAGGTGTAAAAAATATATCTGAGCATAGGGGTCTCATACTTATCTGAGAATCACTAAGAAACATTGTTCCCTTACATCATTAGCTACAGTATCAACTATTAGGTCATAGATACATTGTTTATTCATTTAAAAATAAAAACATGATGAGAGACATACATCATCACTGTCATAATACATGCTTATAACCAACATAATAACAACAAAAATATCAAGGATACATTAGCCATAGAATGCACATATAAACATGTACATTTACATATAATATGTCAAAGAGAGAACCTCTTATTAATGAATGCAAACACCAACCCAGCATGGGACTTCCAAGTTCCACTCGACCATAGATTGGATGAGCCAAATATCTCTTTAGCCAATCACCCTCATGCCATATTCCAAGCATGAATGTGGGACTCAAACCGAAATAACCAACCAGGGAATCCTGAGGCTAAACGACCTCACCCTCATCAATAAAAATCAGGCTTTATCCTAATCCACATCGGATCACTTGGCCAAAACAATGAACAAGTCACAATAGGCTTTACCATGATATCCACCCGATCACTATGCCAAAACAAGCATGGATGCCATCGGATTTCTCCACCTAAACTGTGAGGAATTTTCCTGTCTCCTAGTCTCTCAGGATTTATTTCAATCCACAGTTCGATTCAAGGATTACTAGGCCCTAAACCAAGAAATACTCTATAGGATTTACTGTATATCCCAACCCGGGATTCCTAGGCCTGATGGAGAGCAAACCACCTCTAGGATTTACCATATATCCCGTCATTCACCGGTCGAGGATTCCTAGGCCCACCGAGGCAACAAATTATTTGGCTTTACCACAACCCACAGTCTGGTTCATAGGTTACTAGGCCATGTGTTATATCATTTCGGAGATCCACCTCACTTAGCTTCAAATCCATTCGTAAATCCAGCTTAACCAAAACATGAGAACTCCATCACACCATGGCTATCCGAAAATGGAAAGGTTAGGCTGAAAAACATTTTCACACTTGGAAAAACCCATGCCATGACATAAAAGAACCACATGCAATACTATGCATCCCAAATCTAGCAAGGAAATCACACATGAAAATCGATACCCGCAAGGAATCTTGGTATATCTGCTTGATCCTGCTCTTCCTTGCTTTCTCCTTCCTCCCTCTTGCTTTATTTTCCTTTCTTGCTCCAATGCCAAAGTGCTCCAAGACAACTCTAAGTGTCCAAGAGTGAGGGAGACAGAGAGAGAATAATGAGAGAGCTCCAAAACTAAACTGATAAAAGGCACCAATTGATCCTCAGGAGTATTTTTATAATTGAGGCCTCTATTTTCTTCAATTTCCATTATTTTCCTTCATTTTCCTCTTCACATGAAACCTATGACCTTTTACCTCCCTTTTCTCCTATTTTCCATTATTTTCATAAACAAAATGTCAATTAATGCCTCACGCCTTTCCAAATCCTTTGGAATTTCCTTTGCCAATTTCCTTTACCCATAATAACTGAAATGAACACCTTCTAGGATTTTATCCCTGCCATCCCTGCCATTCAGATTGGAATATGTGTCCCATGACCTTGGTCTTATATTTTTTTTTCATGGATTTTTAACCAAGGTTGTTACAGAACCCTCCACCTTGGAGGAACATCATCCTCAGTGTTGAATGACACCTACAACCAAAAAAAAAAAACATACTGCCTATGGAGCTTTATAACATATCTTGTTCCAGTGTTTACAATGACCACTACTTAAAATGAGAAACATACCGTTTACTAGAGATTTATAAAACAACTAATTACGGTATTTACAATAACAACCACATTTGCTTCAACCAACAAATAATCATACTATCTATGGAGCTTTATAAACCCAACTCGATATAGTATTTATAATAATCTACACATATAAACATATGCACATTTTCTCAAGCAACAAATAGAAGGATATGATGCTTGTATCAACAACAAGGGAATACATAGTCTCACACCTCTACCCTCAAAGTAATACCAGGATTCACCTCCTTCCCAAGAAGTCCAGAATCCACTTCCAAAGTCAAAGTCTTCATCCCATGTCTAGTGCTACAATCTTACGCTATTGTACCTTCGGGGAACATTTACTAGCTCATTGTTCTATGGTGCACTCCCAATGTCCATATGATTCTATCTAGAAATGCTAATGACAAAAAAAAATCCAGATTCCCCGACCTTCCCTTCTATGTTACAAAATCCCTCGGGCAATCTGGTCACCCCCTTTCGTGTTGTCACACACCTCCCAAATTCCACTAGCACCCACATCCAGGGAAGTCCATCCCTTGGCAATGCTTCCTCACATCGAAATATACAAAAACCAAGGCATATCCCTGCCTCAAAACCATGATACCGTTCATAGCATGCTCATGGAAATCAATGGAAACTATTTTGTACCAATGTCCCGCAATGGCTCTGCTCCTAAAGTGCTTTACCAACATACTACTGCATGTTTCAATTCCTTTTGTTGTTGCTGCTAATGCTTGCAATCAGTTTCAACCACCGAACTGGGCATGTTCACGCATTCCTATACCAAGCACATAATTTCCATTATATTAAAAAAAATTGAAATAAATCCACATCGTACCTCATCGGTAGCTCGTCAACAAGGTACACTTGCAATTTTGTTCACTTCTTATCACGACAAGTCAAACTAGTTGTTTGATCAAATCACCACGTATAAACATATCACATTCAGTTAGCTCAAACAAAACCATAATAAATCATAAGCATAGGTCACATGTAACCATCATAAACCATAATCATAGATCACATGCATAATTAAAACTAAAATAAAATATTGATATTTTTCCTTCAATCGATTCGTACTTTTTCCTTTGTTCTTTCTGTACACACACTAGACCGGTTGCCACACCAGAAAAGTATACAATGCCCTTACTTCTCTTCAATCACATACATATACATACAATGTACATCACAACATGTACACCCACATATGACATACGACACATACACCCACACTTGATGTACAATACAACACAATACATACACCTACACCAGCATACAACATGTACACCTACACTCGGTGTACTTACAACAAAATACGTATACATATATAGAGTAAAATAAAGCAAATACACATGTCACAATATCACGACTACACCATGCACATACATAGTACCGCATTCTTGCAACACAACATGTACGACATGCACACAGTACCACAAGTATACCAACACCATATGCACAACATGTACACAATACCACTTGTACACAACACTACCTGCACAACATATGTACACGGCACTACCTTCAAATTGTGTGCACAGCACCAAATGTACACCGCACCACCTATACAATGTGTACACAATACCACATATACACAGCACCAAATGTACACCGCACCACCTATACAATGTGTACACAATACCACATATACACAGCACCACATGCATGACATACGACACCGCATTTACATAACACCACATGCACGACATGTAGACAACACAACCTGCACACAACACCACATGTACAACATGTACACAACACCACATGTACAATCATGCACACAACACCATATGTACAACAAGCACACAACACCACATGTACATAAAGTTGCATATACAACATGTACACATAACCATATGTACACAACACCACATATCCAACATGGGCACAACACCATATGCACACAACACCGTATATCCAACATATGCATAGTACGATATGTACACAACACCGCATATCCAACATGTACATATCACCATCTATACCTAGCACTTCATATGTAATATACACACAACACCATATATACAACAGGCATACAACATCATATGCAAACAATACTACATATGTTACATGTACACATCACCATAGGTACAATCATTGAATATACAACATGCACAACATATACAAAAAATATTATTGCACATTCACAGACCACACACTGACCCCACAAGAAACCTTGCTTCTAGTGTCTTTCTACTATCCATGCTTATCTTAACATGCTGCAGATCACACTACTTTCACTTCTCTAATGTACCCCTTAGCATTAATGTCCATAACATCAACATAGGCATAGTACAAGAATATAATATAAATTCATGTCCACATACTAACCACATAGATCTGTCAGAGTTACTCTACCACTTGATTCTTCATAGCCAAGAACCTCTTCATGCCATTCACCTACATAAGCAATCATTCCTCCATGAGAATGACCCCTGACAACCCTGTGAGACAATGACATAGATATATATATAGATATATAATCATTAGCATAAAATAATCATCATTATGTCATACAACAACATACATACACACATATATACATATAAACATTATCATTAAACAATCATGATTCGTGACGACCTTGTGAGACATGACATACATACATACATGTGTACATATATAAACATCAACATAATCATGATCACATCATGATTACCAGATAGCATAAGGTCAAGGTTAAAGGGAACTTCCTTTATCCATGCACAATGTGCACAAGATTGATAACAACAGCTCCCAACATAGCCAAGGCATCTAATACCTCAGATCCATTTTCTTTACCTTTTTTGTTACCTTTCTCATGTCTGTACTGCCGCCATCCATTTACCACAATGGACCCAACCATTCCAACCGACTGTCATATTCTTACCTTCCACTGTGCTTACTCATGCACTGATCTTCATTTGTGTCTTTTATTACCTGTTGGGTACCATACAACACTCTACGAGCTCCATTACTTTCCTCTTTCCCCAACCAATTTCCAAGACTCTCAAACAAAACAAAATAACAGGAAACAACAAGAATAAAACATGAGAATAAATAACAATATGATATTGCAAACAAAGTGTCAAGGCCTTGCACCAGGCATAAGCAAAGCCATAAATCAAGCACAACAAACCTCAAAAGACCAAAAGCGCAAGACTGGAAAAAAACTCCATGACTCAATCCCCATGGGTCCCCAATGCTTCCAAAGGAAAAATCAACCTAATACTTCTCCAAGCTTTCATGGCAGCCTCTTTTTCCATTTAATCCCCTGTATCATATTTCCATAACACATAAGTGTTAGCGCATAATTAAATTTAACAATATACTAGATATCTTACCTTTTTGTGCCAAGTGCACTGCCTTGTATTTGAACACATACATATATCATCTCTCAAGGGACTCCAGTCCCTTGACGAATCCAACCATAACTAGAAACCAATTGATATACCTATCAAATACATGTTCATGACTATAGAACATATCCGCATAATGTCAGAAAAAATAAAGGTTAAGAAGAATTCTTGTATGAAAAGCACTCATTCATTTGGAATTATTGTTCCAAACATTGCCAAAGTCATTCTTACCCAATTCCTTTCCTTTACCATTTTTACCTTATTGCAATCGAGTCTTAATGTGTATTGTCACATCACTCGACTATTAGTTATATAAGCACATCAACTATTACCTTGTCCCGCTAATACCAAATATGTTGCCTTACAACTACTCACACATGGCATCCACATTTTCCAAATATCAAGACATCATACCTTATTAATTGAAATCATCATTTCCAAGATGAACAGCCGTGTCAGAATCAACTAATAGTCAAAATCATAATACTACAACTATCACCTACTTACACTAAAGTACATATCAATTGTATCAACACATGTGTTTAGTACAACCATCCTAAAACAATATCATTACCTCATGCAATATTATAGACACATGCTCGTATCATGCAATTAATCAAACATTCAAACAAAGGATAGTTGGCATAATATACACTAAACACTCAACACCAGATAGATGACATAATCAAACAATTAAGAACCAAGTACACGACATAAGAAAATTCACACCTTAATGTATCTCAAGCGAAGCTATCTTGTTTGCATAATCAAACTAGATTAGCATGATATAACTTCACAACACATCAATTCAAACATAAATAAGGGCATTATATTCATGACAGTAACTAGCTAACATGTTCACATCATAAGCTCAAAAAAAGTTGTCATTCATGCATTACAATCACACATGCATAGTCAATCTAGATTAGTACAACACACTATCACAATTAGGTCGACTCATACCTTAATGTCACAACCATAATCATTTACGTAGGTCAATCCAAATTAACATGATACATATAACATCAAGATATTAATGCAATAATCCTAATCATCAAGTTAACTAAGATATATTAACAACAACAATTTAACATATAACATACTTATCAATGACATATAACCTAATCATCAAATTAACTATATTATAAATATAAAAAAGTCAACATATACCATACTTGTCAGTGAAATATAACATAATCATCAAGTTAACTATCATGTAACAATCAACAAGTTAAAATATAACATACTAACATGAAACAACACACTACTACCATTCATGACGATTCGACACATGTGCATATGACCACACTGATTCCCTAACATCTACCATGAATGTAACCTCAACATCAATATAATTACAAACATGTATATAACCCTAATGTATATCGCAATCCATTAACTAACATACATGCATGCCACCATACAAACTTATATGACGATCTACTCTTACCCCAGAGTCTAGTGTTGCAACTTCACTTGATGATCCACATCTCGTGCTCTATCGCAACCAACACATCAACATCATAGCATACCAAAAACACCAGGATGACATAAAATGAATATGATGACCTCATGGAAAACATCTATAACCATGAAAATACATTCATAACAACTTATAGACACTGGCATGCATAAAAAATGCATAACCGACATGCACTCATGACGATCACATTCAATCAAAAACACCATCAACTTTCACATGGTGAAACCACTGCAACTATGTCCAATGCCATGAATATGAAACAAGCACATAGAACATAAGCATGAGGAACACATATGAAACCAACTTGAATACATGACCAACACACTGTCCAAGGAGAGTGCAAGCATGCTCTGATACCACTCTATAACACCCTCCTCCCACATTTACCCAAGTAACCGGCCAATCGGGGTAAACATGCGACGAGAGGCTACTATGATATGACTCAACATCCTAGGTGACCTTAAGGAAGTGAAATCGGCTGAAACACATCAAAAATACCTTCCACATCAACAACAACACTCCCAGGAGCCATCCCAACCACTCAGGCATCCTACCCCTGGGTCCCACTGAGTTTTTAACCCACTTAAGTTGTGGAAACATGCATAAGCCTGCATGCTTGCATCTGGGAGGCTCTAAATGCATGAAAAATCATACATGCTTGCGTCTGGGAGGATCTCAATGCATGCACAAGCTTGCATGCCTGCATCCAGGGACTATTTCCAGTAGACCTGTGCCAGAGTCCGTGGGATTTAAGGCACTTTTCAAGCCCAGAATTTCAACCACTTCCCAAAACTTGATGTAACTTCTGGAATCCATTAAGCACATGAGGACAAGACTAATAAACCAAAAACTAACTTCATGCCTAGGCCTGACCATCCCCAACTAGGGTTGTCATTCTGTCAAACACTTGGCATCAATGCAATCTACACGTGTAAACAACAAATCTAAGCATAGGGGTCTCATATTTATTTGAGAATCACTAAGAAGAATTGTTCCCTTACATCATTAGTTGCAGTATCATCTATTAAGTCATAGATACATTGTTTATTCATTTACAAATAAAACATGAGGAGAGCCATACATCATCACTACCATAATACATGCTTATAACCAACATAATAACAACAGAAATATCAAGGATGCATTAGCCATAGAATCCACATATAAACTAGTACATTTACACATAAGATTTCAAGGATATAACCTCTTATTAATGAATGAAAAAACCAACCTGGGATAGGAATTCCATGTTCCACCCGACCATAGATTAGGTGAGTCAAATCTCTCTTCAGCCATTCACCCCCACGGGGGCTTCACTGGGGGAGAAATACCATACCATGTGGGCTTATATTGGTGGATATATATTGAGGAAAAAATAGCATAATATATTGGGGGATATATAGGGGGTAAATGGTTTTTATATTAGTAGTTATAACAAATGGAGCTCAAAGTTAATGAAAAAAAATAAAGGGGTATAAAAAATGTTGACGAAAAAATGGATACCTACAATATCTATTGGAAGTAGAGGTTTTTTAAATTGGTAAGGTGTGTTGGGTTTGTATTGGTAGGGGGTTAAATAATATGAGTTTTCAGGGCGTTTTCCAATATGTAGTCAAATTAAGGGTATTCTTTAATGTTGGGTTTGTATTGGTAGGGGGTTAAATAATATGAGTTTTCAGGGCGTTTTCCAATATGTAGTCAAATTAAGGGTATTCTTTAATATGCCATGAATGCACATGACAATTTAGAGGTTCATTGAGTGAAGCCCCCGTGATCACCCCCATGCCATATTCCAAGCATGAATGTCATAATCAAACTGAAAGAACCAACCAAGGCATCCTGAGGCTAAACCAACTTGCCCTCATTAATATAAATGAGGCTTTACAATAATCCACACCAGATTAGTAGGCCAAAACAATGAACATGTCATAATATGATTTACCATGATCTCCACTTGATCACTATGCCAAAAAAAAAATGTATGTCACCTGATTTGTCCACCTACACCATGAGGAATTTTCTTATCTCCTAATCTCACAGGCTTTACCGCAATCCATAGTATGATCCAGGGATTACTAGGTCCTAAACTGAGACATAATCTATAGGATTTACTGTATATCCCAACCCATGATTCCTAGGCCTAATGTAGAGAAATCCGCCTCTAGGATTTATCGTATATCCCACCATTCACCGGTCAAGGATTCCTATGCCCATCAAGGAAACACACTATCCAGCTTTACCGCAACCCACAGTCTAGTTCAGGGGTTACTAGGCCATGTGTTATATCATTTCAAAGATCCACCTCACTCAACTTCAAATCCATCTGACAATCCGTCTTAACCAAAACATGAGAACTCCAACACGACGTGGCTATCCGGAAATGGAAAGGCTAGGCTGAAAAACGTTGTCACACCTGGAAAAACCCATTCCATGACAGAAAATAACCACATGCAATACCATGTATGCTAAATCTAGAAAGGAAATCACACATGCAAATCGATACCTACAAAGAATCTGGTTGTAGTTTCTTAATCCCTCTCTTCCTTGCTTCCTCCTTCCTTCCTCTTGCCTTCTTTTCCTTTCTTGCTCCAATGCCAAAGTGTCCAAGAAAACTCTAAGTGTCCAAGAGTGAGAGAGATCCAAAAACAAACTAACAAAAGGTACCAACAAATTCTCATAAGCCCTTTTATCAATGAGGCCTCAATTTTCTTCAATTTCCATTATTTTCTGTTGAAATTCAACAAGAAATTTCAGTAACCATGCCTAGTGTGGGACCAGGAGGTCCAAGCAGCACCTACACTAGGGTGGGACCACAGGGCTAAATTTGGTGCATGTCTATTTTAGTTATCCCTTAATTAATATGGACAATAAAATGTAATCTAGTCTGAAAATAATTTGTAATAGTTAACTGAGTGTGATAAACTCAGTTAGCTCATGAATTTCAAGTTAGAGGTAGTTGGTGAGGCATGCAGAGTAATTCTAGTTGTAACATAGTTTCAAGAGCAGTGGTGCAATAGTTAATGCAGGTTGTAATCAGTTTAACTCAGTTAAGTGAGTTAAACTCAGTTGTGCTAGTTGTAACTGTTAGATACACTAGCGAGAGATTAATTAAATTAAATATTAATTAATTCAAAATCAGTGATCTCACATGAAACTAAGGATTTACTATTATTAACTACATGCATGTCAGATTCGGTGGAGACCCAGTTGAGATCTAGGTGAAAGGGAAGTTGACTATCAGTTATAGGATTATTGGGTTGCACCCATGCAACCAAACACCCATTGGAGTGCCCATGATACTTGCGCAGTCAAGGAAGGAAAAAATTCCTAAATAATAGGGATTGCATTCATCGGGGATTGTGCAAGCAAGGCAGGCTGTCTAGAGACAGTAAATTGGCTAAGTATTGGTCAGTTTTATGTGTGACAGTGTGAGAAAATTAGTTGAGTATAGGAGGGCTCTTGTGATAAGAGTTGTATGTAATTGTTTCATGATTCCATGCTGAATATACAATAGAATATAGTGGGGTTTTGAGCAGCAAGCTTTCCCCGGGAAATTATCTGTGTTGTGGCTTGATTTATTTTTCTTTGCTTCATGTGATTGGCTATTAAGTTTTTTAATTCCACAATCGATTTGTAGAAGCGATTCAATATTTAAATTTAGTACATTGTTAGATCAGATTGAATCCATGACATACATGCATATTGTATAATTTATACATGGTATCAGAGCACAGGAAATCACAATTATGGAGGAGCTGAGTTTGTGACTGGATAGAATTCAAATTTGTAGAAATACATTTTTGGTGCTACAACTAATTCAGGATCGAAATGGCTTTCAATGGCTTGAGGTTGGAGTATGCACTCGAGGGCAACTCAAACTATATTGCTTGGAAGGACAGGATGGAGGCAATACTCGAAGACAATGGCTTTAAGGGATTTAGTGACAATGATGTTCCTAAACCCACTATGATAGATGCTACAAATCTTGATGCATGGCAAAAGAAAGTGGAAAATGTGAGGAGGATCCTATTGGAGGGAGTACGATACCACATTTTCTCAAGCCTACACAGGAAAGCCACACCATATGCAATGTGGAAGGCTTTGATGGATCTATCTTAGAGCAGCAGCGACCATAGGAAATTGACGCTCAAAGATAAACTCAGGAAGATCAAGATGGAGAAGGGTGACTCCATGCCAAAATATTTAACAAAGTTTTTCCAATGTCGGGTTGAATTGGGGAGAGTTGGAATAACTGTCGTTGATGATGATTTGGTGAGCTTGGCTCTCCTAGGACTTCCCAAGAGTTGGCATAGTTATCAAGACTCTGTCAATGGAAGGGAAACGCTGCCAGATTTTGAACGATTGTGGTCAGATTTGGTGCAGGAGGAGTTCAGACGGAACACCAGAGATGGATCTTCATCTAAGAATGAAGACGAAGAAGATTGTGCTTTGGCTGCCAAGGAAAATAAGGAGAAGGGGGAGAAATTCCATTCCAAATCCGAGTCCAAAGATGGAAAGAAGCGGGACATATCCAGGGTGAAGTGTTTTCACTGTCACGAGCATGGGCATTATGCTACTAACTGTCCACAAAATAAGAAGAACAAGAAGGTTGTAGGATCTACAGCTGGTGAGGCTTTAAACTTACAATTTGAGCTTGACTTGTCATTGATCACATGCATGGTGTCAAGTGCATTAGGATCTGTGTGGTTTTTGGATAGTGGCGCTTCCTTTCACATGACGACAGACAAGGAACTTTTCATCAGCTTGGAGGAAAAGGATCTCTAGATGCATATTGAAATGGGTGATGATGGGCGGTATAGTGCTATCGGGATTTTTACCATTACCTTCCAGAGGCAGTCAGTTAAACCCTTTCAATTAAAATGTGTAATGCATGTACCAGGTTTGAAGACAAATTTAGCCTCAGTTGCAATGTTGGAGGATAGAGGGTATGATGTTGTTTTTAGTTAAGAAAAAGCTTTCTTGCGAAAAAAAACAACAGGACAAGCCAAGAAGATAGGGATTCAAGTTAAGAATCTCTACAATTTGGATGTAAATGGTTGCGCAACATTGATGGGCAAGGCAGACAAAGTGGTGAGCCGGGATGAGGGCAAATTATGGCATAGGAGATTGGGCCATCTTCACCATGGAACCTTGAAAGTCATGCAACAAATTTCTACTAGTCTTCCCAGGGGTACACTTGCGCAGTAGACACATGCAAGGGATGTAATATGGGAAAATATGTAAAGGCCATCTTTCATGAGAAGGAGAACCGAGCTTCGGGGATCCTTGAGAGAGTTCACAGAGACATGTGTGGACCATTCTATGTTGCTTCGACAACAAAACATAAGTACTATGTGATATTTGTTGATGACTTCTCTCGTAAGTGTTGGATCTTCTTCATGAAAAATAAAGATCAGACATTCTCAAAGTTTCTCGAGTTTAAGGAATTGGTGGAGAAAGAGTCAGGGAAGCAAGTGAAGGCTCTTAGGAGCGATAATGGTGGAGAATACATCTCTAACTAATTCAAGAAACTCTACAACAAAGAAGGAATTTGAAGAGAAATGATAGCACCTCATAACCCACAACAGAATGGGGTCGTTGAAAGAATGAACATAATGATTGTGGGTGCAGAAAGAGTGATGTTGAATGATCAAGGCCTACTGATGCATCTATGGGCAGAAGCATGCAAGACTACGTTATTTGTGCAGAACCATTGTCCTCATAGGATACTTGGCATGAGTATACCTGAAGAGGCTTTCACTGGTAAGAAACTTGATGTTTCACAGTTTAAGATTTTTGGCTCATCTATTTATGTGCATTTGACCAAAGATGCCAAGAAGAAGCTGGAACCGATAGTTGAGATCAAGATTTTTGTGGGGTACACCGAAACACCCCACAACTATCGAGTGTATTTTCCAAATAGCATAATGACTGTTGTGTGACAGGATATAAAATTTGATGAGGAGAAAGCCATGTGGTTGTCCCTTGAGAGGGAGTTGGACTTGCATGCAGAAGAGGAACTGTTGGTTCCCAAGGATGAGCCTCAAGATGTGGAGTGGCCACATGAGGAGGTTCATGGACTAGAGGAAAACACTCATGTAGAGCCATCCATTAGAAATGGGAGAAGGCGCACCACAGAAGCTGATAGATTGAGACTTGATGTTGCAAAGAATGAAGGAGCCCCTACTTCACAACACAGACAAAGACAGTCTCCAGACAAGTTTACTGGATACATGTCTCTTATGAGAAAATGTATTGTGACTGAAACATCTTCCTTTCAGGAAGCAGTGTAGCAACCTACTTGGGTTGATGCAATGGTGGAGGAGTATGAATCCATTGCCAAGAATAGTGCATGGGAGATTTTCCCAAGGTTGGTTGACAAATCAGTGGTTGGATCTAGCTGGATCTACAAGGTAAAGAAAGCTACTGATGGGAGTGTGGAGAAATACAAGGCCATATTTTTGGCCCGGGGATTCTCACAGATCGAGGGGATTGATTATGATGATACTTTTGCACTTGTTGCAAGGTACTCTTCCATTAGATCCATACTTGCACTCTCAGCGCAGATGGCCTGGCACATTCATCAGATGGATGTGAAAACTGCGTTTCTCAATGGGATCATTAAGGAAGAGGTGTACATACAATAGCCTGAAGGTTTCGAGATCTTCAACAATGAGTCACATGTGTGTC
This sequence comes from Pinus albicaulis, assembly GCA_034641835.2. Taxonomy (NCBI): domain Eukaryota; kingdom Viridiplantae; phylum Streptophyta; class Pinopsida; order Pinales; family Pinaceae; genus Pinus; species Pinus albicaulis. The sequence continues at coordinate 606,452,836 of CM076582.1, forward strand.
AACTCAAGAGAGCACTGTATGGGCTGAAGCAAGCACCTCGTGCTTGGTACACTCGGATAGAAAATTATTTCACCGGATTGGGCTTCACCAAAAGTGAAGTTGATGCAAACCTGTACCAGATTGTGGTTGAGGGTAAGCTATTGATTATTGTTCTTTATGTTGATGATCTAATTTTGACTGGTGATGAGCAGTTGATACACTCATGCAAGGAGGATCTTGCAACGGAGTTCAAAATGAAGGACATGGGACTCCTTCATTATTTCCTTGGCTTGGAAATATGGCAGTAGGATGGTGAAATTTTTGTGTCTCAAGGCAAGTACACCAAATTAATACCGGGTAAGTTTCACATGGAGAGCTTCAAACCCATGGATACTCCTCTTCCAGGAAATTGGAGTTAAGAGGATGCTACTTCTGGAGAGGTAGTGAATGCTACTGTCTACAGGCAGATAGTTGGTTCACTGATGTATCTAGTGAACACCAGGCTAGACATTTGCTATGCAGTTAACTAGTTGAGTCAAGCTATGGTTAAGGCTACCAAGCTATTTTGAAAGGCGAGGAAGCATGTCTTGAGATACCCAAGGGGCACATCAGAGTATGGTCTGTGGTATAGAAAGAAAGAGGGACTGAAGCTTCAAGGCTTCACGGATGTAGATTGGGAAGGAATTCCATCAGACAGAAATAACACATCAGTAGGGATCTTCAACATAGGATTGACAACATTTTCTTGGTACAACAGGAAGCAGTGATCTGTGGCACTCAGTTCAACGGAAGCCGAGTACATGGTAGCAAGTCAAGCTGAATGTGAGGCTATCTGGATGAGAAAGATCTTGGTTGGTTTGTTTGGGTCTCAGATGGATCCGAAAACGATACATTGTGATAATAAAAGTTGCATTAAACTCTCGATTAATCCTATGTTTCATGATAGGTCCAAGCACATAGATATTCGGTACCATCATCTCAGATATTGTGTTCAGAGGAAAATAATTTCTCTTCAGTACATTCCCACAGAAGGATAGGATGCAGATAGTCTAACGAAGGCACTCATCAGGAGAAAATTCAAATACCATAGAGGAAGGATCAGGGTGAAGGATAATCCCTTTCTTGTTGAGAGGGAGTGTTGAGATTCAAAAAGAAATTTCAGCACCAACGCCTAGTGTGGGACTAATAGATCCAAGTAGCACCTACACTAAGGTGGGACCACAGGGCTAAATTTTGTGCATGTCTATTTTAGTTATCCATTAATTAATATGGACAAGAAAATGTAATCTAGTCTCAAAATAACTTGTAGTATTTAACTGAGTGTGATAAACTCAGTTAACTCATGAATTTCGAGTTAGAGGTAGTTGGTGGGGCATGCAGAGTAATTCTAGTTGTAACATAGTTATAAGTGCAGTGGTGCATTAGTTAATGCAGGTTGTAATTAGTTTAACTCAGTTAAGTGAGTTAAACTCAGTTGTGCTAGTTGTAACTGCTAGATACACTAGTGAGAGATCAAGTGAATTAAATATTAATTAATTCACAATCAGTGATCTCACATGCAACTGAGGATTTACTATTATTAGTTGCAAGCATGTCAGATCCAGTGGAGACCCAATTGAGATCTAGATGAAAGGGAAGTTGATTATCAGTTGTAGGATTATTGGGTTGCACCCATGCAACCAAACACCCATTGGAGTGCCCATGATACTTGCGTAGTCAAGGAAGGCCAAAATTCCTAAATAATAGGGATTGCATTCATTAGGGATTGCGCAAGCAAGGCAGGTTGTCTGGAGACAGTAAATTAGCTAAGTATTGGTCAGTTTTATGTATGATAGTGTGAGATAATTAGCTGAGTACAGGAGGGCTCTTATGATAAGAGTTGTATGTAATTGTTTCATGATTCCATGTTGAATATATAATAGAAGATAGTGGGGTCTTGAGCAGCAAGCTTTCCCCGAGAAATTATTTGTGTTGTGGCTTGATTGATTCTTCTTTGCTTCATGTGATTAGCGATTTTTTTTTTAATTCCGCAATTGATTTGTAGAAGTGATTCAGTGTTTAACTTTAGTACATTGTTAGATCAGATTGAATCCATGATATACATGCATGTTGTATAATTTCTACATTTTCCTTCATTTTCCTCCTCACATACAACCTGTGACCTTTCACCTCCCTTTTCTCCTATTTTCCACTATTTTCATAAATAAAATGATAGTTAATGCCCCATGCCTTTCCAAAGCCTTTGTCATTGCCTTTGCCAATTTCCTTTAGCCATAATAACTGAAATGAACACTCACTAGGATGTTTTCCCCACCATTCAGCATGGAATATGTGTCCCATAACCTTGGTCCTATATATATATATATATATATATTTTTTTTTTACATGGATTTTTAACAAGGGTTGTTACATATATATAGGAGCATGATCTACATGGAAAGAACTAATTTTTTCAGATCAAAAATTTATTTTTTTATGCAAAATTATATTTTGAAGTTGGAGAAGTAATATTTTAATTTCAGTTTGCAAACACATGTGTTTGTGTAAGTTTTTTTTTAATTGTTTAAATAAATTAAAAAACCAAGAGTACCCTTTTGAAGAGGAATCATCAACAAAGATAGTGGTATTTTTTGAAATTTTTTTGTTGTGTATATTTTTTGTTATTAATTTTTTATTCAACCCCTTAAAAGTTGTCCAAAAAAATTTCAAGCATTATGTTTAAAAGAAATTAGATGAAAAATATCATATGAATTCGAAAGTGTCAAACTCATATTCCATTGGATAGAGGATTCTTTCACGAATCCAACATGATTAACTTCACCACTTAAGGAAAAAATCTTCCCTAAATCCACTAGGGTACAAAATGGTCTTGTAGAGAAATTTGCAGAAGGGGTGTTAAAACTATGATATTTAGAACCTCAGTAGCTTGATCGAGCACTTAAAATGATTGATATAGCATTTGATTTCTAAATTCAAATAATTCGATCGAGGTTTAAAAAAACCCTTGATTAAGCCATGAATGTGATTAACCAACAACTCAATCGAGCCATTTAGAAAGTATCTGCACACCAAATTTTATTAATGGCATTGATGTTAAATACTATGAACTAGGTGCTTGATCGAGCTCCTAACCCAGGTTACACAGGAGCTTGATCAAGGGTTTGTTTGAATGCTCGATTGAGTTATTTTTAAGCCCCCAAGCAACTCGATCAAGCACTTAAAAATTGCTTCTTGAGCGCTTACAATGGCTCGATTGAGCTTCCTTTTTTTCACCAAAGCGTGCTCTCGCTTTGCCAAAAAGTGTAACCTAGCTCCATGCATAGACCCTTATACGAGCAATTCATTTGATGAGATAGTGACAAAGTGTAGTTGCACTCATAACTACAAAATTTTAATACATGGAAGTATCTCATGCAAGTAAGGAAACATAATGGTTACAAAGATTGTGCCCGGGTATTAGGTTTATACAGTAACATGTAAGGATACGTTGTGAAAGTCAGTGTGCAATATTCCTAGCTAATATCCCTGCTTATCATTCTATATTGAAGCCTTATTGATCTTAAGTACCACTTTATGTGAGACATGGTTGAATACAATATGGTTTTGTTGGTAAAGGTTGAAATTTTGAAGAATGTAGTAAACTCATTGACAAAGTCTATTTGTACTAAGAAATTCCCTTATTTTAGAGAAGCAATGAGTATTGTTGGTTTGAATTGTTGATTTTATAACTCATAGGTTTCAAGTATGCAAAGGGAACAAGTGGGAGAATGTTGAAAATGTGTTGCATGTCATTGTATGACACATAGCTATGTTCTTTTAATGGTGCTTGACCATAATATTTACATGTGTTTGGATGTGTGTCTTCTAGCTATGCATGTTCTTACGTGTGTTTGCATGGTTGTATCCAAGCTATAAATGTTCTTAGATAGCTATCTTCGAGCTATGCATGTTCTTACATGTATTCACATGGCTATATCAAAGCTACAAATGTTCTTACATGTGTATGCATGGATATGTCCATGCTATGCATTTTTTTCCATTATAATTGAACTTTGGTAAGGAATCAAGGCTTTAATCAAATATGAGTAAATGCTTAGAGGTTTAGAACTTATTACCAAACCAAAGCCATATGTTTAGAACTTAAAAAATTTACCTCTAAGGTTGGAAGGTTTAGAACTTAAAAATTAATAACAAAGCTACTTATGTTTTCGCTTTAGAAATGTTTTAATATTGTAATTGCGTATAAATCAAATCCAAAAGTTAAAATAATTATGCAAAACTTGAAACTTGTAATATGGAAAAGCTCAACCTCATCTTTAATGGTTTCAATGTGGTTCACGATAAGAAATTGATAAGGATTGGGTTTCTTGTGTACTTTATTGATGAGAAGCATGTGAATCCCTAGATCACGGATGTGCGCATTGCACCTTCAAGTTGAGAGGTACAAGGGATAATAAGTCTATATTTTTCTATTTATTCAATTCCTATAAAAAGATGACTAATCTTGGTACATACCCTAGTAATTATGTTATTCATTCAATTGAGGTTAAAGCCCTAGCATTCATAGTACATGCCTTGTTCAATTTTATTTCTAAAAATAATTTAAAATTTCATTTCCTAGAGTTATCATGAAAATTCAAGTATTATGAAACTTCATTTCTTAGAATGATCTTGGAAATCAAGTATTGAGTGAATCTCAATTTTATTCTAAATGGTTGGTGGTTGTCTTTTACTTTTCAAGAAAAAGTTGATCTTCTAGGTAAAGCAATTTTTTTTTTTTTTTTAATGGACACACACATATACATACATACATATAGAGTGTTTCATGGATTTTTATATATTTGAGCCATTCTCACAAAGTTAAAACCTTAATAAATAAATAAAAATCTACAAAATTGTAATTGACTTACTTAAAATCCATTTTAATAAATATAAGAACTATCATAATCATATAAATAAAATAAGTTGGATAGACACTTATTAAATTGGGCTAGAGATATTCCCTAGGGATATTTTGAAGCATATTCCAAAGACTACTTTCCTAGTCTACTCACTAAATCACCTTAATTCTATCTTTTCTTTCAATTTGATCATTTCATTCTTAACAATATGAGTCGATTCAAAAACCATAAATTATACTTTAGTTGTCATTTTGAATTGATAAAATTACAGCTTGTAGATTATTACGATTTCAATATCCAGGAATTTGGAGCAAAATCTCCATAAAAGGGAACAAACAATGGTTTCATTCAATTTAATTTTGTACTATCAATCTTTCATTCCATATTTAAAAAATGAATGAACATTCCTTAATTGACAAATTAAATTGTTATAGAGTTATTGGTCTCTCCTTCCTTTCAATTTGATTTTGTACTTCCCAAATAAAGGAATATAACTCATTTTATGAAGTGAATCGAATTGAATTATCAATCAGATAATATGACAAGATAAGAGCATTTCAAAACATAATGAATTGGATTATCAATAAAATAATATGACAAGATAAAAGCATTTTAAAACATAATAATATTCTCAAATTTAATAAATAAAAACCAAATCCAAAATAACAAAATTTAATTAAAAAACCTTAAAAAGTACTTCATAATTATTTTTACCTTATTAACTAAATACTTCATGATTATTTCAACCTCATTAATTATCATTAACTATTGTAAATTTCAACTTCTTAAAAAAGCTTATAATAAAAAATAAATAAAAAAACTAAATCCAAATTCAATAAAACTTTCTTTAAAAAAAAATCTAAATCCAAATTCATGAAAGAAAGAAACATTTCGAAATACATCATGAGTTCTTCAACCTCTAACTATATGAACTTCAACCTTATAAAAAAAATATTAAATTGAAATAATGAGAAAAAATATTTTCAAAAATACCTCATAAAATCTCAATATTTATCAACTATTTTACCTCGATAGAAAGACAATCTAAATATTCTATATTTATTATTTAAAAAATATAACAAAAAACTAATTCGATATATATGGAAAAACAATATAAATATTGTAGATAAAATGCCTTTTGAATTAATCACATCATTAACATTAAATCCACGTTTCGAACCAATTAATATGGTTTGAGAATGAACCACATTAGTTGATTCGAAACATTGACTTTATTTTAATGATGATTAATCCAAAAAACATTTCTTTTTTCTTTGTGGAGTGTGCCAGGCTTATGCTGTACTACAATGCACAAACAAACACCAAAGAACCCCAAAATTCTTAAATCTAATCTAAATATCCTATGTTTATTATTCTTAAAAAAAAAAAAAAAATATGAAAATATCAAGAAAAAACTTTAGAATCTACGAATAACTCTTTTACGAGGAGTCGTCCAAACTCTCTGTTCCTTCCCGTCAAAACAAATTTCCAAAAGCCGTAAAACACTAAAATAGGTAGGATTATTGAACAATTGTAAATACTATTTTCTAAGTTTTGAAAGGAGACATGGCAAATATGCAGGTGAACATTGCTAAATAATATTTTTGTACCAGAAATACTACAACCATGTCAAAGAAGAACATTAAATAGACCCCCAACAAATATATAAACGATTATTGCAAATGCTAAATTTTAAATCTTAACATGAAATGCTACAGCTACGCAGAAGTTGTATACAGGGCTATTGTCCAGATTGCTTGCAAATCAACTATAAAATCTGCAGGATTATTGAACAGAAATACTTCAAATTTTATCAGAGAAGTCGGCAATTCCCTAAACCTTAAATCCTGGAATGAAAATTAAACAAAACATGCACCTCTGCGTATAAATAATAAATAATCTTCCACACATAATCTAAATCCTTAACAGTTGCTCGCACTGATCATTATGACACAATCTTTTCAGAATTTCACAACCTATTGCAAAAATTCAAAAATAGCCAAAAGTCAAATTTGTTCAGAAATTTCACTATATATCTACTAAGTTGGAAGAATTGTTTGGATCACTGATTAGGCAAAAAATTTTAAGAAATCTTGCAGTAACAGCGTTTGAATCATATTTTTATAATAAAAATAGATTCAGCATCATCAAAAATCTCTACAACACCCAAAATATTAAAGTTTGATAACTATAACCTGAAATTACAAAAATCTCTACTAGATTTTCTAAAAATCTTACAAAAATTTCCATAAATTTCAAGCAAATAAAACAATCTACTTAAACTAACTACAATGAAATGCAAATACCAAATTTTAAATCTTAACATGAAATGCTACAACTATGCAGAAGTTATATGCAGGGCCATTGTCCAGATTGCTTGCAAATCAACTATAAAATCTGCAGGATTATTGAACAGAAATACTTCAAATTTTATCAGAAAAATCGGCAATTCCCTAAACCTTAAATCCTGGAATGAACATTAAACGAAGCACGCACCTCTGCGTATAAATATTAAATAATCTTCCACACATAATCTAAATCCTTAACAGTGGCTGGCACTGATCATTATGACGCAATCTTTTCAGAATTTCACAACACATTGCAAAAATTTAAAAATAGTCAAAAGTCTTGTGACCAGGCAAAAAAATTTAAGAAATCTTGCAAGAACAGTGTTTGAATCATGTTTTTTAACTGAAAATGGATTCAGCACCATCAAAAACCTCTACAATACCTAAAATATTAAAGTTTGATAACTATAACTTGGATTTACAAAAATTCCTACAAAATTTTCTTAAAATCTTACAGAAATTTCCATAATTTTGAAACAAAAAAACAATCTAGGTAAACTAACTAGTACTGCAATATAAACCCAAACACAGCCTAAAGTCAAAATTGCTTGACTTCGCAGTTATGAAAAGTCTAAACTAGGTCTGCAATATAAACCCAAACACAGCCTAAAGTCAAAATTGCTTGACTTCACAGTTATGAAAAGTCTAAACTAGGTTTTGTCGCGATTGGGGATAACTGTAACCCCAAATATCTTTATGCCACCATTGCCAGTCTCTGTTTTCTCATTCTTAGTTACTGCACCAGGGTCCCTCCATCCTACAGGCATTGAATTGAGACTCACAGTTCTAGTAGCACTTGGAGACATGGCTAGAAACTTTTCAGGAAAACCCTTGGCAATGCGAGATGAATTGAATTTTCCATTTTTGTGAGAACGAATAATTGTAATGAGAAAGGCGTTTTCTGTGGTGCTGTCACGGGTGAACAAAACCGTGTCACTTGCTTCCAGTTTTTTGGCCTTCACAAATTTTCTCCATCCGCTGGTGAGCACATAGCTCCGAGAGCTGCCCCAGTACTTGCATTTGAATTTCCATTCTTTACGATCACTGTCAAAAAATGTAAGAAATATGGTCTCCCCATTTTTCAGGATGTTTATAGGTAAGTGATTCCGAGCTTGTTCTTTTGGGATCACCAACCTGTTTAGGGAACCCACATCACTGATAGTCAACGCTTTGCGAAATTGATGCGGTTTATGCATCATAGAGGACCCTGGTAAATTCCCCAAAGGCCGCAGAATAGGTTCACCTTGTTCTGTCGATCTAAATAAATTGGGAGAGCATTTCACCTGATGTAGTTTTTCATCATAGGAATGATCCTTGATCATTTCAACAACTTCTTTATCAGTGAAGTGACTCTGAAAATATGACTCTGTTTCAAAGACTGCTTCATTGGGAAGGTTTCGAGGGCTATCTTTGCCTTTTAACTTGATGGAAGCTCTGTCATAAGCCAAGGCAGCTTCTTTTTCTGAGTTGAAAGTGCCCAGCCATATTCTCTCACGCTTTGCATATATCTGTACTCCCCACTTTCCATTTCTTTGACGAAAAACACCTATGAGCTGTCTGCTGCACTGAACTGCAGAAGAACTTGCTCGATCACCATTCTGACTTTTTCTTGCCATTGTCTGACCAATGAGCGGTGCTTGGTCCTGTCTGGAAGGCTGAAGTGAGTCACGGGTGGAACAAGAGCAACAGCTTGATTTATCTTCTCTTAAAATTGAAGTCATTTCCAACCCAGCCGAGACCTCTAATCCTAGAGATAGCCACTTGGTGTCAGCTCATATGATTCCTGCAGGTGCATGTAGCTTCACAATCAAATACTCCGTCCACCCAATTTCTTGCTTGCATCAAATATCGACAAAAAAAATTTGCAGCACACTTTTGAAGCTGTCAGATCCAACTTCGGACTGAGGTTGTGGCTTTCTGGGGATTACTATGGTGATACATATTTATGGTGACTCAAAAGCCACTATACATAGATTGATGGCACCTATAAAGCTTCAATTCAAGCCTTCAGATAAATCACTTTTCAGCATATTTTCAGAGAAACAAACACAATGGCGAATTCACTAGACTAAAAGAAAAGACAGAGTACATGCACTATACACACATGGAAGACAACACTATCATGACAGAAAAAAACATTAAACTGACATAATTCATTTCACTTCACTGCCTAAGTATTACTGGTCTTTTCATATAAGGCTACAGGATGTACGGCTGGTATATGTAAACAAATTATGATATGGTCTTTATATTTTGTTTTGAAGGTAACTAAATTGATTTTCGATAGCGGGTAAATATTGCTGAAATGTTTGTAAATGACATATTTTACTATATGAATATAAACTAGCTATATTTTTCGTCTGAAAAAAGTAACAGAGAAAATGTCTGCACTACTGAAACCTTATCCCACTCACTTAAAAATCAAATCATAATATGGTTTTTTCAATTAGCAGCCTTTATCACTAATTCCTAAACCAAACACAAAGTAACACCTAATTTAACCAGAAGTATCTAGTTGTTCCTATTCATAAACCAATATAGTTCACTTAATTTATTCAAAATAAAAATACCTGCAACCTGGTTGAATACGCGCTTTGAATCCAATGCTTTGAAACTTCTTCTCACATACAAAGAGCTATCTGTTAGGACTGTTGTAAGCACTCTGAAACACAATGTGAAATACAAGTCAAAAGGTCTTAGTGAGTTGCAGCCATGCAGACCAATTATCATTGAGATTATTGTTTCTGAACTTATCTATATTTATTTGCGAGTAACCAGAAATAAAGCAGTTCAGTAAAACATTAACAAAGAAAAATACATCACACTCACATCTTTTCACTGATAATTGGACGCTGGCATAATTCTGATAAGACAACAAGGCGAATAATATATCAATTAGGTCAGTTGAATACTGAGTAACAACTATTTAATAGGCATATAAGAAGTAAAAGAATTCTGCACACAATTGCAATTATTCTCTTCTTAATATATCAGTTGTGCATGGGTCATTCCAAAAAATTATACATAAGTTAATTTGAGCATGTCTCAATTGAAAAAATTGTAAATAAACTAATTGCTCGTTAACTCATACATTCAAATAAATTATATTATTGCATGGAATTATATTCTACATTCAAATAGATTATATTATTGCATGAAAGTATACTGTAGTTCAAGAGAGATTACACGGTGACAAATAACTTGGGATAAACTATATATTATTTATGCATACTGACAGCATTGTTACAATAATGGAAAATTTGAAAAAAATATTGTTAATTTTCTTTTAATATAATAATTAACTTCTAGAAAAAAATATTGTTAATTTTTTTTTAATACAATAATTAACTTCAAGAAAAAAATAATAATATTAATTTTCTTTTAACTTCTAGAAAAAAAATATTATTAATTTTTTTTTAATATAATTATTAACTTGTAGAAAAAAATATTGTTAATTTTCTTTTAATAAAATAATTAGCTTCTAGACAAAAATATTGTTAATTTTCTTTCAATACAATAATTAACTTCTACTAAAATTATATATTGCTCTTTATAACTATATACTGAAAAATCATACCTAAAAAAGCACTTAATTATAAATTTCTGTATTGTATTTTTATTTTAGAAATCAGATGAAGTATGTAAAATTAAACTGTTTTTAATTTTCCATATAACTATAATCGTATCATTATATTTTTTGCAGTACACTATCTATACATATAAGTCATAAAAAAAAAAGGCATATATAAAATACTTGCAGACTGAAAATGAAAGAATGAAAAAGATATTCCGTGCCCTAGCGTTGTCCATCATAGACCTCGTAAACTACAAAAATGTCTCTTATTTATTTATTATTATTTATTTTATATTAATATATTTTTTTAATTATATATTAAGAGTATAGGATTTTTTTATAAAATATTAATTATTTAATATTAATATTTAGTCTAATTAATAAATTATAAGTGTTTTTAACATTTATTTTTTTCTGGTAAATATTATTTAAAATGGATCAAATATTTTTAAGAATTATAACTTTTAATTATTTAATTTGTAAATTTGGAATAGTCATTTTCTTTCTTTTCTATGCTAACAAAAGTTATGATTATGAAATCCAAGAAGGACACTTACCCTAATTTTGTGTATGACAATAGTAACTTGGAGGAAGTGTCTTCTTACAAATACTTAGGAATTGATATTCATCACAAGTTCAACTGGAACTATAGCATTGAGAAAAGGATTAATGGAGGGTGGAAAGCTTATTTTGGTCTTGAAAATAATTGTAAAGCAGCAAATCTTGTGATGTGGGATAAAAAGAAGCTCCTCTTTGAAACTTTAGTCTCTCATGTTATTTTGTATGGATGTGAAGTTTAGGAGTTGCAACATCTCTAGAGAATCCGGGAGAAAGATTGAGCAAATCCAGAAGCGTTTTATAACATATAACCTCAAAATTAAAAGCAATACACCCTATCCTATTCTCCGTGTAGAAGTGGGTCTTTCCCCTATCGAGAGCCTAGCTATGGCTAGGCTCCTGTTGTATAAGCACAAATTCAATAACATGGGAGACAATATACTTCCTAAGATAACTTTAAATTCTAGCCAAAACCACCTAAGGCTCAAACGAGGTTGGTATAAAGATACCAAGGTCTGGTTAAACCATTGGGAGATTGATGAAAATATTGCATTACAAAATATTAATAACATTAAAAATATTGTTACTTCTAAGTTTAAAGAGAAAATGTGTCGTGAGAAAGATTTAGAGGTTAAAATAAAATTAAGATATTATGAGGTTGTCAATCCTACTCTAGAAGATCAAAAGTATCTCTTTGTTTTAACTAGCTCAAAGAAAAAAAAATTAATATATAGCCAAGATAAGAACGAAGTCTCATGAGCTCCATATTGAAAAATCTTGTTGGGCAGTTCCCAAAACACCATTGGTGGAAAGGATCTGCCATCTCTGTGAGAATATGAATATGGAGGATGAAAATCACTTCCTCTTAGAGTGCCTTGCATACAATCACATTAGATCTCAGTTTCATAATCTTTGTTGCAATACCGACCTTTCTAGCCTTTTAACATGTCAAAATTATAGTGAGCTCGTGACACTTCTCTCCAAGCTCTTTGAGCATAGAAGTACAATTTTAAAACAAACTAAATAATTAATTTCTTTAGGTCCGATAGACCAAAGTTTGGTCTCGGTGGACATTAACCATCATTGTCATCATTATTAAGGTGTTGAATCTATTTATACAATAAAAAAAATATTTTGAATTACAAAAAATCACAATCTCTCTAAAAATTGTATTTCCAGATTCCAAACAAAAAAAACATGTTTGTGTCTATTAATTAAACTAAACCATACAATTAGCACATCCATATAAATTAAATGATGAGTCAATGAAGATAAGAATCAATCCATAATAAGCATCAAAACACTTACTACATCATACTAGTTGCTAAAATCAAAAAATAATAATAATATGTAAGTTAAACATATATACATTTTAAAAAAACATGTAACAAGATTCTTAATCATGGAAATTTACCTCACTTTATTATGGAGATTCTAATTTGTGAATATGCTATGTTTTAATAACATGGATCAATCCCATGAAAATTTCATCCATTAATTTCTATCGATGCCAAAAAATATTACACTCATAAAACTTCATGTCCACATTGAAAAATCATAGGTCCCTTCCAAAATGACTAACACAAAAACTGATCAGAAAGCTCTTTGCACAGCCCTTGAGCCAAGGAATACATATATAAGAACCTTGGATTTACATCGGAAAGCAAACAAACTATGACTGTCATATTCAAAATTATCCTCTAGCCTATATTAAAAAGGACACTTGCTCACATGTCAATTTATTTTATTTTAATCAATAAATTTAATTAAAAAATAGAAAACATACAACTATTTTGGAAATAAATGTCATATTTTTATTTATATATACTATTGGAAATATTTTAAAATATTTCATAAAAATTTAATCCTACTATTCACATAATAATCAATAATAATTAAATTATAATTCTACAAATTATAAAATATTTATTCAATATTTCTTACATTTATATAATATGTTTAATTTAAAAATGATACATATTTATCAAATTTGATAAATCAAAATCAAAGATTTTACCTCACTTTCGAAATATAAAACAAATATAATAGTAATAAAGGTTTTAATAACTATAGAGTAATTACAATGATTAAAAATAATTAAATAATTACAATATGAGAAATTTAATGTATGTTTATATATAAATCTAAAGTGAAATTATATATATATATATATATATATATATATATATATATATATATATATATATATCTATATATATATATATATAAAATATGTGTTGAGGTACAATTGTACAACTTTTAACATTGTATTTGGGAAACGAAATTCATTTTGAGACCAAGTTGAGATGTGATTGAGCACATTGTTAGATCGAGGATGGACTGATTTTGTATGGTAGGAACTAGTCTATGTTCCAAATCATGTTTGAAATCGGGATTTGATCGGATCAGAGATTGGTGTGGTGATTGAAATTGTATCTAGGATCATGAACTAAGCTAAAGGTTCCTTGAAAGTATTCTTTTGTTTGTCTCAAAATCTGCCACCCAGTATCTTTAGTAATATCACCATAATTATCATCCTCATCATCACTCCTACAAAAAATGAATGCATTTGTTGTCTCGAAATCTGCCACTGAGGATCTTCTTCAGGAATCTCACCATACTAATCATCCTCATCATCACTCCTACAAAAGACAAATGTCATAAATGCATCAAAGGAGTCTCCAAAATGTTTTTAGCAATCATCATTCAAAAAATTATGTCTTCCATCCATTTCTGCAATAATCAAGATCCCAAACATATTTCGAGAACACTTACCAATAAATAGATTGCCACAAATATCGCCACTTACCATGTACCCATTAGAGTACAAATCTTTAAGTGGAATTTTTTGCATATGACTTAAAAGTCAGAAAATAAATTCAACACTTGACAAGATGTGCATATGATAATTTGCATTGGAGAATTCACCTAAAGACATTCCTCACTACATCCTACAATGCAAAGCAACATGGGTTGATGTTGAGCTAGAGTTGGGCTAATTTCTGGCTACTTCAATGTTGGGAACACTCAACTGCATAGTGTATTATATTGATTAATTTTCTTTCAGAGCATATTGAATTACAGTCAATGTTTTATAATATTTTCTACACAATTGACAACTACTATTACTATAAAATTTGATAAAATTTGTCATGGTAAGTGACATTATAACCACAGGTCTCCATTATTAAAGTCATGGTGTATGGCATTATAATCATCAACTGCCATATTGATGCAGATGATGAGTACAAATTTAAATTGTCTTATCTTCACCTCTTAGACAATATTGAAAATACTGTTTTAGTGGGACATTCACATATTGTTGGTTCCTTTATTATTACATGGGATTCAACAACCACAAAGATCAATATTTCTAACTTAGAAGATCTATAATCTATTGAAGATCATTGCATGTTTTTTTGTGTTAGGCCATGCTTGTAGGAGTTTGGTTGTTTTTTCTTCATAGAAATATAGGTTGGACCTTTTGCATGGTTTTAATCTATGCATAACCACGTTGAAGTTATACACCATTGGGTAACACTTAAAATTGATCCACACAAAACACACAAAAGGAGGTGATCATTTCAGTTCTGATTGAGGGAATGGAATAGTTATTCATCGTTGGGTAACACTTCAAAATGATACATACAAAAGTAGGTGACCATTTCATTTACGGTCGAGGGAATGGAATAATTACATAGTTAAATTTTAAGTGAATTCTTGTATGAGTTGTATTATGTTGTAAGTATTTGAGAAAACTAAAATCCTCTATGGATTTTCCTCTAAGTATTTGTCTCTTCTCTATGAAACGGTAGTCTGTCCGAGTTCCAAGAGTAGCATGCTTCAAACTGGAACCAATCAAGGATACTATCGATTGAACATTTAAGTAGAAAACAAGTGCGTTAACTTAGATTGATTTAGTCATTGACTAAATATGTTGGAAAATAGACGGAGGATAGGATTTAGGCATATTCATTGAAGAACTTGAAAAATATTCAGTGGATTTGTATCTAGATTGTTTCCATAGACAATAATACATATTGGTTCAATCTCATGAGATGCCCTTCGATGGGCAAATACTTTTTAGAGAATGGCCTCTAAAGTAACATACGAGATTTATTGCCATGAGAAGGAAATGGGTATAAACAGGTTTTGATTTTGTAGCTTATTTTATTAGAAATAGCAGTATCTGAAAGTGAAGCGCTTCTTTGAACCTTGTAAATGAAATTTTTTTTGAAGGGACCACCCAATTTGACCCTTGTTCTTTAGAATATTAATGGTGATTTCCCCATATATTTGTTCTTCAAAATGACCGAACAACCTGTTGACAAAATAGGATCCTTCCATTCACTTGATTGATGGCTTTTACTCTGCACATCACAAGTTTGAATTTTTCAATTAATCATGTACCAATATCAAGTTGGTTTTCACCCATGTTATCACAAAATCTGACCCTGGTAGGCTGCTCATCAAGTAGACTCTGAGTAACTCTTTCAAACCAATATTTTGGCTGAGGCTTAGCCTCCTCAACCTGAGAGGGCTCTCTCAATAGGTTTAAGATTTTTTGATTAATGATTATATGGCTAACTCTAGGAATAAAAAGGATAAAATGTATAACTAGTTGAATCAAATATTAGCAAACACTCATTGGGCCATGGAGTCAAGATAGTTTTCAACAAAACATCATAATCTGTCAAAACATGGAAGTCAAGGCACTTGGAGTTTAGGTTTATAAGAGAAACAATAACACAGTGAATAAACACAGTCTACAAGCATATGAAGGAAGTTAGAGAATTATCCAATGAATTCTAAGTAACACATGCTCATACCACTGCAAATAGGTAATTGAAAAAGGCCATAGAAAGATGATACACTTAAACTCCTTGTGAATCTTGAGTAGTCAAACAAATCTCTGTATTAAGTTGAAAGATCACAGTAACATACAATAACACAACTGCTTTGCTAATGAAAATGCCAACCTTGAGGAATTTGACCTCATGCTTCATATAGAGTCTTTACATTCTTGGATTCCATGATCCATCATTAGGAGAATTCGAATTTCTAAAATTGACACCTATCTACTCATAAAACAAACTCTTAATTACAAACTGACAGCTAACTATCTTTTGGGAGTTCTAATACAAATAGGAGTGAAACTCCTAAACATGTTTCAAACAATCCTATCTAAAACTTAAATAATTTATTTGACAGCTGCTAATACATGTCTTCGACCTTTATGATGCTTCCAACCTTGTTGTAAACCATGCTGATTCATGACCTAACTGTCCTAAAAACTAGGAGACAGAGTTCTTGATTTTTATCCCTTAACCTCCATGCTTATCTTCAAACAACTTTGCTGGAATTGATGATTGTTTTGTATATGTGACATGTGCTAACATTCCATTAACACTTCAACCTTCCACCTGTGCAAAAGTAAATCCTCGAAAAAATGGAAAGCAGATGAAACATGACTGCGCTACGAAAATAGCCTGTTTTCGTAGCACATTTTTTATATCACTGTAAAACACTTCATTTGACCATTCTTTCTTCTACTTTTCAATCTGAGACTTCATCTGTGATTTTGATATTTCCACCAGCAACACCAAAATTTGAAAACCAGCAGTCCTTACCTCCCAAATACATGCATAAAATGCCAAAAATTCACCTTCAGCAGTTTTGTAGCGTGCTACGAAACTGCTGTGTATGCTCCCTTTAACACATTTTTTCCAAAAAATTACAGTTTTGAGGATATTTAAAAATTTTCAAGGATTGATATCAACATCAAATAGCTTTAAAAGATGTTCTCCTTCATTAATGATATTTTTCTTCATGACAAAACTGTTTCAAGGATTTATCATTTATTGCCCTGTTTCATTGTTGTTGTAGCTTCTCTTCAAATTTTGTCAACTGTATTTCTAGGTCTTCAATCTGCCTCCTCAGTTTCCTATTGGTAGCCCTTAACTGAACATTTATAATTCTCACAAATCTAGCCTCTTTAATTTCAGGAACAGTGCAAGTAAAGTACTGAGCTTCACTGCTTATTGTTTCTGGTTTGGAAACCTTTTCAAGTTCTCATAGAGCCTTTATTCTCTTGAAATTTGTATTTTCAGCAGCATGCCTTCTTGCTCTCTTCCTTAGTCTAGTAATTTCATAATTAGTTGATTTCAACCTTTCTTCCATTTCTTCATAACTGGTTTTCTCTGTCTGAGAGGAAAATACCTTATTTTTGTCACCTTCAGGTATTGGTGATGAAAGGTCTATAAACTCTTCATGAACAGTGGAAGCTTCCTCTGTTTTCCCTAACAAAATATTGAACTCTTTCATATTTTTAGATTGCCTGGTTAAAGGCTTTTTGGGCTTGAACACAAATGCTACAACCTCATCCTCGAATTCTATTTTCTTAGAAGATTTCATCTTGTTAGGTTTTCCTTCATCAAATTTTATGAAATCTGCCTATACCAAAGGGGATTCTTCAATATCAATGGCTTCTAAAATATAATTTAAGTTACCTTTTAAGCCTGGACTTTCTCCTGAGATCACTAATTTACCCTTCTCCTTTGCAATTTGACTTCTAGTCAATCTCCTTTGAACATGTTTGTTAGCTGACTGTTCTTGTGTCATTTCTTTAATTTCAGCTCTCTTTTCTTTTGTAGGTTGAGGAGTCTCGAGAATAACCACTGATGCTTTACTCACTTGCTCTTTCACTTTATTTCTAGGATGCAGCTTAACAAATCTTTTTGACCTGGTCATTACAGGCTTACTGGTTCTGCTGGTGGGGTTTATTTAGCCTTAGGGTTAATGCCTGCATCTTGGTTTTCCACTCCAAAACCACATAAAAACAAAAATGAAGACCATTCTCTGTTGATCCTTTGAATTTCATGTAAAACTATCAGTTTAATTAGACCATGATGAAAAAGGGAAGTTTCACATCCTTGAATTTTCATTTGCACTTTATCTGCCATCTTAGCTATACTTTGATACAGGAAGAAAGGCAAATATAAAGAAATCATGCCAGTAAAATGCAACAGGAGTTTAAAATGATATGAATATATTTTATGATATCTTCCTTCACAGGTAAAATACCTTTGAATGTTGAAGAGCAAGTTGGCATAGTTGTCTTTAATGTAGCTCCTTGGAGTTGCCTTGGTTAAGTCTGTTTCTGCAAACTCTGGCTTCAGAAACACTTTACATGGTTCCATATCAAATTTGAAGTTTTTGAACCATCAATCTTGCCCCCTAGGAATCTCTGTCACCAAAGCTATGATCTCAGGGGTTACTGACAAGTTTAAGATTCCAATTTTTGTGTTTGAGCGAGTGAAATGTAGAGAAAACTCCTTTGACACTTGACTATGTCCTCCCTGCAATTTTTCACAAAATCTCCAACACCCTGTTTTCTTGAAAGCATCCATCACTGATTTATCTTTGGCTAGGGCCTCTGTGCTTTCAGGCTCTGTTCTTAAAAAATGACCAGAGCTGTGGTTTTTCTTTTCTTTTGTCTTCTTTGCCTTTGAATTCCTGTAACAAATCAGCCTCACTTGAATTTCTGTTTATCGACATCGTTTGTTAATGGTGATCAGCCTCGCTTGAAAAATAGATGAGAGAAGCTTTGGTAAGAGATTACCATAAGCTTAGCATTCGAAAACGATATGTTTGAGTGTTTGCATGAAAACTACAGTAAGAAACCAGCCAATCCTTACGAATTTGAAATTACCTATCATGATGACCCCTACATTCGAAATGATGGATTTGAATGGTTGCATGCCTTATAAATGACTCCTAGATGACACCTAATAATGAAAAATTAACGGAATTTGAATGAACTGATGATTTGACAAGACTGCCTACGAATCCGCGTTTTCATGGCGCGCTTAGTTCATTTTCAGGGGTTTGAAATACGAAAATAGCAACGCTTTCGTAGTGCAAAACATGCTTTTTGCACTGTCTGTGCTACGAAAACGTGGTTTCGTGGCTAATTCCAATTTTTTTTTTTTTTTAATGGTTTAAGATATGATTTCTAAAGAGGATGTGAGACCTTTAAGACATGGAATAAGGTTGTTAAACTTTATTTGGATGTGAAAATAAGACCTTTGAGACTCTTACCCTATCACCTACCCTTTAAAGCATGAAATGACCCAACACATATCTAAGACCATGACTAAGAACAATGTAAACTGTCTAAGCTTAGAAAAAAAATTCAGAAACCCTTAACCTAGAATTTTTTTTATGGTGATAACAACCCGTACATTGAGTAATTGTCCATGGTTGTTTGATGTTAATGATGTCATCTCCCAAGGGTAACATAGCAACATCAGGTGTTCAAAATAATGCGCAGGTGAATGAGTTTTGAAAAGAATGTAAATCACCTTTACAGTTCAAACCTATCAAAACTTTGAATACATCCCAGGAGAAGCAAAAACTATCAACAAGCAATTCTTTACTGAATATGCATTTATGCGGGTTAAAACACAATTTAGAGATTTTATGCCTAGTATATTCGCCTCGATGCCCTACTAGTGTATGAAAGATTTGTAGGTACTCTAGTAACCTTTCATTTGATCCTTAGTGAATCACATTTCAATGCATAAGCATTTGCAATGGTGAAAATAAAGAAAACTTTGGGAAGACATCTAAAAATGGAGCATATGAATTCTGGCACTAAAGTAATTATTTCTCTATAATACTTATTTCTTTTTTTTGTGAATTTGGTAGAGCCTTTCTATTTTCTATTTATCAAAAAACAAGTTGCTATACAGTTACTGATGCATGACATAGCCTCAACCTGCCTGAAGGAAACCATGTCTGTTGGCCACCTAAGGGAATTAAAATCCATCCAATATTGGAATTGTTTTTTCCTTCTACTTGCCTCTATAACTACCTTAATATGTCCATAAAAGCTACATTTTAAATAACAGCTATTAAAGTTTGCCGCAAAAATCATGTTAAGACTATTAAAAGAAAATATCACCCATCAGAAGAGTCAATTGGAGCCGGGCCTTTTGCAGTGGATCCCAACATCTCTACTTGCTGCATTCCTTGAAGTTGACGTTCAATCCTCCCGATTCTTGCCGCAGCATGAAACTGAGACGTGGAAATTTCTCGGATATCCTGTTTAATCTGCTGTAATTCTGATGCTACTGTTGGATTTCCTCCAGTTTCCTACATGATTTCCATAGCCTTTGCCAAAACGCATTTAAGTTTCCAGTAAGTGTTAACTGATTGATGGAACAAAGATACCCTGCCTCTTGTATTCCCCAGGTCACAAAGGAAGTCCAAAGTGGCCTCTTGCTGTTTACTGTCTTCTTCCTCATAGGTGCTCTCTCTTTCCCATCCATGAATGGTATTACGAATTTGAGCTGGTTGCCAGCCTCATAAAGATCAGATATATTTTCCAGAACTTGTTTATGAGTTTTTCTACCTCGCTTTCTTAGACCCTCATTGTAAATTGTTTGTTTCTACTTTCCTTTTCCTGTTCCTTTTCATTTTTCGGGTTGTCATTTAGCCATGAGAACTTGACAGAATGATCCCCTTGTTTAAGTGTGAGATAATCCTGTATATTGCAGAGTAAAATCAATAAGATAGTTATGGAAAGCGATGGTGGAATCCTCTACTCCGGTAGTAACAGGTGGAGACTCATTCAATGCCGAGCAAACAGAAGGGTGAATGTCAAGAATGCCCATGACAAAGACCTTTTTTGACAGAAAGGAAATTGCATACTTACGTTACAGTAGGAGCCTCTCTTAAAATACAATTTTCTATTTGGTTGACACAGATAACGACTGGGACAACACTGACCTGAGGGAAAACTCAACAACAGTTGTTCAAATTATAAGTGGACCAACATTGACAATGACAGAAGAGATTCAATTTACGCTGCAAGGGTATATGGATGGTTTGTAAATTGTCACTATAAGACATACCAACCTGTTCATAAACCTGAAGACGCTTATTATTGATAAAAACCTAGAAGTCAGACCCCATGAAATCAGATTCCATGCAATAGAAGCAAAGGGAAATTAAATGCAGACCATACGACTTTACCCAAATACAAGTCTTGCAATAGAAGCAAAGGGAAAAGAAACCCATACCATACGAATTTACCCAAATACCAGTCTTATAACTTTTGCAGAGATGTAGGCTAACTTTAGCTTGAAATTGTAGCTGGGGACAAAACAGAGCATTTTCTATAGAGGGGCTTCTAAAGCAAGGTTCTATATCCTGAGCATGAATTATAAGGGGCTTCCTACTCGCCTCTATGATAAACCCTTTAATTAATTAAAGACAGAAAAGCAAAGGACCATACCAGACTGGTAAGATTTCCCAATATATAAACTAAACATTATACAAAATTCAATGCAACCATCAGCTTCGTCTTCATCGTTAGGGATTGGAAAAGAGAAATGATATGCCAGGGTAACGAGAGCCATTACATACCACTTAACCCGACGACAGTGTTGCTCCAAAACTACCTCCGCTTCATTAGCCTAATCTTCAAACTTTCGACTGTTAACGTTCCATCTCTGTAATGGAATTTTATGCGTTAGCCTTCTCTACAAACGATGTGCTTTCCTAGTCTTTTCTGATGTGCTCCGCTGGCCTCCTATGTTTTCGTTAATTACCATTATGATCAAATGTGCCAAGTACTGGCCTGCGGCTTCTCATTTATTACCTCTGATGGATGGTCAAGTGCACGCCTCCGCGTGGAACCGACCTCTGTTCATTCACCCCTTCATGGCACCTTGATCAGGGGTCTCTATAATAGTTATTTCAAATTTGACTGATTTTGAGAGATTGAAATGAGCAGATTGCACATCTAAAAGTCAGTGGAAAAATAATAACGTGCAACTGTGGACAATCAATTCTATTTAGGGAGATGACCTTGAAAGATTGTGGAACATGAGAGAAAAACAATAGAGTAGACTTAGCTATAATAGCAATAGTTTATGGACAATATTCATTTTTATTGCTCTTAAAAAAAGTATGTGCTCATTTTCTTGAAAAAAATAAGTCTAATAATTTCATTTTTGTTGTTATGGAGTGAACACGAATTGATTTATCTTTTTAGTATAAGGTTGGGAAGCATACATGTAAGACCAATGTCAAATATGTTAAACGTGTATTTCTAGAAATTTAGTATCAACTACTATATTGCAACGTCCCTATCAACTTGACTTCATTGTTGTTGTAGTCAATAAGCTTATCAGATATGGACGTGCATGCTAGTTAAGTGTGAGAATAGGTGTGACGAATTTCCATAAATCTACAAGGATCCCTTTATACACAGTTTTGAACATATACGAGTAAACAAAAGAAAATATATATATATATAAATAAAATGAAAAGTGCCAACACTATTGTTAGTGTAATCATTAATGAGGACGACAACTAGACTCCTCAAAAATGAAAAGTAGGCATTCAAAATCTTTTTTATTTTTTCAGCTGAAAGAACATTACATATATCCTTTTTGGCTTGTTGAATATACAAAGAGAAAAATTCTTAGTAGTTTTGCTCACTTTGACAGTTCAGAAAAAAGGATCGGCACACTGGTGTGCAATCCTCTCAGCCTTGAGGTGAGAGTAACGAAGTTGTAGAGAAATTTGTGCTAAGACTGGGGTGAGAGTGCCCTGTTGCATCGTTAATGGAATGTACACATCATATCACGTTTGTATTGAATATTTTACTATTGAACATATTGTCTTAATAATTGCCCAAGATGCAATCATTGTATTGTGAACTCTAGTATCCTTATATTCAATTTATTATCTTTTCAAATACCGAACATAAGATTGTGGCCACATTAAGGCTTAAATCTTGAGTGTCGATGTCCACCTTTGATTTCATAAATTTTTGTTTATCTTTTTTAGTTTTATATTTTAAATGTTTGTAGGAAATTATTTATACCTAAATTAGAACCAGATATAGTAGATTATGAAAAAATCAAAATTGCAAAGCACTGGTTGGGACATGAACAATTGTTTGTCAAATGTATAAAAATATTAAATGTATTTAATTTAAAATTATAATTCTAAACCATTTTTGTATTCATAATTTTTTTTTAATGCATAAATAATTAATTTATAAGCATTTTTTTTCAATGTAAAAACCCTAACGGCGTCCCTTGCACCTTTTGGGGAAATTGCTAGTATCAAACCCCTACATAGGGGAGAAGGCCCTTCAATATGGCAAAATTCCTTTACATTTTTGACTTGGACATCTAGGAAAAAATGCATAAATAGGATCAATTTTGGACTCTTCCTAGTTGACTTTGAGACTGAGATCCTATAGCGTCAATCTTATGTAGGAAATTTCGTAATCCATCTTGTTAACTTTTGAATGTAGATCTAAAATTGCTTCCATTGTTGTAATAGTATTGTTAAAACTAAGCTTTTGATTGTGAAATAGTTGCTTGACAATGTGTTGCAGAGAGTTTATTGCATCTTCTATTCCTTGCAAGATTTTTCCCTTGAGCATTGCTAGAGAGAGGTACAAAGCACCAATAGAAACTATGTTTCTTGCTAAGGTTCTAGTGAACACCAAACAATCTAACTATTTGATTGCACGCCACACTGACCAAGGACCATATGACCCAAGTGTCATGCAATTCATTGAATACACTCCACCATGAAGGGTTGATAAACAAAGAGAAGAACTTCCAATGCCAATATCAAACTATGATGAGGCCTTGTCAAGAGTAGAACTCTTGAGACCTCTAATATTGCTTGGTACATACGCCAATCGCCTGATGCAAGAGCCCATATGTACATAATCTATGTGTAGAAAGATCAATATTGCCAACATGCAACAAATAAATCATTCAAAGTGGAAGAGAAACTTTAGTTACAACTAAATAAAGAAAGAATACATGGTCTTAGTAAGAATATCAAGGCTCTAGAGTATGGCCCTTTTGAAGTATTGAATAAGGTTGGTGGTAACTCCTGTAAACTTAATCTACCCACACATATGTACATTTACTAAATAGTGAATGTAGAGAACATGAAATTCTTTTATCTTTACGTGTTTGACCAAGAAATTGAGGAGCATGCCCTACCTACCAAAGAGGAATTAAGACTAGAAGCTCAACTGTCAATGGAATAATTATAGTTTTGTAGAATATGTATAGAAATATTATACTGTAGCACCACCTTTGGAAAATCTGGCTAAAAGTACAAATTCCAGGAAAGAAAAAATGATACTTTAGGGAGAAGGTAGAGGAACATTTTCCTCACCCCATTTTTAAAAATGTTTTAGGGACCCAATGCCTCCCAAATTGGGGAGGTGTGATATAGAAGGAATTATTATATAAATTTTCACGTATATCAGTGCTTTTGGGTGGAAAAATTGGAAAAATTAGCTTTCAAGGCCCATTTTAATGGCAAGTCCCAATTTGGTAAAAGGACTTTAGAACCTTCTAGAGTCATTTTGAGGCATAAAATGATATTTTTTTCCATCAAAAGTTTGTGATATTAGCTCCTAGCCCCTTGACACTATTATACACTTCAAAATTTTAAGAGCACTTGGTTGATTTTCAATTTAAATCAAATAAGATCAATGGCATGGAACACACATTCCAAGCTAAATGGTGGGAAAAAATTATAATGGGCAGCATTTGTGGTTTATTAATGGCTAGGGAAATTGGCAAAAGCAAAGAGGAAATACATGGAAATTAATTAAGGAATTAAAGGAAAATAGGTGTAAAGGAAGTTGAAGATATACAAATATACATGCAAGGAAAATGAACGAAAATGAAGGAAACTGAAGAAAGGGAAAAGGAAAAGAAAAAAAAGAGTGGAGAAATCACCTAGCCTTATTCTTCCACACTCTTTACAAGTTGATACACTCTTACAAACTTAGAGCATTCTTGGAGCATCCTAGCATCCACTTGGAATTGCAGAGAAGCAAGCAAGAAAACACAAAAAATTTTGGGTAGTGAAGAAGAAGGTTGGAAGAGAAGATACAACGGGTGGACATTCTAGGTAACAAGTTGCATGTGTGATTCCATTGCTGATATTTGGATGCATGGCATTTTAATTTTATTATTTGGTTGCTTTGTTGTCACTCGCATGGGATTTTCCTAGATTTACAATGGTTTCATCCTTGCCTTTCAATTTCCTGGATAGCCATGGTGTAGTGGGTTCTTTGTTTTGATTTATTCTTTGGATGCTTGGTAGAATTTGGATCCTAGTGAGGTGGTCTCAAGAAAATTCCCAAGGGTCAAGGGTGGAGATGGACTTTCTCTTGGAATTTTTGATGAATGGGTGGAGATAGGAAAATTCCTTTGGGTATGATGAAGAAATTCAGAGGCATCCAAGCTTGTTTTGGTATTAGTGATTTATCGACCTATTTAGGTGAAATCACTGTGGCTGAGGGTTGAGGTGGATTGGCCTCTGGAAGTCCTAGTTGGTTCTATTTTCGTTTAACCCATATAATCCCACATTCATGGTTGGAATATGGAATAGGGGTAATTGGCTTAAGGAGAGACTTGGTTCAACCAAATCTATGGTTAAGTGGTAAGTGAAAGTACCTAACTTGGTTGACATTTGCATATGTTAATATGAGATACTTCCTTATTGTAATCAATGAGAACACATGTTGATTATTGTGTTGATTTTATGACTGCTTTGTCATGGCTTCATTCTTGTTAAATGTTGGTTACATGCATGATATATTTCTTATTATATGATGCGCTCTTGATCTAGATCCAATTCATGGTTTGATGGATCATGGTCGGTTTATATGAATGCATGATCTAATCTGTGTTTTATTTTAGTTAGTGCGAGAGGGAAGAAAGCCTTCTTGATGAATATCTAATGAACTAATTAAAACAATGAATAAACTATGCATTCATGACTACAGGCAATATGTATACAAATTGTTTGTATAAATGAATAATTTGGGCCGCCAACTTCCCGAGAACATAAATAGCATACAATATTTGTTTGGCTATCATAATACCTTATTTTAGATATTTCCACAAGGAGGCTGAAAAGAGAATATGTGAAACAAATTTTGTGACTTTTCCAATCTCTCCATTTTCCATGAAAATATCGTTTAGGCCTTCAAAATGACCTCGGAAGTTTACGACCCAAAAGTTTGCCAAAAATAGAAAGTCCTGTTAAAAATTAAGGAAACAAAACTGAAAGGAAATAATGTTGGCTCAATATAGGTTGATAACAGTGCAATTATGTGTCACTGGGTGTTTTTCAGTTAGTTATGGACATGTGGACCCTATTTTCCATAAGTGTATCTTGGAAATTAGGTCATGCATAGTAACCCTCATCTCATGTTTACCCTAGAGAGCTTGTAAAACCAGGTAAATTTTGGGTGGGGTGTTACAGGGTGGTATCAAAGCGAGGTTACATAACTGGACCTTGGGGTGAATGTGGTTGTTATGCATGCATGCCAGTTGTCTATGTGTTTACTATGCATGCATTGTTATGGTTATGGTGATATCCATTTATGAGATGGTATTCTTGTTATATAGTATCATGCTAAACTGGATTGGATTGTGCAGATGCAATTTCCTCCCTCGAGATACATTGAGGTATTGATTTTGATTATGTTTTTATTTATTTAACAATGGCATATTGCAGGAAATGGAAGGCCAAGAGATGAAGAGCATAATAGTTGAGTACAGTTCATATGACTCTTCGTATAGGTCGGAAGAGATACTGGTAGGATGGGATAGATCAATAAGTAGCATGGAGAAGAATATTCTCCTGGTTTGGTAGATACCATGATAAGTTTGAAGGAAAAAAACATATGTTGCAAGGAAGAAATGATCATTCGATTGAGGAACATGAAAGGCTTTCCATAACTCAAGAAAATCAAGTCAAATTTAATGCATTCATCCTCTAGAGCCTTTCAAATTTGCAGAAGCATGGATAGTTGGGGATCAACGATGGACGGAGAGAAAAGACTAATGGTGCAGATGGTAGTAGGTCCCAGAAAAGGCACAAGATGGACAAAGATGATACAGTAAGAGATGGCATATATTTGGATACACCTAAGAGGAGGGGTAGCACTCAAGGATTATATTCTAGCTCTAGTTCTGAGAGACATCATCCCCATCACAGTCAACATCCTTTTAGGAGGAGTGAGAAGAAATATTTTCCAGAAGAGTTCAAGAAATCCAAGCCTCCTACTTTTGATGGGGAAATGAAGAAATTAGAAGATGCAGAAGCATGGCTACTTGGGATGAAGTTCTTCAGATTTCATGACTATCTAGAGAACATGAAATCCAAGATAAATGCCTTCAGTCTCAAGGGAAAAGAAAATAACTAGTGGGAATATGTAAAACATGCCAGAGGTATCAGAGAAGAGGAGCTGATTTGGGATGAGTTTGAAAGAATCTTTAGAAGAAAGTACATGTCTTAGAGATATTATGATGGGAGGGCCAAGGATTTCTATGAGCTTAGGATGGGTTCCATGACAGATGATGAGTACACGACCATATTTCTAGAGTTGTTGAGGTATGTTCCTTATCTCAAGGATGAGAGAGCGAATATTTGAAGGTTCATCAGTGGATTGTTAGTAGCATTCAAAGACTAGATAGAGTTTGATGAGCCTTGGTCATTGGAGGAGGCCATCAAGAATTTGAAGCATTGTTATGGGCAATCAAAGCACAAGCTTGAGTTCAAGCATGACTTGAAAGGTAATGAGAATACTAAAGGAAAATGGCCTAAGAAGATAGGAAGATCTTAGGATGAAGGTGAAAAGGAAAATGTGGCACCTTATAAGAAGTTCAATGCAGCTGAGAGAGGACATGGGTCTTATCCTGAGGAGAAGAAAGAAAAGGTGATGGAAGGAAACCTTTGAGGTGTTGGACTTGTGGTGGAGAACATCACAGGAGGGATTTCCCATCGAATCAGGGTGGTAGGTCTCAAATTTATAGTGCTCAGGAGGTGCAAATAGTTGGATATACAGGTCATAACATTCCTCGAATCTATGCAACAATGGATAATAGGAATATTTAACATCAAGAATCCATTATCGATATCGAAGGTAAGCTTTGTGATCAATTTGTTTCTATTTTTATTGATCTTGGATCGAATTATAGCTATATTAGTATGTTGAGCAGGTAAATCCACTCTGCAGACAGAGGCGATCCCTCTAGCCTTGGAGTGGGTCTAGCAATAAGGGAACAATATTGACTTTTAGACTCCTAGCTTACAAATGAAAATGAGTTAGGATATATGGCCTACCTTGGTCCAACGCTTTTGTTGTCATTTGCAGCAACAATCCACTGATTCTCGTCCTCACGCGTTGCGGTCTTTCAATGGTAAGGTCCGTGTACCTGCACAAGGATCAAGTGAATGGTGACAACATACGAAAACATATTTTCATTCACATCTATTCGATTGGTCAAGGAGAATAATTTTTTTTTCATATTATCGAACACAAAATTGGAACCAAAAAACTAGTCTTGTATTAAAAATAGAGAAAAGAAGTTTACAACCAAAAAGCCTTTATGTTGCAGCCTCCTTCGACGGGTTCAGTTAAACACGTCTCAAGAATTCGTTTAGGATCAGACTTGGCGAGGAAATGGGCCTAAAATATCTCTCAAAAATGGATTCCTCTTTGCTTTATTCTCACACCAGCTTATAGTAAGGACTGTTCAACTATCTGAAACCATGTGAGAAGGATTGTTGGCCCTCGTTTTTTATCAAATTTTTCTTATTAAAATCCACCTAATTTCCATATTTTTTCACTTTATACCATCCACATATGACCTATTTTTACCTTATTATGCATATTCATGCAAATAAATTATGTTTCTCAATTTTTAGAAATTTTTGGAAAAATTGGGTTTTAAGAGTATTTTTGGACAGAACTAAAAATTCATGTAATGGCTTCATTTATGTCATACTTGTAGGATATCTAGGCTCGAGCTGAATACATTTCTAGAAATCCTGGGAACTAATATTGGATGTACACCTATTGGTTCGGCCAAACCGAGCTAAAACAAGCCCAATCAACACTGGTCAAACATGACCTGTTTTTGAGGAATCCCTAGAAAATAGGGCAGAAATAGTAGATTTTGGGATTTTTCCATATTTGGTGTAACTAATTGTATGATTTAGACCTAGATGGATAGGATTAGGATAAGATAAGGTTGTTAGAGACATTTTAGCATATTTGGTTTATTATTTCTCTATTTATACCAAGTTTGTGAACCATTGAAACATGTAGAACTTGTATGACTTAACATTATTATTTATGAGACATGGAGACATAATTGAAGATTTTTTCTATCATATTTGTTGTTGTTATATGCTGGTTGATTGATTGAAGTTTTAAGTAGCTGAATTCACCTTCAGTGTGCGAGGTAAGGGTGGAGGGCCCTCACACCGAGATAAGTGCACTTCTTAGTTTATTTTGTAGCTGCAATTTCTGAATTAGCTTGCTTATGTTTAATTTGTTTATGCTAATTATTTTTGAGTATTGATGAATCTAATGATCATTCTTAACTTTCATATGAAGGGACAAACAAATTTTTAAGTTAAACATTCTTTCTATCTAATCAAGATCTTCAGTTAGAATTCATCTTTACATGCTTTTACATGGTTTTTGATGGATATTAATCTTTTTTCTATCATGCATATAAAGAGTCAACCCAGTGTTTAAGTTAAATACTTCTTTTATCTGATCAAGAAACTAGAAACTAGAATTCATCTTTCCTGCTTTTTCTGAATTCTTGTTTTTAACAATAGCATTACTGATAAATGAATAAATGATGAAGGACAATCAGGACCTCTTTAGTGAAGAGTCTCTTCAATTATTGCTTCAAGTATATTAATCTATTGTTTATTTAAGTAGTTTTTGATTTCTAATTAACATGGTAATCTTGTTAGAGAAGGTCAAACAAGTCTCTTAAGTTAGGAGATTCTTCTGCTTTTAATTACACATATGAATTTAGAAATTGTTTAAGTTAGATTTATATTTGTAATATGCATTTCCCTAATCATTAATAAACCATCTTCTAAATTGATCACAACTGAAACCCATATACTTTGGGGATGCTTCTAAGTTTCACTAACCTGGATTGATAATAAATACTTGTGTTAGTTTACAATAGTAAATTGACCCAAAATTTGGGTGTCGTTGCCGGGGAAGCATATTTTGAAGTGGGCAATTAAGGTGATAAAAAAAACAAAAATACATCAAAAACAACAAAAAACTTAGTTAACAAAACCCCCCCAGCAAAAAAAAAAAAAAAAAAACCCATTTTCCCAACAAGATCTCCAAAAGATGATGTTAAAGAAGTCATTTAGTGAAGGAGGGTATGCAACTACAAGGATCTTCTTAAATCATTGTCCACAATTTAGAGTGATCACTAGGGATGAATCTTCATTTCAGAAATTAGAAGAAGAACAAAGCATCCATGAAGAGGATCCACAAAAATAAAACTTGGAACCTTTTTCTAGTTATCTTTGTAAGGAGGTGAAGGAGTCATGGATCACATGCGATGAAGATCAAACATTAGAACCCAAAGTTGAAGAATTTCTAGCATGTATATCACAAGATCCCTTGTGCATTCAAGATTTTGAACAAGTGCTACACAAAGAACTTTGTGATATGAAAACTAAAGAGAGTCGAACAAACATAGATCATCTTAAAACTTGGTTTCAACTAATCATTAGGTCACAACACCACTCCATTATTCAACATCCTTTAGCATCAAATCTTTATGATCAACTAATTTTTCATGTCCAAGCATTCATTAAAGTATATTTTTCAAACTTGGATGTAATTTTACTTATGATATTATTACGCAAATGGATGCATTGGAAATTCTCTTATACTCGAGGGAATGCCTTATTTTTATACAATAGAGTAGGATAGAATAGAATAGAATAAGTAAATGGGTGGAATGAGTTCACAATAACATTTTTTCTCATAAATAATTCTTCACATCATTGTTCAATACTCATTTGAAAGGATTTCATGACAAAATGCACTAAGGACAATCCTATTATGGGGAACCATATAGGATCATTTTTAAAAGCATGTTTTTAAAACAAGGCATCTCTTGAAATCTATTTTTAAATCCATTTTGAAAATTTCAATTTGGATCACAAATAAAAAATGATCAAAATAAACACTAGATTTCAAGAGAAATTTTGAGGATAGAGTTAGTACATCATTGATTTGAGAATTCTAATGGAAACATTTTTACCTGATATTCATATGGAATATATCCCTTGGAATATAGTTTCCAAATCAATCTGAATCAGCTCAATCCGACATAATATGAAAAATCTATGCTCAAAATACTAACTACTTGTCGAAAAATATGCATGGTGACAATTCTAGGTCCTTACTGTTCATTGGCATATTTCACATATCAAATCATCTTATTTTCAAAACCTATTTCTAATGGAGATATCTATTGAAGTATAATTCAAGACACAATTTGAATCATCCCATTTGGAGGTCAAGTGAAAAAGTCATTCTACATTTAGTGACTGCATGTCTTAAAATCAACATAGTCAAACTCTGCCTCCTAGGTATGTTCATCACCAATTTTGTGATATCAAACCTACTTATTTTAAAAACCGGTTTCTACTGGAAAGAAAAAAATTAATCTAATTTAATCTCCAAGTGGAATCACATCAATCCGATCTTTAATGAAAAAGTTACACTCCAAATAGTGATTGTTGGTCTAGTAAAATATTCACAAGAAGCTCTATCAAACATGGTACTTCTCATCATTTTTAGAATATCATTTTAAACCATTTTGAATTTATTTTTTTATACTGGAGGTATCCATATGAATTCACTTCAACTTGGCTTTTGAATCACTTTAATTTTACATAAAACGAATATTTTGTGAACAAAATTCCGCTAGGAGGTTTAGAATCGCCACCATTCCTCAAAGGGGTAAACAATTGTATTTTTCTTTGTATATAATCTTTGGACTTGTTAAAAAAGAATTGCTTGTAATTATTTTACATCCTCCTTGGAAGAAAAGAGACATACACCTCTCTTCCTCCATCATCTAATATTGTGTTGCAATCAAATGCTATGTTTTTGCAGGTCATACGAATATTTAAGAAGAGAACTCCATCGACAAAGGAATTTTCAAAGTCAATTTAAAAAAAAAAAAAAATCATATTTCAGAATATGAATACAAATGTTCAAGTCAAAGCAAAGTGAAATTCACAGGATTTTGAGTTCATCTAATGAAACTCAAAACTCATGAAGCTTGCTTGAAAGTTGCATACCAGCAACACAAACAACCCTACAAGAAGATCAAGATGGAGGCAAAAGACATGAAGCTAATAATCAGAAGAAGAAGTCAAGTTTTACCATGTCAAGTCATATCCATTGTCAAATAAGCCTTTTCATAAGCCATATTGTTCATGATGTCATTCATCTACCATATTGTATGTTAAGTTCCACAATCATATTGCATGTTGAAGTCCAGACCTATTTTCTATCTATCTATCCATCTACTCTTAGATGATGAATTAAACCTATCTTACATTCATAAGCATTTAATACTTCCCAACAAAATTACACTCCACTTCCATCCAAAAAACAAATAGAAAAAGATAAAAAATAATAAAGGAGTTTGGTTGTGAAAATCTAGGAAACTGACACAATACAAACTCAAATTCATATCGGAAAACCAACTTGTTTGGCCAATATGAATTCTCTATTTTTTTTTTACTTCAGTTTGATTTTGTAGAAATAATCCTCCAAGAAATGCAAGAATTGAGGACAAATCTTAACATAAGCAAGGGAGAAGTTTGTAATAAAACTATGCAAATAGTTTGAGCAGTTGTATTGCAGAAGGGACCTGAAACATTGTTGAAAATATCATGCATTGCATAAGGGACCTGAAAAAACATTGAATATCATTGAAGAAGAGACCTGAACAATAATCATCAGAAGGGACCTAAATCAATAACAGATGTCAATAAGAACATGAAATAACATAATATCAAGAGGTTCGAGTAAGCAGTTACAATTGTCTATATTCCATCTGAATGCATCTTTGAAGAACCATCATTATGAGTCAAATTTGAACAAACCAGAAAAATTCATCATCAAATCAGTATGAACATCAAGCTATGTTGCGAAAGGGAAAGTACAGTAAGTAAAAAAAAATGTTCTTAGAACCTTTGATTTTGAAAAGTTTCTAGAATTATAAAACTAATTTAACTTGAGTATGCATTTTATTATATCCTACATTCATTTATCCTACCTTCATTTATATCCATTATCCTACAATACCTACACTCATTTTACTCATTACCCTACCATACCTATACTCATTATCCTATTATATCCATTACCATGCCATATATTCTACATTAAAAACCTCATTTTCCTACATTAATTCCATATACCCTACATATCCTCCAACATATTTTATAAGCATTTTTGATAAAAAAAATTGTGCCTCAAATTTTTGCCTCATAAGGAAAATTGCCTACCAAAAAAAGCAAGGGTTAGTGAATGATGCAATAATATATTTTTTTGATCTACAATGATATGCTTTATACTATATTTATGGATTTGAAATGACCTTAAATGGTCATTTCAACAAGAGTCATATTAAAAGAGTAACAAGTGCATCATGTGTCAAAAGAACAAACGGGATGAATAAATTATGACCAAAAAGGACTTGAAAAACTAGTGAAGGATTATGCAATGGAAGAAAATGATGATATTCAAAGAGCATCATGAAGAATAAATATGCATAAAAAATGATATTAAAAAAGAGGGAATTTGTATTCGTAAATGGAATGTGAATTTACAATAACAAAATTATATGCATGAGGGTGCATAAAAATGAAAATTATGCATATAACCTAAGATGGTGAATAGAAGGCGCATAAGGAAACCAACATATGAAACCTTTGAAAATCGATTTCAAAATTGATTTGGCACATAGAATGGTTAAAAAAAAAATGACGAACGGTGGACAAATATTTAAGCGAAGGTGGAATTCCTTACGCAACAACAAAAACAGGTCAAAATTTCAAGAGTAATGTCCAAAATTGATGTAGAAAGAATCCCTACGCAGAGTAGAGTAACGCTCAGTAAACCCAGAGCACCTTTAGGTAGAAAATTTATGGAGAAGTGAACTCTGGCAGAGAATTTCTTGAGAGATAAACTTCGACATGGGGAAAATTTGTGAAGTGAACGTAGGCATAAGAGAATTGTGGGGTGTGAGCGTTGGGTGAATGCACCATTTCTGAAGGAAGAACGTAGCATTTCACACTAAGAAGAAAAACGAATTCAAGCCACAACAGAGAGACAATGGGCGTAGAGAGACAAAACTCGATTTCTTAGTTATGAAGAGACTGTGGGAGCTATTTAAAAGCCAGAGGGTAGAGTTGGCTTCATGGACACAGTAAATAGAAAGTTTTAAACACTGAGATTTTTTTTAAATCCCCAAGGAACTAAGATTCCTTGCAAACAACTAATTGTAGAAAACATAATTCAAGGGGAGAACGATAGTCAAACTGCAGAAATTAAATAAAT
Organism: Pinus albicaulis; assembly: GCA_034641835.2. Lineage (NCBI taxonomy): Eukaryota > Viridiplantae > Streptophyta > Pinopsida > Pinales > Pinaceae > Pinus > Pinus albicaulis. Next base: position 606,487,690 of record CM076582.1, read on the forward strand.
ATCCTCTTTCCAGGTAAACCTATCCCACCAATTTCACAATCTATCCTTGAAGGAAATCTGATTATGAGTTTGCAAGATACGAAATTGAAGTTAAAAATTTGTGATTGAAAATGTGTCAACAACAACATATTAACAGGCAGGTCGATTTATGGATGTGGAACTCACTTGCGGGTAGCTCCAAGTAAGCACCCTAGTTCTCAGTTAAAAATAACTAGCATTAAGAGAAGAGAACTCAAATTTGATTTGTGAAAATCCAGAACCAAGAAATCAGGAGAAAAATTCATGAGATTGTTTTTAAAATCTTTTATCAATCAATTTTCCCTCTTAGTTGTCAAACTTCAAAAGCGGATAGGAGGATTTCTTTTACAAACTCAGAAAAAAAATACTAAGTCAATCATGTACAGGTCACAGATGCCATAAAAATCCTTTTGATTTTTTATTCTCAGAAGTAGTTTTTTTAAAGAACAGAGGAGCTCAAGGCTCAAAAACAAAAATCTATTTTTCAAAAGGAAAGAGTGGAGTAAACAACCTAGAAAATCGATTTTTCTGAAAGAGGCAATGAATGAAAATGCTAAGAGCATAGATAAATTGTGATTGCCCGAAAAGAATGTGATAAAAAAATTCCAGAAGATTGTAGATTGTTTTACATTTTCCAGAAAATCGATTTATGAGGAGACATTTGCGAGAAGAAGTCGATTTCTAAGAAGATAGAGAAGGTAAATTAAAAAAAAAAATCATATTTAAGCGAAGGTGGAATTCCTTACGCAACAACAAAAACTGGTCAAAATTTCAAGAGTAATGTCCAAAATTGACGTAGAAAGAATCCCTACGCAGAGCAGAGTAATGCTCAGTAAACCCAGAGCACCTTTTGGTAGAAAATTTCTGGAGAAGTGAACTCCGACAGAGAATTTCTTGAGAGATAAACTTCGACATGGGGAAAATTTGTGAAGTGAACGTAGGCATCAGAGAATTGTGGGGAGTGAGCGCTAGGTGAATGCACCATTTCTGAAGGAACAACGTAGCATTTCACACTAAGAAGAAAAACGAATTCAAGCCGCAACAGAGAGACAATGGGCGTAGAGAGACAAAACTCGATTTCTTAGTTATGAAGAGACTGTGGGAGCTATCTAAAGCCAGAGGGTAGAGTTGGCTTCATGGACACAGTAAATAGAAAGTTTTAAACACTGAGATTTTTTTTAAATCCCCAAGGAACTGAGATTCCTTGCAAACAACTAACTGTAGAAAACATAATTCAAGGGGAGAACGATAGTCAAACTGCATAAATTAAATAAATATCCTCTTTCCAGGTAAACCTATCCCACCAATTTCACAATCTATCCTTGAAGGAAATCTGATTATGATTTTGCAAGATACGAAATTGAAGTTAAAAATTTGTGATTGAAAATGTGTCAACAACAACATATTAACAGGCAGGTCGATTTATGGATGTGGAACTCACTTGCGGGTAGCTCCAGGTAAGCACCCTAGTTCTCAGTTAAAAATAACTGGCATTAAGATAAGAGAAATCAAATTTGATTTGTGAAAATCCAGAACCAAGAAATCAGGAGAAAAATTCATGAGATTGTTTTTAAAATCTTTTATCAATCAATTTTCCCTCTTAGTTGTCAAATTTCAAAAGAAAATAGGAGGATTTCTTTTACAAACTCAGAAAAAAATACTAAGTCAATCATGTATAGGTCACAGATGCCATAAAAATCCTTTTGATTTGTTATTCTCAGAAGTAGTTTTTTTAAAGAACAGAGGAGCTCAAGGCTCAAAAACAAAAATCTATTTTTCAAAAGGAAAGAGTGGAGTAAACAACCCAGAAAATCGATTTTTCTGAAAGAGGCAATGAATGGAAATGCTAAGAGCATAGATAAATTGTGATTGCCCGAAAAGAATGTGATAAAAAAATTCCATAAGATTGTAGATTGTTTTACATTTTCCAGAAAATCGATTTATGAGGAGACATTTGCGAGAAGAAGTCATTTTCTAAGAAGACAGAGAAGGTAAATTTTAAAAAAATCATATTTAAAAAAAATCAATCTCTAGCATTCCATTTCTGACAAGGCAGAGAAGGTGAATTTGAAAATAATTGTTCAGATTTGTGAAAATTTCTCATTTCAAACAATTTGATTTCAATTTCAGAGAGATTTAATTATTCCCAAAATTTAATTTTAAGTTCTGAAAATACAAAGTAGAAATCGATTTTGATTTCTGAAAAAGAAGAGAGTTTTTCTAGGATTTGATTTTAGATTATGAGCATTTTAATCGTTGGAGACAGAGACAAAGGGTTTAATTAATTTTTCTGTAGCTCAAGTATCGTTAAAAAAAATGATTTCATCATTCATATAAAAAAAACGCAGCTTGCCAAAATCTCATGTAAGTGGAAATTGATTAATTGGTAGCATTTGAAATTCCCAGAAATTTCTAAAATCATTCAATTTTTAGTTTAGTTTGGGAATTGAAGGGAAAATACCTGACAATAAAATAGATGTAAAATGATGGATAAGCTCATACAAGTTGAAATCACATTAGAGGATAAGCATGATAAAAATTCTTTTTAAAATCAAACCAGATATTGATAACAGTTTGTTTTAATAACATGATGAGAAAGCTAGCATGATGACAATGGTTCAGAAAAATATTTTTGAGGATAGTAAAATGATCAAGAAGTCGATATAAACATTCGAGAAAGAGACTGGTATGTAAGGGATACAATGGATGTAGGGGCAATGATTTTTTCAATTCAAATTCTATGGATTTAGATCATTATTTCTTTGAATTGTTTGAATTATTATTACAAGTTTTTACATTAATAGGGTTCATATAAAGGAAATTAATACCCTGTTCTAACATCAAAGAAGGTTTTGAGGCACACCTCCAAAAGGATGGTAATAGACATGATTTACATAGCAAAGAGTTTAGTTAATCCATGGATGTGCTCAAATTCAAGATCCTTAGAGTATGCAAATAAAGGGAAGCCCCAATTAAATTGACAAAGGAGGAAATGGAGAGGATGGCTATATTTTTTTCAAGCAGCACAAGGCAAGGCTAAAATATCTACAGGTACAAGAGCCAGAGTCACAGGTACATCAGTAGGGAATTCATCATACAGAAGCAGAAGGTCAAAGAGACAGAGGCAAGCATGAGGACATGCTTGAGAGTAAGCAAGGGGGAGATGTTGGCCCTCGTTTTTTATCAATTTTTTCTTATTAAAATCCACCTAATTTCCATATTTTTCCACTTTATACCATCCACATATGACCTATTTTGACCTTATTATGAATATTCATGCAAATAAATTATGTTTTTCAATTTTTAGAAATTTTTGTAAAAATTGGGTTTTAAGAGTATTTTTGGACAGAATTGAAAATTCCCGTAATGGCTTCATTGATGTCATACTTGCAGGACACCTGGGCTCGAGCTGAATACATTTATAGAAATCTTGGGAACTAATATTGGATGTACACCTATGGGTTCCTTCAAGCCGAGCTAAAACATGCCCGGTCAATGCTGGTCAAACATCACCTGTTTTTTAGGAATCCCTAGAAAATATGGCAGAAATAGTAGATTTTGGGATTTTTCCAAATTTGGTGTAACTAATTGGATGAGTTTGACATAGATGGACGGGATTAGGATAATATAATGTTGTTAGAGATATTTTAGCATAGTTTTTTTATTATTTCTCTATTTATACCAAGTTTGTGAACCATTGAAACATGTAGAACTTGTATGACTTAACATTATTATTTCTGAGATTTGGAGGCATAATTGAAGATTTGTTCTATCATATTTGCTGCTGCTATATGTTGCTTGATTGATTGAATTTTTAAGTAGTTGAATACACCTTCAGTGTGTGAGGCAAGGGTGGAGGGCTCCCACACTGAGCTAAGTGCACTTCTTAGTTTATTTTGTAGTTGCAATTTCTGAATTAGCTTGCTTATGTTTAATTTGTGTATGCTGATTATTTTTGAGTCTTTATGAATCTAATGATCATTCTTAACTTGAATAAGAAAGGACAAACAAATTTTTAAGTTAAACATTCTTTCTATCTAATTAAGATCTTCAGTTAGAATTCATCTTTACATAATTTTACATGGTTGCTGATGGATCTCAATCTTCTTTCTATTTTGCATATGAAGAGTCAACCCAATATTTAAGTTAAATACTTCTTTTATTTGATCAGGAAACTAGAGACTAGAATTCATCTTTCTTTCTTTTTCTGAATTCCTGTTTTTAACAATAGCATTACTGATAAATGAATAAATGATGAAGGACAATTAGGACCTCTTCAGTGAAGAGCCTCTTAAATTATTGCTTCATGTATCTTAATCTATTGTTTAGTTATGTAGTTTTTGATTTCTAATTCACATGGTAATAATGTTAGATAAGGACAAACAAATCTCTTAAGTTAGGAGATTCTTCTGCTTCTAATTACACATCTGAATTTAGAAAATGTTGAAGTTAGATTTATATTTTTAATATTAATTTCCCTAATCATTAATAAACCATATTCTGAATTGATCACAACTGAAACCCATATACTTTGGGGATTCTTCAAAGTTTCACTAACCCGAATTGATAATAAATACTTGCGTTAGTTTACAACAGTAAATTGACCCAACAATGATGTATTTATAGGAGAGGAGGAGGTGCTTTGGGATCCATCATAAGGTGGAAGAGAGGCCTTATCCTTTGGGGAGTTGCTCAAATGTAGGAAAAAGAAGCCATAGGAAGGAATTCGACGTTATTCAGTCAAACAAACCATGATGAATCCGCTCATGAAGTGGTCGGGTATGGAAACTTCATTTCATTTTTAAACAACTTTGCAAAAACAACTCTGCATGGGAAGTCCACTGAGATAGAGTGCCAATGGGTGCGAGACCTAGTGTTAATTTCTCTATGGGCGTGAGGCCATAAATGCCTACCAGCGTCGACCCAAAATCATATGTTTTTGAGATCCTGCTCCAGGAATGATCAACAAAGGAAATGTTCTTCACATGCCAAGGGATGCAATGATACTTTTTGCACGGTATGACAAAACACAGAAGTCGCTAAATTGGTCCTCCAATGTTTGGGTGGGAATTGCAGGGAAGGTGACAAAATACTATGTAACAGATGCCCCCTAAAGCATGAGGTCCGAGAGAGAGGGAGGAGTGAAATTATTTATGGGAACGTGCTCAAACTAAACACTGCCGTCGGAAGACCGACAAGTAAAAGTACAACTGATATCTCTAATACATGAATATGTGGCATGGGCACAACCATCCATAATAGAGTACATATAAAAACAAGATCTGAAGTATGGATGCAACCATCTAAAAAGAAGGATCAATAAATAGAATCAGGTATGGTCGCAACCATCCAATCAAAAGAGTCATGCATATAGTCATGATAAGACAAAACGTCTCACAGCCTAGATTTTATCCGACAAAACCCAGGGTCGTGTGCTCCATCTCAACCTGAACAAGTAAAAATTCAAGAATGAAAATGAGTGAGCTGAAGTCGAACATGCAAGAAAGTCACCTGATTACTAGCCAATGATGAAAGTTGTTAACAGGTGCGAGAGAAACCACTAATAATGACAATGGCTCTAAAGGTAAAACTAGTACAATCCGCAAAATGTGAACAGTGAGCTGGCGTCGAACACTTGCGGAATCACTCAATCAAAGGCCAATGATGAGGACCTATTGTTGAATACGAAGAACTTAGCATTGAGTCATGCAAGCTCCAAGGTACCAGAAGGGAGTCTCTAGATCAACATCCTGGCTAATGAGCTGAAGTTGACAGGAAGTGACCTGGTCGAAGGAGGGCCATAATGTTTCCCACGACATCGACACGAGACAAAGGAACAAGATGATAGTGAATCAGGACCAAACAGAGGATCGGAGGTTGAAAAATGCAGAAGGAAACTTCTCTTGAACATATTGGTGACACGACTCTAGAATTTGGTAGTATTTGACATCACGGGATATGAGGTCATGATGACGTGGCAAAGAGCAGATGAGAGGTCAAAACAGATTACCCAAATCCATGGAGGCGAAAATGACGAAATGGGATGTCCCCAACCTGACACGAATGCAGATGAGTGTCATGTTCAAGAGTGACATACTGCCGACAAGACTGAGAACTGGTTCCATTTTCCCCCACCATTGCTGGCGAGTACCCCAACTATTTTTGGAAACAAGATTGAAGGGGATATCATGTGCTTGTCATATAAGTTTGTCCTTCAAACAAATCCATCCTAGTACATTTTACGAGCCCTAGGAAGGAGGAAATCAATTTCGTCATGGTGACGATTTCCGATGTCATGTAGGTTTAACGAGTCTGACAAAGGAAGAACTCGATGCCTTTTCATATTTAGAGAGTTTGAAAAGAAGTGGAAAAGAAAACTCTAGTGAGTCCCTTTTTGTAGATAGTCTCACAAATCCGAAAAGGTAGAAAACTATATCTGAGAGAACCTCTTAGTCACAATAGGCTAAGGTATTCCTTTTTCGTAAATAATCTATCCTAGCTCGAAAAATAGGTAAATGTATACTGGGTAGATATCGTTTCACAACCTTTAACGAGCTCAAAATGACAAGAGTCTCAACAATCTTTTCAATTTTTGAGAGTCAGAAAAGAGTTGGAAGATGACTCTAGGGGGTGACTTTTTCGTGTTTTTACCGAGTCCGAAAATGTATAAAATACAACTCGTTACTTCATCGTCATCACGTTGAGGACCTGTTGCTACACAAGAAATTCATGTAAAACCCATTTTTGGAGATAATATAGCGAAATAATTGAAAAATACGCTAAAAAACCTAATTAGGGCTTTGAAAATTTTATAAAATGCCATAAATAGTAAAAGTAAATTACTTTTCACTTTTGCCTTTTGTGAACACTTTTTACCCTTTTTTCTCTGTGATTTGGCGGAGCTGACAGCGGATAATTCAGGGGACCAAACACAAATCCGTCTTTTCCAGGTGAGATAATTTTTAGGGTGCGACGTGTTAGGTCCCTGTAATTTGTCAGAATGGAAAGACCAAATTGAACAAGGGTAACAACAAACCAAGATTTGGAGCCCTAAGACCTAGTATTCCTGGACTCAGAGAGGGCTCTCTTTATATTTGTGTGAAAGATGTAACTTGTATGATTTTAGGGTTTTGATTTTAGGCTAGTTATAATAATTAGGGTTTGTTTATTTGTTTTGTTTGGTTGGGTTGCTTTTCAAGCAGAATAGATAGAGTGAGAGAGGTTTAAACCATTGGGCTATGGATTCTGCAAAAGGTCTTGAAAATTATAATAATAGGTCAAGGGTATATCATAGGGCAAGTCTAACAAATCCAAATGGATCTAAAAGCTTATGTGAGTGAAGTGAACATTAAATTGTGAACATAGTAGGTGCAAAGGGTAGTTAAGAATCCTTTAACAAATAATTTAACAAGAATGGCCTTTAAGATAACTATGCATAAATAAATAACCAAAGACAGGGCATACCAATAACTTCTTTGACCAAACCCTAAAGTAAATATTAAGACAACAATCTAGTGAACCATGGAGAGAAATAAACTTGTAAGTCCTCTAGTGATTTCACCTTCAGGCAAAGAAAACATTATGACAACATATAGTAATAATCAAAGAGTAGGGAACTCCTAATTTCCTTAATAAAACTAAAATACCTTCAAAGCAACCATTTAAGATGAACGAAAGGGCAGGGAAAACCATAAAACTCTTCAGCCAAACCCTAATTAACAATACTTCATAGAAAAGACCTCAAAAAAAATGTTAAAGTTACATCAAAGGGTAGGGCTAACCATATACTACTTTGAAATTGGCTCCATTAAATCATTCTTAAGATAAACAAGCTAAGTTGAATTAGAGAGCATTTAAGAATTCTCTAATGTGACCTAGCAGAGGAAAACATACAAGCAATAGAAAGAAAACAGAGCTAAGGTGCCTCTAAACAACATTTCTTAACCTAAACTTTCTGTTCTACTGAATGAGAAAGATGAAACAAAATGAAAACATAAGAATACAAACACTAATTTAGAAAGACATCACCATTAGCCATGTTCATGAATCCTGCAAATGTGCTATCTCCATTGCCATTCAAATCCAAGCATTCAAAAAACTCCATAGACAATTTATCCTCAACTCCAAGTCTATGATATTGAGTTTAAAAATCAACCAACAACTACAACGAGGCCTCCATGCAATATTTAACTTGCAAAGGAGGGTCAAAACTCTAGCTAGGGTTGTAAAATGTCATTAATTACATCATAAATTCCATTTTTGTCCTATGAGACCATGCAAGGCCCAAGGCACAAATATCCTAACTCAATAAATGCCAAAATAACTCCTCAAATAATTTTAGCAAAAAAATGACTTTGAGGCTTCTCAATAACTTTAAAAATATCTCCAAGTGTGTTTTTTTGAATTTTTGGCAAGGGCGGAACACTGAGGTTCAAGGGCGCAACGCCAAAACTAGAAAAATTGGTCTTTTGCAGCTGAGATTTGGAGGTCTTCCCGGTGTCCAAATGAGCTCCATGATAGATCATTGGAAAGAATGTCCTATCTAGTTTCCAAAAATGCATTTATTTTATTATTGGTGTCCATTTGTCTAGTGGAAAACTCATTCTCCCAATACTCCTCAGGGCACAGTGCCAACTCTGAAAATGGGGAAGAAAGTTGATTTTTTGCGTGTTTTTGGCACTTTTGGAGGACCAGTTTTGCTCCAAATGAGCTGAAACTCTGTGAGGGTGATTTCCTCGGCCTAAGGATCCTAAAAATGTCAATTTTTCCTCCAATGGGTGCCCCAAAAAATAACACAGTGCCAGTGGCGCTGCACCTTTGGCCCTTCAAAACAGTCAAAATTTCCAAAAACTCAAAAAGATGCAAAAATTTGGATTTGTCTTACTGATCATGTCTGGGATGCTTGTAGGGATGCATCAACAAGAATTTCAAGTTTTTCTTTTCCTTTTTCCTCCTTTATGGATTGAATATTTGCAAGGGTTCTTTTGAGCTTGGCCCTTGCGATATTGTTTCTTAAGGCATAATGCCTTATCATCTTATTTTGCATGTCTAGGTCTCTCTTGGTCTTCTCCATCTGATCCTCTATGTGTACATTAGCCCTCTCTAACCATGATTCCCTATCATAGTCTATTTCCATGGCAAGTAGCTCACTTGGAGTGAGTTGCTCTGCCAATGTTGTCTCTTGCTCCCTTTCTTTGGCTAAGGCTTTCTTCAATTCAATTGTCCTTGGCCTCTTCCTAGGAAGTTGTTCTTCCTCTTCTTCAGTGTCATCATGAATTCCATCATTACTGTCATCATTAGGAAGTTGTTCTGCTTTCTACCTCATTTCCATCTTCTTCACTAATATGTGCCTGATCCAGGGTAAAATCTAGATACCCTTAGCCAAGACCTTTTACTTCGGCTGATAATTAGAATTGCATTTAATTAAGACGTTAAATAACATAAATGAACAATTGTAATTGTAAATAAGAGGAACATAAATGAACAAGATCAGCAATCATAAGAACACGTCGTTTGATGACGGAGTTCGTCCAGGAGGGACTACATCTCCGAGCCTCAGTGTCAATATGGTGTAGGCCGCTGCATTATGTGTTGTATGAAGAAGATGTACATGGATGTGCTTTCCTATGACATACAAGGAAAAATTGCTCTCACGCAGGAGTGGCTTGACTTCTTTAAGAGATGTTCCACTGTAGAACTCTCATACATAAAGAAAGACTCCTATCAGTATGACCATAGCTGACATGTAATAAATAAGAGTATCCCGCCAATCCTGGAAAACAAGGGATCTCAAAAATACACATATGAAAATGAGCATCCCGCCAATCTGGCATAAAAGGGACTCATACATGACACAAATCCATAGCTGAAAGTACATCAATAACAACACAAAGCAATATCCCACGACTCATGTATCAACTGGGATCTGCAAGACATAATGCATCTCAAAGAGGAATAAATGAAGAAGTACATGGAATCCACATCACATACCTCATGTTGCCATTTTCTAAAGGCTGAGCAGCTCTACGGCTGAATCTGAAAACATCATCAATCTTGTGGTGTCGAAAAAGGTGAAAACGACTGCTCACATGCAAAAATCTGGCACCTGCATAACCCACTTCCAAAAGTGGATGAAAAATCAAAAACTCAGATGCAGAAACTAAGCACGCCATTAGACTCGTGGCGCTGAGTAGTGCTGAAACGACATAAAATTTGTCCCATTTGGACAAAGTCAAAATTTCGCCCTCCTGAAAATTTGGCCTCAATCAACGTTCCGCCTGCCTCTTTCTGAGCTCATGGTTCCACTGCACCTGTAAATAAAAAAAATAAAAATATTGAACTACGTGCGTGCACTCCTGCTCCTCCATAGCCTTCCTTAAGGTTGTCCAGTCACCAATTCAACCTAAAACTTTGACCTCTTATAACTTCTTCATACTGACTCGGAATTGAGTATTGTCTGTGCCATTGGAATCAGAAAGACGGGATCTAAAACATGAACTTGGTTCGAGAATCTTTAAAACACTTTGATTTTTGAGCCTTTTACTCAAGCCACTTGTACTTGTACCTGATTATTCCACCTGGATCAATCCTCCCCACTGAGGAGCTTTTGGTCCTCCAAAAGCATCGAGTTTTACCTATCACCAACTGTCTGCAAATTTGAAAGGCACATCCCCACATGACTCCTTCACCTGGCGTACTTTGGAATCAAGATGCAAAGCCATCATCTACAACTGCGGAAATGCAAATGTCTGAAAAAGTACATCCCTTGAAGATTCCTTCACCTCATGTACTTCGGAATCAAGATGCAAAGCCAACACCTGCAACTGCGGAAATGCAAATGTCTGAAAAAGTACATCCCTTGAAGATTCCTTCACCTCATGTACTTCGGAATCAAGATGCAAAGCCAACACCTGTAACTGCGAAAATGCAAATTTCTGAAAAGGCACATCCCTTGAAGACTCCTTCACCTCACGTACTTCGGAATCGAGATGCAAAGCCAACACCTGCAACTGCTGAAATGAAAATGTCTAAAAAGATGCATCCCTTAAATACTCCTTCACTTTTTTCCTTCGGAATCAAAATTCCAACACTTGCAATTTGTTGCAACACAAATTTTTGAGAAGGCACATCCCTCGAAGACTCCTTCACTTCTCGTCCTTCGGAATTGGAATGCCAACACCTGCCTAAAGCTACAACGAACATTACATTCTCAATGTGATCAACAATGAACCGATATTTCCATACTTGCCACGAGTTTATAACATGTACTCTGTGGTCAAGCTTACTGCAAAATGGAAATCATACGTCAACAAAATTACAAGACCAGACCTCATCATCACATTTCTCAGTGATGGAAAAACTCCTCATCGCTTTTACATGAAAGAAATGCATTAGACGACTCATAGCACATGACCAAAAACATAATTGTCACGTCTCAAAGTGATGGAAACGTATCATCACTTTTACATGAAAGAGATCTAACACATGACTCATAAAACAAGGCCAAAAACAATATCATGGTCGCTTAAATGAGTGATGGAAACACATCATCACTTTCATAATAAAAATGCGACAAATGACTTACAGGCATGGCCATGACAAGCTTAACATCTCTAGAAAAAACAATCTAGAAGAACCACTTCTCATTTATTAAAACGAGTGGATCATTTCCTTGTGGCGAACTTGCTTGTCGATCAGCTCTTTCGATTGGTGTATGCACGAGCTCTTTGGCTTTACAGCGCTGCTCTGGATGAAGTTTCCAGCATGTGGCTCTTTGGTGGCCACTTTGGTTGCAATGGGTGCAAAAGTTCTTTTTCCTCCAAACCTGCTTAATCGATTTCTTTTCCTGTTGGGGAGAAGGATTTTCATGCCTCTTCCTCCTTTGTGCTGCCATCCTCTTCCAGCACTCAAAAATCACATGGTTATTTAAACCACAAAATAAACAAGTTTTACGATGCCATATTTTACGACCGTGGTTATCAACATTCTTGTAATTAAAATGCACTCTGGAATAATGAGACTTAGTATACCTTCTGTGGTGGTCTCTGGTGCCATCATGATGATGGGAGCTCGCCTCGGTTCCTTCACTGCAACGTGCACTACCGTGGAACGATGGCGAAGTTTCCCTATCATTCCTCTTCCATGGAGAGTTCATCATTATCTGTTTTCCCTTAATGTCCTTCGGACATCCTTCACCAATGTACCCCAAACCTGCATAACGAGGTCGTTGCACAACCTCCAATGGTTCGGTTATGCCTTGGCCACGAATGCCAAGTCCTCCTCCTCTGTACCCCATTTTAGTGAGGAGCCTCATGCCGGTACCTGTGATGGGTATCTCCGCACTTCCAACTAAAATTATATCATGTGAAGAAACTGAAGAAAAATCAACACTGTTTACCTTAGGTGTTGATTGCGAAACAGATGAAGAAAGTTGTTGTAAGCCTTCGTTGCGCTTCACTTCCGTCACTGCCTCTGACACGGCTTGTAGCTGAAGCTGCATCTGCTGCATCTCCTCCTTCTCTTTCTGTAGGAATTCTTTTAAGGCATCATGATCTCTCTGAAGAGTTTCGTTGTTGCATTTTAAATCTTCCCACGCCTCTGTCGTGGCTTGCAACTGAAGCTGCAACTGCTGCTTCTCCTCCTTCTTTTCATGTAGGAACACCTTCAAGGCATCATGATCTGCTTGCAGAATTTCATTTTTGCGCTTCCAATCTTCCCACGCTTCTGTTGTGGCTTTCAACTGAAGCTGCAACTGTTGTTTGTCCTCCTTCTCTTTGTGTAGGAGGGTCTTCAATTCTTCGTTCTCTACTGCTTGTTTTTCATACGCCTCGTACAATATGTTCGCTTTCTCGAACACCCTGAGCATGGTTTCATACATGTCCTTGACACTCTCCATGGCTCAACTCAGCGAACATCAAACGTTCACACTTGCAATCCAATCAGCAAGAATACCTGCTCCGATACCACTTGATCCAGGGTAAAATCTAGATACCCTTAGCCAAGACCTTTTACTTCGGCTGATAATTAGAATTTCATTTAATTAAGACGTTAAAGAACACAAATGAACAATTGTAGCTGTAAATAAGAGGAACATAAATGAACAAGATCAACAATCATAAGAACACGTCGTTTGATGATGGAGTTCGTCCAGGAAGGACTACATCTCCAGGCCTCGGTGTCAAGATGGTGTAGGCCGCTGCATTATGTGTTTTATGAAGAAGATGTACATGGATGTGCTTTCCTATGGCATACAAGAAAAAATTTCCCTCACGCAGGAGTGGCTTGACTTCTTTAAGAGATGTTCCACTGTAGAACTCTCATACATAAATAAAGATTCCTATCAGTATGACCATAGCTGACATGTAATAAATAAGAGTATCCTGCCAATCCTGGAAAACAAGAGATCTCAACAATACACATATGAAAACGAGCATCCCGCCAATCTAGCATAAAAGGGACTCATACATGACACAAATCCATAGCTGAAAGTACATCAATAACAACACAAAGCAAGATCCCACGACTCATGTATCAACCGAGATCTGTAAGACATAATGCATCTCAAAGAGAAATAAATGAAGAAGTACATGGAATCCACATCATATACCTCATGCTGCCATTTGCTGAAGGCTGAGCAGCTCTGCGACTGAATCTGAAAACATCATCAATCTTGTGGCGTCGAAAAAGGTGAAAACGACTGCTCACATGCAAAAATATGACACCTGCATAACCCACTTCCAAAAGTGGATGAAAAATCAAAAAATTAGATGTATAAACTGAGCACGCCATCAGACTCGTGGCACTGAGTAGTGCTAAAACGACATAAAATTTGTCCCATTTGGACAAAGTCAAAATTTTTCCCTCCTGAAAATTTGGCCTTAATCAGGGTTCCTCCTGCCTCTTTCTGAGCTCATGGTTCCACTGCACCTGCAAATAAAAAAAAATAATAAATCTCGAACTGCGTGCATGCACTCTTGCTCCTCCATAGCCTTCCTTAAGGCTGTCTAGTCACTAAGTCAACCTCGAACTTTGACCGCTTATAACTTCTTCATACGGACTCAGAATTGAGTGTCGTCTGTGCCATTGGAATCAGAAAGATGGGATCTACAACATGAACCTAGTTTGAGAATATTTCGAACACTTTGATTTTTGAGCCTTTTACTCAGGCCACTTGTACCTGTACCTGATTATTCCACCTGGATCAGTGCCTCACTGCCCTCACTGACATTTGCCTCACTATTTTCTTCTTCATTGCTTTCTTCCTCATTGGAATCTGCCTCACTGTTTTCTTCCTCATTGTTTGATTCCTCATTTCTTGATTCCTCATTTCCATCTTTATCACTGTCCCCTTCTGCCTCATTGCTCTTTCTTGCCTCACTGATTTATTTCTCATTGTTTGAGTCCTAATTTCCATCTATCTTACTGTTTGATGCACTAGTACCAAGAGATGACAATGAGGGGTTGTGAGAGGGTGATGAAGGAGGATCATCATGAGGTGAAGGTATGTGAGTGAGAGGTGATGTGGAAAGGTCATTATGGGGTGAAGGAATGTGAGTGGATGGTGATGCATGAGTAGTGGGGTGTGATGGTGAAGGAGGATTGAATGAGAGGCTAAAAACTCAATGAAAACCCTCTGTTGATATGTTTAAACTCTGTTTTGAAACACTTTTGGGCTGATGTCAAATTGAGATGAAGGAAGGTAATGGAATGTCAACCTTTGCAAGTGGAGGGACTGATTGAATGAATGGAATGGATGTAGGGACAACTTAGGTGAATGAACAATCCTCAAACAGTGTAATCCCTCTGTCTAGGAAAATGAAGCAATTGAAAAAAGTGATTTCAAGGTTGAAACTTAGTGTTTGATCTTAGGGTTCCATTCCATTGATTAAAAAAATCACCAAAATTTGCTTGAAGATGAGTGTATGTGATGTACCTACCCCTGAATATGATTGGAGGAACTTTGGAAGAGATTTGGAAGCAACTTGAGGTGTTTTGAGTGGTTAATTTTCTTAGGAAGCTCTCCTCACCAAGGGCGCAGTGCCCAAGCAAAGGGCGCAACGCTCAATCCTAGGCACGCAACGCTCAATCCCAGGTGCTCAAATATTTTTTGCAGAGGGAATTTGGAGGCTTTTCCGGTGTTGAAATTTAGCCCATGATAGCTCGTTGGAAATATTATCCTTTATAATTTCCAAATATACCTTTTTTTCTGATTGGAGTTGATTTTACCAGTCAAACGTTGATTCTCCCAAGACTGGTCAAAAAGTGCTGAATGATGGTGCAGAAATGCAAAGTGCTGGTGCAGGAAAATTTTGGAGGCCTTCCTCAACTCTAAATTGAGCTCATGATATCTTATTGGAAATATATTCTAGTATAGTTGTCATTTGACTCATCAAGAAAGTTATTTGGACACTCAAACTATGAGAAAACGTGATTTTCCCAAGATCACTCCAGAAGTGCAAAAATTCTCCTGTGACACATGTATTTTTGACATTTCTCTAAAACCATGACACCTGTGTAAAATCTGAAGGAGGTATTTTTTCTTGGACCTATTATGGACAAAAACCTCTCTCACTTTTGTCAAATTCATCTCTTTTTGGTCAAAAACATAGTTTGAAGCAAAACTGGCCCTATGAGTGACAAATGGCTTAGCTCTTGGAATGAATTCCTGGAAAATGATGGAGGCATGATGTTTATGAGTTTGTATGGATTAATTCTTGCTGATATGACCTACCATATGGATATTCTTCTCCTATGCCTCTTTTCCATAGCAAACCCTAACCTATTGGAAGAGGAAATTAGGGTTTAGTGCTTCCTCCAGGTCATTTCTGCCATTGATCACTGTTTGGCACTCTGCTGGACCATTAAGCTCAAAAACCCTATTCATCTATAAGAAAAAGTGTCTCCTCTTCTCCTTGCTGCAAGTTGTCTTCATTCAGGAATAGACCACCTACCTTACCAGTACTTTCTGCTGATGGACCTTTCAACACTCCTGTAGAAGTGCCAAAGTTTGACCATTTACTCATGTGCAGACTCTAACTTGAAGGAAAGTATTCTTTGGAAAATATTTAGGTATTTCTTGAATAAATATGTGCTGACCTTCTATTACATCTGAACTAGCTTCTAACAAAGGAAAAGCAGTGTTTGGAACACTAATGATGACCTTAAAACATGTGAAACCCTAATTGACCTAGTAGGAGGGTTCTTTGACCTGACCTTGGCTAAAACTTGGCTAGGAGACCTTTAAATTAAAACAGAGTACTTGTCAAAGTGTTGTATTGAAGATCCAAAATCCAATGTACTTGATTTATTTAAAGAGCCTACACAGATAGTTTTGAGACCATCAATTCTTGAGGAACATGGGAAAAAGTTAGCTATAGGAAACCCTAGAGGGAAAGTGGAGTTATGGACAAGTGAAAACAAGTTAATGAGGTTATAGGTAGTGAAGGAGGCTGAAAATGGTAGGTAAAAGACCATAAGGAGTTTGTAGGAGTGAAGGGTGACCATGGAATGACAAGCTAATAGAATAGTGAAAAAGTTTGAAAAAGGATAATGAAGGCAGTGAGATTTCTAAAACTCACAATATTCAAAGAATGTTGTTTTTAGAAATCTAGAACCATTCTATAGTCATCTACAAATAGTGAAAAATATTGATGACTAACACGGCGGTTGGCGCGGGTTTTGGGTATGGACTCGCGCCAACCCGCTTTGAATTCAAATGGGGGCGTGTTTTTGCGTGTAAATTCAACCAATTAGCCCGTTTTAAACACTTCAATATAAAATAATTTCACTAATGATGACCCCATTGATGTTTTTGCAGGTGTGAAAAAGAAAAATGGTGATCAAATGGAAGGAAAGAGAACATAGTGAAGAATATGAGCAAGCCTTGGGCAATGTAAGATGCATGGATGTTCTCAGGGACTACGGGCTTAAAAAATTATTCATGGCACCATGTCTTCGAGGTCAACCGAAGCTATTACAGTATCTGATCAGTGTATGGGACATTGATTGGGAAAGATTCATAATTCACGACTAGGAGCTAGATATTGGGGTCTTGGATGTGTACTTCATAACTATGTTATCATGGATGGGGGAGGTACGAATCCTAATAGGTACTCGACCCATGATGAAAAACATGAGCATGGTCATCGACAGAGTTTTCCGAGAGCAAGGAAAGGATCCAAGAGCGGGAAGGTGGATATCCAAACCATTCCCGATTTGGCACTAAAAGTAGTGTTGCACACCATCACGCGAGCTGCTAGATCTCAGGCTCTGCATGAAGCCACAAAAACACAGTTACTTCTTGCCGTAGATTGTATGGCACCAACTCTCTACAACTGGGCAGAGGAGGTAACGATCAATATGAAACACTAATTGACAAAATGCAAGAATTACAAGCTGAAACAGTTTGGCTATGGGTCCATCTTGGTACCATTTATCTTGGAACAGTTACCAATTTTTCAACATCAAGAAGTGATAGTTCCTACACCTCCAGTCCAAGAGCCACGGATGGTCCGTTGGGTGGATTTGATGCCGAGATCAGGAGGTGGTCAACAGATGTCCTGGAGACCAGAATTCTTTGAATGGCTTCGTCGACAACTGATTGTCGTGGAGTATTGGCCCTATTATGGCACGGAATTTACCGGTGATGCAGATATCCCACTTCCAGCAGGAGAGGATTGGGATAAAGCATTGTGTAAGACTCATTTTTTGATTTTGATGAGTATTATGATTTTTTTATTATGTATGTCTTGATGTTAATCCATGTATCTGTAGATGTCAGCCCAGAAAGACCTGCAGGAATGTCTCCAATAGCATGGATGATTCCTCGTGATTTTGATGTGGCCCCTCATGGTGAGGGAAGCAAGGATGAGGAAAATGTATGCAACCTAGAGGGACTCACCAGTATAATCCCAGACTATGCGAGATTTGATGATGTTCCTCGTGCATACCGGAGGCATACCGCGGGGGTGTCAAACCTTGTTCACTGCTTATTGAGGTGGCTTGTATGGGCAGTGACATGCTACCATGAGCATCATGCTGACTAGACACCTAGGCTTTTATTTCTGCATATTTTTTGAAAGACATGATGTCTTAGGATGTACCAAAACATCCATATTTTTTGAACTTATGATGCACATGGATGCAAACACTCGATATATATATATATATATATTTTCATCTATGAATATTATCATGTGATGATGATGTTTTACAAATTATGCAAATGTCTATCTAATACAATATTGGCTACTGTATCAGTTAACACATTCATTCGTCTAGGAATATGCTGATATGTGATGTAATCAAAATTCTGTTCTAATAAACGAACATGTAAATACAACCTTAATATTTGAGGATTTCTAACTGATTAATGCCCATTAAGCTGAAGAACAACAAGCTGAGACTCTAGGTTAACAATCAATGCACGAATGTCGAGAGCAATGGCCTCGGTTAAGAGTTCAATGACAACACTGTATTCAATGACATTGTTTGTGGTTTGTCCTAAACAAATACCTTGAAGGTATATCAACTCACCATTAGGATTATAAATCACCCAGGTTGCAGAAGATAGGTTTCGAGTACTACGGGAGGCACCATCCGCGAAACCAACATAAGGAGTGACAAACATCTACACAATAAGAAATGACACAATAAGCAAGAAAACCGCTCGCAAAGCACACCAAGCCAAAAATGTACAAAAATGAAAAAACACCTATGTACAAAATAAAAATGCACGAGAAACTCATGCATAATATTTTTTGAGATACAACCCATTTCTAGGCTTATCCAAAGGATAACCTTCATAATCAATTAGCTCATAAGCCCCGTTCTCCAAAACGCGTTTAACAATATAGGGTCCATGCCACATGGGTTGGAATTTTCTTGCCCCCAGCTTAACGTGAGCCTGGTTGTACAGGAGGACGAGGTATCCTTCTACAAAGGAACGAGGGGAAACTGATTGGTCAAAATGAGCTTTGACCAAATTTTTCCATGCTTCTATGACAAGAGCAACAAAGCGGTGAGTTTCATCAAGCCTCTCAAAATATAGAAGATGCTCTTCTTCTGGCGAAGTATTAGGTGGAAATTCAACAGCTATCCTGAGAGAAGGGATTTCACATTCAATCAGAAGGGTAGCTTCCAAACCATAGACAAGCTGAAATCGAGTGAATCCGGTCACATCCTTAACTGAGGTTCGGTAAGCCCAGAGAGCTTAAAACAACATGAGATTCCAATTCGACTTGTGCCTCCCAATTGTACGTTAAAGCATAGTGACTAGAACTTTGTTCACGGCTTCAACCTGGCCATTGGCCTGAGGGTAGTACGATGTTGAGCTTTCATGATGGAGACCCAACTTAGAAGTCAACTCAGCCATCATGTAATGACAAAAATGACAACCATGATCGATAATAATGGCTTGAGGGACACCAAAGCTGGTAATGACATGATTGAACAGAAATTGTGTGGCTGTCTTACTGTCAGATGTAAGTGTAGGCATTTCTTCGACCCATTTTGTGAAGTAGTCAAAGAATACAATAATATAAGCATGCCCCCTGGCCGAGTGAGGGTTACACATCACAAAATCGATGCCCCACTTCGCAAAGGGACCAACGATAATGAAATGATGGGGGTATGTGGGTGGTGCATGCATCTTGCGCTGATAAGTATGGCAATCATGACATTTACGGACAAAAAAAATGAAGTATTTAAAGATAGTAGGCCATAAATAGCCAGCAGGAAGAATCCTCTGTGCAGTAGCATATCCAGACATGTGACTGCCACAGGCGCCAGAGTGGCAATCATTGACGACCTTTTCAGCCTCCTCGAGAGTCAAACACTGGCGGAGAAAAAAATCAACTCCGATGTGGTAGAGAGTATCTCCGACTATGCGATAAGGTTACAAACGATGGAGGATGCATCGACAAGCATCCTTCGTCAACTCATATAAGAAGGTGGAAGTCTCAATATATATGATGATATCACCGTACCAAGGATCGAGGGTGCTAATGAGAAAAAATGTGTCGTCCAGAATGCGTTCCTCGGAACCAGATGGAATAGAATCAGAAAGGAGAGAGAAAATCAAATCGGCAAAAACCAATGATTTCTTTGATTTGGTGGTAGTGAACTCCAAATCAAACTCTTGGAGGATCACAATCCACTTTGAGTATTTTCCCCCCAGCGATTGACGAGTCAATATGTAAGTCATGTGGTTGCAATAAAAAATCATGGCTACTGTGCGCAACAGAATATAATGACGAAAACTTTGAACAACTTGAATAGTAGCCAACACCAACTTCTCGACATGCGTGTAACGAGTGTCGGTATCGAGAAGATTTTGACTCAAATAGTAAATGACGTGTTCATCACCATCATCGTCGTCTTGCACCAGAACTATGGCAATAGTGCTAAACGCGGCAACCAAATAGAGGGAGTAATCGCGATGACAATTGGGAGGACACAACAGAGGAGCATTGATAAGAAATGTCTTCAGTGCATCGAAGGATTTTTGGGCGATCTCATCACAGAGGAACGGGACAAATTGCTTAATTAATCATGTAAATCCTTTGGCTACTTCAACGTAGTTAGGTATAAAACGATGTAGGAAATTAGCTTTCCCTTATAGACTCTGTAGCTGATGTAAGGAGGAAAGAGAGGGGAGATTAACAATAGCTTCGACTTTGAGGGGATCGAGACGAATTCTGTTTTTAGAGATGATAAACCCTAAGATCCTATCAGAATCAACGCAGAGGATGCACTTATGCGGATTGAGCCGAATATTATAGCATCGACAACGAATAAATATTTGACGGAGATGATCTGGGTGGTCTTTACACTTAGCCGAATGAGCTGGAAGGTCATTGAGGTAAGGTTGAACAATGCACTTGATATCATGGAAAGCATATGAAATTTCTCTTTGAAATGTAGCTCAACATTTTTAAGACCAAAAGGGAGCTTCTTATAGGCGAAGGTACCCCAAGGATAGATAAAGGCAGTCTTGTGTTGATTGATCGGAAGAATATTAATCTGGTTGTACCCAGAAAACCAATCCATAAGGGAAAAGATCTCACTCCCAGCACATTCATCAATGATCTAGTCAATAAATGGAGTGGGATAATTATCCTTAGGGCAAGCACGGTTGATATCATGGTAATCGACACAGACATGAATAGTACCCTACTTCTTATCCATAGGAACAATATTAGAAACCCATTTTGTCAAGGGAATCGGATAAATGAAGCCAACTTTAAGAAAATTTTCAACTTCTCCCTTAATGGCGACCACATTTCTAGGGTGCATGGGATGAAGATGCTGGCAAATAGGCTTCACACCAGGATAAGTAGAAATTTTAAGCACCACTATACTCAGATCGATGCGAAGCATTTCTTCATAAGACCAAGTGAAAACGTTGCGAAACTCGCGGAAGAGACTAGTATAGACCTCGATCTCATTAGGAGAACATGTCACCCCAATGTGGATGTTCTCGACAACCCCCGATTTGAAAAATATGTCGATAGGCATAGTTTGCGTGATGTTCCCCAATTTATCTTCCACAAAGACTTCGTGTGTCAAGATGGGCATTTGAAGCGGATGAGAAGGAACTTGGGAAGCAAACTTCTGAAGAAAAGTAGACATGGCCCCAAGGCCAAACATGAAAGAGGAACGATTATGACTATCATCCCAAGGAGGATCCTCAAGAGACATAGTTTCCACGATGGCCTCATCAGTGGGAAATATCTCGTTTAAGGGATCGGGCGAATCCGAAGCGCCGAGCCAAGGGGATTGAGAATACGTGTCAAGAGACATATTAAAAGGAGCATGATCAGAGGGAGGAGGAGCCGAAGCCAAAAATGAGTTCACAATAATCAATTTCTATTGGGCTTAACAGCATCGAGTCCCAAATGAATCAATCTCCTCAGGCGAAGGGATGACCCACAGATCAGAAGACCTGGAGATCATTTTAACCTGAGCAGTGTCGGGTGGAGGAAGAGGAAAATTACCCATGAGGGTAGGATATTTGAAAAGTGTTGGGTGGAGGAAGAGGAAAATTACCCATGAGGGTAGGATATTTGAAAAGACCCGACCTTATGCTCTCATAAGGCGTAGGAATATGATCTACATAGTGGAAGTTGCTCTCGGAAGACGAAGAAGTGAAAAAGGTCAACTGATCGATATTGATGATCTTTCCTTTGTGCATAAATCGAAGAACACAAAAGAGAGTGGACGGAACACACAACATGGCATGAGTCCAAATGCGACCAAGGAGAAGATTGTATTTGAGCTTGGCTTCAATGATTTAAACCTCAACGTTAACTGTTTTCTCTTCTAAATTAATGGGTAAACTAGCGAGAACCCCAAGAGGGAAAGATTCTCTTCCATCAAAAGCTTCTAAATCATTTGGAGATGAATTGAGGGCTAGAGAACCGATGGCTTTCCAGCAAGCAGAAGACATGACGCACGTAGATGCACCCTCGTCCATGACTGCTCGGTGGATATTATTTCCATTAATCCCAACTTGGATGATCAGTGCAAGCTAGTGAGGGAGACATGGGATGAAATTTTCCAAATCGAAAGTGGTAAGGCTAGAATCGGCGGGATCAACCCCTCCGATGGCAGATAAAAAAGCCTTCCGTTGTGAATGACAACTCTGAAGCACTTCCAATGTAGACATGGCAGATGGTGCCTGAGACAAATCCTCAACAATATTGTAATTTTGAGCAGAATGGGTGTTAGGATTGTAGGAAGAATTACGGAGTACACCTTTGGAAGGTGGCCATACAACGGGCTCAGTATTGGGCCTTTCAATCTGAGGAGGGCCAAAAGCAGGCGGGGGAGGAGGACCATCAGCGATTTCCTACCCTGCTGCCTGACGCGGTTCAGTATAGTATTTCAATCGGGTAGCAACAGAGACAAATGCAAGCCCGTTCATTATGAAAACCTGAGATCCAAATGGGGTGGATGTTAGAATTTACCACATAAATACAATATTTACCAAGAGGAACAATAACCATGAAAAGAGCCAAAAAAAAATCATTAACATAAACACATGTGTTTATCCAGGAAAAGCCCAAATCTGGGGCAAAACCCAACCAATGAAATTTCATTAAGCATTGGCCAAAACCATGGCTAATTCGGCCAAGTGAGCCTTCAGCGCTCACCTCTAGGCCTTGCATTACAATGAAGTATTCCCAGCCTTTTATAGGCTCCATTACATGCAATACCATGGGATGAAAACCATGGGTGCACAATATCATGTGCCCCAAAACCACTACTATTTACCCTAGTCAATATTGACTCTATCCCGAGTCAAGTTTACCTAAAAATTCCCCGCCTTAAACTTGAATTGGGGATTATTGACTAAATCCAGCCAAAAATGCTAAGTGATACAACCCCGCTCACACTAGCTCTTCCCCCCTCAAATTTTTACCTAGGGTAATTGTTAATTTGGCATCCCCCCCTATCACCTAGGTCTAACCCATAATTTACTAGTGATTACACAGGGGTACGCATGCCATACCAGGTCTTACAGCAATATGCCCATTTACATGTAATAGTTAACTCTATTATAATAAATTTGTTTTTTTTGTTTCATTGTTACTGTCTTTGCACATATGAAATCAATGTCCATATAAAAAGAACCCATCTACCAGATTACATGGGTCATCAGCCTCTATAACCGCCAGTCCTTTAGAAGTTCTCTTCAAATACATGGTTCATCAATTAATCAATCCACATGCAAATATCCTCTCTCACTTTAACAAGCTCTCTTTGATGTAACCATCCTCTTGTCTCTCATGGACCTCTCACAACTCATTTTCCATGCTGCTCATTTCTTACGTTGAACCTTCCACAAGCCATTCTTGGCACGATTTAAAAAACATGATATGGCACTGAATACCACATTCATCATGGTCCATTCCTTCAGAAACGTATGTGAGCATTTTATTCCTCCCTGCTATTGAAACCACACTCCACCACTCATTCCTATTGTGTTCCAGGTGTGCTACCACTACATTGCTACTCGAGTGTGTTTCGATGGCCTACATTTGGCCCTCCAATGCCACACCTAGCATCAAGAACCTGATCCTCAGGCATCATGCTCAGTAGATAATTCCCTCCTCATGCACACACGTCCCTGCAACGTTCTGCACAGCCCAAACAATGGCTTACGTTTTTTTTTCAACAACTTCATTCTGCCGCACTCAAAATCATCCACTTGTATCAGACTGCCATGCCTCAGGGAAGGCCTCATCGTCCTGGATGCCCATACACACAGCCATCACCATAAGTAGGTAGCCTCATGTTCAAATGAGACTCTCGATATAATTTGACCACTGCTCCATTATCGCCCTATTAACACCACGAGAAGTGACCTCAGGTGAAGTGGCTTGCAATGTAAGCCTTTGAAATTTCTCCTCCACAGGGGCTTGGTACTTTTGTTAGATTCAACAGGCATAAGGAATTTTGGAATGAATGCACATACTTGCATGTTGGGACTTCCGCCTCTCTCCACGAATTCTTGCTCTCCTGCTACGACTTCCACTGCGACCTTAGAAGTAGCTCTCGCGAGATTTCTCAGCCTGATCACATTAATCACTGCTTCCTGGGACTTTAACAACACCTTATACACCTTCCCCTGAACAGGCTCTACGTCGATCAGATAATTTCTGGATACATTTAGGCTCCATTTGTTATACCACGACCCAATAGCGCAAAAAATGACACTAGTGCCTTCATATTCTCGTCATTATGAACAGACCTGAGCCTCAAATCAAACTCATCTTCACTCTAAAACACACGAGGGTAACAAATATCTACATTTTCTGCTCATCTTTATCTGAAAAAATGTGTGCATGGCTTCCAGTAGCCTCGAAACGTTGATCAGGACTACTGCTAGAGTCCGACATTTACGTTTGTTGACCATCAAATCTGCTAGATCTCATAAAATTACTCTCTTTCCCTAATGATTTAATGACCTTGGTTAATAAAATGATCCACGATCCTGCAAGTATCCTTAAATCAGGCTCTGACACCAATTGTTAGAATTTACCACAGAAATACAATATTTACCGAGAGGAAAAATAACCATGAAAAGAGCTAGCAAAAAATCATTAACATAAACACATGTGTTTATTCGAGAAAAGCCCAAATCCTGGGCAAAACCCAACCAATGAAATTTCATTAAGAATTGGCCAAAACCCTGGCTAATCCGGCCAAGTGAGCCTTTAGCGCTCACCTCTAGGCCTTGCATTACAATGAAGTATTCCCAGCCTTTTATAGGCTCCATTACATGCAATACCATGGGCTTAAAACCATGGGTGCATAATACCATGTGCCCCAAAACCACTACTATTTACCCTAGTCAATATTGACTCTATCTCGAGTCAAGTTTACCTAACAGCGGAGGACTGAGGTTGCTCCACCAGTTGAGTTTGCTGTGATGGGAAGGTTCTTTAAGAACAATTAGAGTGCCTTGGGTGCCTTTGAGCAGTGGACTCACCTCAGCCCGTCATTGAAGGTCCTTGGTGTAATGCTCTTCGTCAAAATCAGAAAGGATACTTCAGGTTTCATTGTGAACCATCATTAGCACGAGGTTTCTGAGAATATTGTTTTGGGGTATCAAATTTGGCCTTACCTTTACCCTTCTTCTTACCCTTAGAAGTTTTATCCACCAGATTGGACTAGACGACATTCACTTCTTCGGTTTTACCAGAATTCGAAGATGGCTGAGAAGCAATATCATTGGAAGGAGTAGATTTTTGCTTCGTAGAATTTGGAGAAGACTTCCAAGAATTCTGAGACACAGAACCTATGATGTCGTTGACGGATGGCGTCGCCAGTGCTTTGGAAGTTCTAGGTCAAGGGGCATCATGAAAGAGTTCGTACAATGTGTCGGACTAAGGGTACACGAGATCAAGGTATTGAGCACGAGCTATGGCTTGATCCTTAGTAACACATGCCCCCATACCAATTTCCTTAGCAATCAGAGCAACGAAGGAGGTAGGAACCAATCAGTTAGAAGTTGATCAGGAATCTCAAACTTGATCAAACGATGATGTCACCTCCATTCATGAATATGATCAGAGATATGAGTAGCTCGATATTTTTTCAAGGATGTGAGGATGTGCATCCCAGTTTCATACCGAACTGAAAACTGAAAGTGCCTGAGAAATTCCATGGCCAGAGAGTTGAAATCTCGGAAGACATCGCGTGAGAGTTCAATGTACCACTTGGCAGCGACACCAGTGAGAGTCCTTTGGAAAATATGGAATTTAATAGAATCTTCCACCCAAGAGTTAGAGGAAAACCAAAGATGGTATGTCATAACGTGTGCTTGGGGGTCTTCTCTAGAATTTCCTTCAAATTTGGGACAATCGCCAGGAATTTTGGTCGGAACTGGAGGCCAATATGGATTATGAAGGATATGATCATTCGTCAACTTCGACACATCGAGTAGTTCCAACATAGCAAGGAAAGGTAATTGTGGATTGAAAGGCATTGCAGGTCATTGATAAAGACAAGTATTAGGATTACACCCAGGCTGAGAGAAATTTTGACCCCATATGTTTTTTCCCAGAGAATTTTGTCCATAAGGATTATAAGGATAATAGTTCTGCCCATACATGAGTTTAGGACCAGGATATTGATTCTGAGCATACCACTGAGGTCCTGTTTGAGCAACATGTGGATTTTGCTACGGAATGTAAGCAGTGCCTTGAGGTGCATTATATAACACTTGAGTTTGACCTTCAGGAAGATACGTGGTTCCCTGAGATGCACTGTATACCATCTGGGATTGACCTTGAGGAATGTAAGTAGCACCTTGGGGCGCACTATATACCACCTGAGATTGACCTTGGGGAATGTAAGTGGTGCCTTGAGGCTGAACGGGTTGCCCCTATGGTGCAGGTTGACCTGGATACAGTGGTTGGATAGGTTATCCCTACGGAGCAGGTTGGCCTGGATGCTGTGGTTGGACAGGCTATCCCTGCAGAGCAAGTTGGCATGTATGCTGAGAGCCACCAGGTTTCCCTTATGGAAAAGGTTGGCCCAATGGTTGGGATGGGCCAGGTTTCCCTTATGGAAAAGGTTGGCCCAATGGTTGGGATGGGCCAGGTTTCCCTTGAAGACTAGGTTGATTGGACGCAGGATCGAAGGGTTTTCCTTGTTGTACAAAAGTTTGGCCTTGATGAATGTAAGGTTGGTGTTGTTGCACAAAAGATTGTCCCTATTGTGGATATATTTTCCCACCGGGAACATAAGATGCTCCCTGTTGAACATAAGGTTAACCAGCAGGACCGTAGGGTTGTCCTTGTTGGACCAAAAGTTGTCCCTGTAAGGGTTGTCCTTGCAGACCATAAGGTTGTCCTTGTAGACCATAGGGTTTTCCCTGTTGGACCAAGGTTGTCCCTGTAATGGTTGTCCTTATGGACCATAGGGTTCCTAGTTGGTACGTGAACTGATTGGGGTCAATCAGAGGCAACTAGATGGGATTTCCGTACTCGTCATAATAATGTGGAGGATTAATAGAATTTTTTGGCTGCTGAGAACCTTGAGGGGCGTAATTCTACTGCTGAATGGCCAACAGGTACTGATCTAATTTCAAACCTCTAGGAATCAAAGTAGAAGCAATGGGCGCATTTCTAGTAGGTTGGGTTCCTGAAACATGAGGCTGTGATCCACTCATGGTGGGCCAAACAAGTATCATGGGATTGATTAAAATGGACCTATGAACAGCAGAAGAAAACGAAGATGACTGAGTTGTACTAACAACCAGTGCGGATGAAGCCACACAAACAGTGGGCCGGACAAGAACAGATGTAACATTCGTCGACGACATGGGAGTCGAGGGTGATGCCCTCGATATCGAGACAGACGCTCTTCCTGAGGGAGTCAATGTATTCAACCATATCAGGTTTTGATATAACGATGCAATGCCAAAAATGATCTGACCCAATGTACGATAGCCGCGTGGGAGAGATATCGGCTGTGAGGAAGATTGACTCGAGACATAAGAAAAATTCTCCAAAGGGAGATGACGATCTCCTGTAGAAACATAAAGCTCTTCACTACTGATGAGACTCGAAGAATCCATGTCAGATGAAGCCATGTTATTGTTGAAAAGGTGACGAGCAGTGGTAAGTAAAGCAGTGGCAAGTAAAGATGGTTCCGAAGTAAGAGGAGGAAACTCTTCCTCGTTTCCAAAATGAGACCAAGCATCCTGAGGTTTCCAATTGATATCAAATGGTTCTTCGAGAGGAGATAGGGTAGCGAGAGGTAAGATACTCAGAAGAATATATTGCTAAAAATCTATAGACCTAGTAGGCTGAGATGCTCTCGACAAAACTTCAGGAGAAGGATCGCCACTAGGAGGCAATGAAGAGGACGATGAAACTGGTGGTTCTGCCATCATGACTTTGTCTCAAAATAGGAGGGAACTGAGATGACCAATTCGAGGCTTCGAGATCAAACGCTAAGGAATTACTTAAGAACAAGACAAGAAAATATCTTTAATGGGGATGTGGTAGTAGACAATTAATTTTATGACAATGAAACAAATCTCTGTCGTTTCATGTTTTAAGAGTCGAGTAACAGGAAAAAGATGACTCTAGTCACTTTCATGTTGAACGAGCGTAAAAGGACAAGTGCTCGATGATCTTTTTAATTTTAGGGAGTCACGAAAATATCAAAATGACTACTCAGGAAATCTAAGCAAGAGGGTGTACCAAGTTTCCGTGGACTGCAATATACACCTTGGTAATCAAATGAAAGAGAAATGACCAAGGACTTAACGTATGTGTAGGCAGTCTCCCCGAATGCTATGTTCGGTGTATCGCAATTACAGGGTGGCAGACTCAGCTTATTATGGATAAAGGATTGTAACCTATGAGGGTCCCCCTTTATATAATCGACGGTACGGGGAGCACAAGTCCATGCTAGCACTGTCTAATGCCAGATAATGTCATTAGCCTAGACCTCTACTAGGTTTAACGACGCCAGAACATGTCACTAGCCTAGACCTCTAAATATATGCATTAGGTTTCAATGCTTCCTTAGGTTGATTGAATTCATTTTAAAGTTGATCTTGAATTAATGTTGCGATTTCAAGGCCTTACCGAATGTAATCTCGAATCCTATGCAAAATAAAATCATCCAATTCAATGAATGCTAGCTAAGAGGGGGATAGTAGTCTATAACAAGGCAACAATCATTCGAATACAAGAAGAATTTCACTAATGCATCTAAGAAAACCAAATTAGAAAACGAAAATCTCTTTCCTTGTTCACTAAAATCTACTAATGCAAAAGAATGCTTTTCATTTTCAAACTAAGAGAAAGAATGCAAATTTTGTCTTTTTAGATGAATGAGAAGAAAAATGCATTATTGCACTAAAAAGAAAAATAGACACCAGTTTTGAGCAATTCAAATGTAACGATCTAAAGCAAAGAGATCAACCCAATACAAACATCAAACAAACTAAAAAAAAATATGCACTCCTTAAGGAAAAAGAGGGCTTTCGAACTGATTCAATGAGCAATGTAATCTA
The DNA here is from genome assembly GCA_034641835.2 of Pinus albicaulis. NCBI lineage: Eukaryota > Viridiplantae > Streptophyta > Pinopsida > Pinales > Pinaceae > Pinus > Pinus albicaulis. The sequence continues at coordinate 606,517,250 of CM076582.1, forward strand.
TGCTCAAGGTGACAGATGGAGAGCTAAATGAAAACAAAGGTGATCATTCAAAAACCAAATGATAGGAAGAAATGAAAGAAAAGCTAAAACAATTAGTCAACAAATTGAAAATATGAAGACCAATCTGACTCAAACCCAACTCAAAAGGCTCAGTGAGGAGGAAGCCGAAAAGGTGGCAAAAGGCACCTAGAAACCCTAGGATGACAAAATACACTGACCAAATGAGGGACAAACTGCTGAGTAGGATGAGACAAGAGAGTGAAAACAATTCCAATAGACTAATTGAAAGATGAAAATCCAACCTAGAGGCAAGAGAAACTGAAAAAAATTAGGAAAAAGGCTAAAATTTTAACCTACATGATTCAACATGTCAGTCTAGATGTAATCCATGCTAAACAGAGGTTGGCACACCTGTGACAAAAGAAACATGTGCCAATTGGCATGATTGTTCAAGAAATAGCACCGCCAAGCTAGAAAACCATGGAAAAAATTAAAAAACCACTAAGCAGAGGTCAAACTTGACACTTTGGGACTGAATAGGATGGCTGAAAATAGTCAAGAAGGAAAAAAAAAGCAGAAAAATTATAAAATGACCAAAGTTAACATGACAATCCGAACACTAGACGAACAAAGATAGACGAGAAGCACACTGATCCCCAGTATGGTTGCCAACTTGTTGTGCAGGTAAAGCCCCTCTGCAGACAAAGGCGGTCCCTCTAGCCCTAGAGTGGGTCTAGCAATAAGGGAACAAGCTAGATTTTTCAGACTCCTAGATTACAAATGAAAACGAGTTAGGATAGATGGCCTACCTTGGTCCAGCACTTTTGTTGTTGTTTGTAGCAACAATCCATTGATACTCGTCCTCACATGTCGCGGCCTTTCAATGGTAATGTCAATGTACGTGCACAAGGATCAAGTGAATGGTGAAAACATACGAAAACATATTTTCATTCACAGCTATTCGATTGGTCAAGGAGAATCAAACATTTTTCATATTATTGAACACAAAATTGGAACCAAAAAACCAGTCTTGTATTAAAAATATAGAAAATAATTTTATAACCAAAAAGCCTTGACGTTGTAGCCTCCTTCGAAGGGTTCAGTCAAACATGTCTCAAGTATTCACCGAGGATTGGACTTGGCTAGGAAATGGGCCTAAACTCTCTCTCGACAATGGATTCCTCTCTGCTTTATTATCACACTAACTTATAGTAAGGATTGTTCAGCTAGTTGAAACCATGTGAGAAGGATGTATTTATAGGAGAAGAGGAGGTGGTTTGGGATCCTCATAAGGTGGAAGGGAGGCCTTATCCTTTGGGGAGTGGCTAAAATGTAGGAAAAAAGAAGCCAAAGGAAGGAATTTGACGTTATTCAGTCGAACAAAGCATGATGACTCTGCTCACGAAGTGGTTGGGTATGGAAACTTCATTTCTATTTTAAAAAACTTTCCAAAAACAACTCGACGTGGGCAACCGACCGAGACAGAGCGCCAATGGGCGCGAGGCCTAGTGTTAATTTCTCTATGGGCACAAGGCCATTGCTACCTATCAGCGCCTACCCAAAATCATATGTTTTGAGAGCTTGCTCCAGGAATGATCAACAGAGGAAATTTTCTTCACAAGCCAAGGGATGCAATGATTCTTTTTGCAAGGTATGACAATACACAGAAGTCACTGAAATGGTCCTCCAATGTTCGAGATGGGAATAACAGGGATGGTGAAAAAATATTTTGTAACATAGTATTGGTTTGGTGGACCATTGTTCGTTGAATAAAGAAGTGCATTCAAAATATTGGTTGATGCAATTGGCTACAGGGACCAAGAGAAGAGTTCATCACTGGGTGAGATATTGTGTATTTGTTTTGAATGGATGTATGCCTACATCAACACATCTAAATGTGCTTCCTTTGGGTTCATATAGTATGATTATTTTCATGGATTGGATATTCATTCACAGGACTAAGGTGGAATATTATGGCAAGGATATTGAGTGCTTGGATGATGATGGAGAAAATAGAGCCTTGTGGGGAAAGAAGAATCCTACATTGGTGATAATGGTTACAACTATGCAAGAAAAGTGCAATTGCAAGAAATAATGTTTATTTTTTGTAGTGCATGTTTCTAATAATAAGGGAAAGGAAATTGAGGATGAGTAATACCTGAAGAATTATCATGTCTTGCAACAGTTTCAGGATGTGTTTCCTGCAAATATTCTAGAGCTACCGCCTCAGAAGGAAGTGAATTTTTCTATTGAGTTGATGTCAGGAGCAACACTAGCATTTAAGGAACTGTACAGGATGAGTACCCTGGAGTCGTTGGAGTTGAAGTTACAACTTAAAGAGATTCTTTATAAGGGATAAATAAGGCCAAGTGTAACTCCTTGAGGTGCACTTGTGTTGTTTGTAATGAGGAAGGATGGTACTCTCAAATTGTGCATTGATTACAGACAATTGAATAAGGTGAATATCAAGAATAGGTACCCATTATTGTGGATTGATGATTTTTTTGATCGGCTGAAGGGAGAAAAAATAATCTCAAAGATTGATTTGAGATAAGGAAATCATCATGTGTGCATCAAAAAATAAGACATCTACAAGAATGCATTTCGCATGAGGTATGGGCACTATGAGTTTGTGGTGGTTTATTTTGGTACCATAAATGCTCGAGCCACTTTCATGTGTTTGATTAAAAGTGTGTTGTGCCCTTATATGGATAATTTTGTGATAGTATTTGTTGATGATATATTGGTTTATTCAAAGAATGAGGAGGATCATGTAGAGAACCTGGCAACAGTTTTGAGATTATTGAGAAAGAATAAGTTTTATGCCAAATTCAGCAAGTGAATTTTATTTTAGTCTTAGATTCATTACTTGGGATGTGTTGTTTCCAAGGAAACAATAGGAGTGGATACATAAAATATTAAAGCTATCATGAAGTGGAAAACTCCTAGGAATGTGGATGAGGTCATATCACTATGGGACTCACAGGTTATTACAGGTCATCAAGAACTTTTCCAAGATTGGTTATCTTATTAAATCAAGTTTGTAGAGAAAAGGAAAGAAGTTTGAATGGAATAAGGAGTGTGTAGCTAGTTTTGAGTAGTTGAATAATTTTCTTAAAAATGCTCCTGTTTTGAAGATTAAAGATACCGATAAGGATTTTTTTATTTGTACAGATGCTTGCAAGGAAGGACTTGGTGGAGTCCTAACGCAGGAAGGGTTGGTAGTTTGTTATGAATTAAGGAATTTGAATGAGCACGAGTAGAAATATGCGACTCGTGATCTTGATTTGGAAGCTATCATTCAAGTGCTGAAGATGTGGAGACATTATCTCCTTGGTAGGAGGTTTGTTCAAATGAGTGATCACAAAAAAAATAAGGTATTTGTTTGACCAACCTAATTTAAATGCAAGGAAATCTATATGGTTGGCTACCCTCAATGAGTTTGACTTTTAGATTAGGTACATTAAGGGAAAGGAGAAGAGAGTTGTAGATGCTCTTTGTAGGAGAGTGTAGGTAAATCATATTTCAGTTGTGAGATTTTATGGGGCATATTTGCAGGATTAGAACTTGCATGCAGGGAAGCATGATGAGAGGTACTAGTAGTTGAAGAAGAGATTGCAAAAACAGGGTGAAGGTGATAATGATGATGAGTATCACCTCACAATAGATGGCTCAATGGTAATATTGAGGAGGATTTATGTGCCAGATAATAGTGAGTTGAAGAAAATCATCTTGAGGGAGTTTCATGTCAAGCCATATTTAGGCCACCCAGGTTACCAAAAGAATTTGACAGTTGTTAAGAAGTTCTATTATTGGATGAAATTGAAGAAGGGAGTGGTTGAGTTTGTTATAAGAGGCTTGGACTATCAATAGGTGAAAGTTTAATGAAAGCATCCAGCTGGTTTGTTGTATCCTATTTTGATTATGGAATGGAAATGGGAGTTCATTTCTGTGGACTTCATTACAGGATTATAAGCTAGGACATCAAGGAAACATGATTCCATCATGGTTGTGGAATATAGGGCAGAAAGGTATCTCACTTCATTGCAATAAAGTCTACAAATTCAGCTAGTGAGGGAGCTCATATATTCATCAGGGAGATAGTGAGGTTACATGGATTTCCCAAGAAGATTGTACTAGATAGAGATGCCAAATACACTTCCAAGTTTTGGAAGGATTTATTTTCAAGCTTGGGGAAAAAGTTAGTTTGCAATAAAACTTATCATATGTAGACAGATGGAAAAAAAAATAATGTTAACATGATCCTTGAGGATAGTTTGAGGATGTATGTCATGCATCAACAAAGGAAGTGGGAGGATTATCTTCCACTGGTAGAGTTTACATATAATAATGGGTACCATGAATCCTTGAATATGAGTCCATTTGAGGCTCTCTACGAGAGGACTTGTAATACTCCTATCAACTGGAGTGATATAGTGAATAGGGTGTTGATTGGACTAGATATGTTGATTGAGATGGAGCATGAGATGCAGGTTATTAGCATTAGAGAACTTTTGAGGTCTAAAATGGGCCTCCTAAGAAAAATGTACAACCAACATAAAATTTATAAGAACCAATAGGATTCAATATGATGGTGTCAATCATGGGGGATGATTCACCATTTTTGGGCTAAAAAAGTAAAAATATTAAAAAATATTAAAATAATAAAACTACTTTTTCAACTAGTATTTTAAACTTATCTCCCTAAGATTTTACTGAAATTTCAAGCATGAGTACTCGTTGGATGCAAAATTTAATTCCTTATCCAAGGATTACCCATGTTTCATACTTTCGATGGACCCTACTACACGAAAAAATAGAAATACATGAAAAAACGTGATTGCATTCACGTTTTTCAAGTATTTCTCATTTTTCGTGTAGCAGGGTCCATTGAAGGTATGAAATATGGGTATTCCTTGGATGTGGAATCAAATTCTACATCCAACGATTGTTCCCACTCGAAATTTGAGTAAACCCATAGGGAGATAAGTTTAAAATACGAGTTGAAAAAGTAGTTTTTTCTTTTTTACCTCCAAAATTTGATGATGTATTCTAATATTATTTTTTTATTTCCCCTAGTATTTTATAATTTCCTTAGGAGGCCCATTTTATACCTCAAAATTCCCCTAATGAAGGAATGTTAAGGTAGCATAGGACATGCATAAAAGTTATATCGATCAACATAGAGCATTCAAAGAGTTTTAGGTTGGGGAGCATGTGTACTTGTGCATCTAGCCTAAGAGGAGCTCTTTGAGGGTTGGGTCATGTGCCAAGTTGGCACCTCAGTATTGTGAGCCTTTTGAGATCCTTGAGAGGATTGGACCAGTGGCATACAGACTTGCATTACCACCAACACTGAAATTCCATGATTTATTCCATGTTTAATTGCTTAAGAGATATGTACAAGATGTTGATCATATGATTGATTGGTTTTTATTATAGGTGGAACCAATGGGAGAATTCCAACTAGAGACACAATGCATCCTACAGTGGAAACAACCCATGCTCCAGAACCAAGTAATAGAGAAAGTTAAAGTGCATTGGAAACACTTTGGGCCTAATGAAAATTCCAACTAGAGCCACAATGCATCCTATAGTGGAAACAACCCATGCTCTGGAACTGAGTAATAGAGAAAGTTAAAGTGCATTGGAAACACTTTGGGCCTAATGAAGCTACATGCGAGATTATTGATCAGGTGTGGGAATTATATCCTTCCGTATTTTATTGTTGAGAAAATATGTTTGGTATATGTGTTTTGGTTATATATTTTCCCATGTAAATAAAATTAGACCAAGGTCACGGGACACATATTCCAAGCTGAATGATGGGAAAAACTTGTAGTGGGAATCACTTGTACTTTATTAATGGCTATGGAAATTGGGAAAGGAATTAGAAAAGGAAAAGAGGCAATAAATGGAATTTAATTAAGGAAATAAATAAAAATAGGAGAAAATGAAGGTGAAGAGATACAAATATTCATGCAAGGAAAACGAAGGAAAATGAAGGAATTTGAGGAAAAAAAAGCAAAAGAAATAAAAGAGGGGAGAAATCATTATAGCTTTCTTCCACACTCTTTACACAATGATACAATCTTACAAACTTATAGCATTCTTGGAGCATCCTAGAATTCACTTGGACTTAGAGAGAAGCAAGAAAGGAAACCCATGGGAAGCGAAGAATAAATTTTGAAGAGAAGCTACAACAGGTGGACATTGCAGGTAATAGGTTGCATGCACGATTCCATTGTTGAGATTTGGATGCATGGAATTTTCATTTGATTATTTGGTCTCTTTTTTTTTCATTGAATTTGGATTTTCCTAGATTGATAATGGTTTCAACCTTGCCTTTCCATTTCCTAGATAGCTATGGTGTAGTGGGTTATTTGTTTTGGTTTAAGCTTTGGATGGTTGATAGACTTTGGATCCTCGTGAGGTGGTCTCAGGAAAATTCCCAAGGTTCAAGGGTGGAGATGGGATCTCTCCTGGAACTCTTGATGAAAAGGTGGAGACAAGAAAAGTCCTTTGGGTATAATGAAGAAAGTTAGAGGCATCCAAGCTTGTTTTGGTATTAGTGATTTATGGACCAGTTTAGGTTGAAATAATTGTGGCTAAGGGTTGAGGTGGATTGGCCTTAGTAAGCCCTGGTGCTTAGGGGTAAAATGATTGGGTGGTAGCTGATGTAAATCCCTCTCAGGGCTTCCTGGTGCCCGAGGCAAACAATCATATTAGTTGTATAGTTACAAAGACATTGCAAACATGTTTATACTAATGCATAATCGACGAAGTGAGATATTGAAAGATTACCTCTTTGTAAACAACAGATCTATTGGAGAGCACTAAACAGCGTGGATAAATTCCTTCCTCACCGTTTCCAAGTCTAGATCCCGCAAACAAACAAAGCACATGTGTAATATTCACAATGGTATCACTTACTATCAATTAAACAAGAATATAATCAACATTAAACTATGCAAATATGAACAACTTATATCATGCTTCATAGACAAATAAACAATAAATGTGACACTGAAACATCAAATGGATAAAACATATACAGTTCTATTAATATATAAGAAGAAATATTACAACTGTTGGTTTAACCAAGCCTTCCTCAATCTTCTGACTCCTCTCCCTTTCTCTCCTCTATCTCCGAGTGTAATGATACTTGGGCTAAGAGTTCTCAATGAAACTTGCCAATCCTTAAGCCTCACACTCAACAATAAAGCTCTGCTCTACACACGATCAAACCTTCAACCCTTGACCAAGAGCCCAAGCATCCAATTTGTAGGAATTGGGGAGGACAAACCTTGCTAATCTTCTCAATTAGTTCGCATGGGAAAAATCATGATGTTTCCTTGCCTTTACTTGCTTTCACCCTCTATAGGTGTTCAACTTTGTTTAGTAACATCCAATAAGTGGCTTGCATCGCGGGTTGCTGCTCTTGGACTGACTTATTTTTAGAAAAAATAAGAAATGCCAGTCAGTTTCCGCTGGATTTTCCCCTTTTTTCATGAAAACACGGGTAACGCTGCCCCCTTAGGAAAGACAGAGTGTTAAACGAGGCACTAATGCTCACTTTGAATGGCTAGGATCTGTTATAAATCAACTTGGATGTCTTTAGGGTGCGTTACCTTGGGAAAATGGGTCTCTGCCTGGGTCATTTTCTTCCTTCCATGTTTCCTTCTCCTCTGAGTTGATGAGGAGGTCATTTGTCCTATAATAGATTCCCCCTAAAGTGTGAGGTCAGAGGCAAAGATGATGGCCAAAATACTTTATAATATGTGTAGTAGAGCGAGGGGAGTTGGAGGACTGAGGAAAAATTGAAACATCAACATATGTCGGAAATATAAGTATCTATCTTGAGTCAGGGATTCCCATGTTCAATTGCTGTATCAAAATTATTTCTATTAGAAAGAGATATGACCAGTATGTCCATCAATAAGCATAATGTGGAAGATTCTGTCATGACAGTATCAATATGATAAGCTGTCTCCAAAAACAATATTGCAGCTTGGGAGAGAAAACACAGCTAAAATGATGTAAGCATCAACCCAAGGTCTTGGTCATCACTTCACTAAACTGCATATTTCTGCACATGTGAATGAGGGAGTTGTAGTAGAACATGCGAAAATCATCTGGTTACCAGTCAATGATGAAAACTATTAACAGATGCGAGGGTGGCCACCGGTATGGATGATGGTCCCCAAGATGCACAATACAATCTAGCGAGTGTGAATAAAAGGTGTTGATGTCGAAAACTCGAAGAATCATTCGACTGGGAGCCAATGATGAGAACCCCCAATCAAACACAAGGTAACCTACCATTGAGGTCTGCAAGTTCCCGGGTACTGATGTGTTTTTGGATCAACTTCCTAGATAAGCTGTTGAAGTCGATAGGAAGAGATTTGTTGAAAGGTAGGCGCTGAGGTGTCCTACATCAGTTGACAGGAAACAAGAAAATATGATTTTGTTTTGAAGATATTCAAGAGAAAATGGTATTAATTGATAACGACAAATGATTTTTGGCAAATGATGGCTTGGCTGATACAGGAAGCAGTAGATAGCAAGATCTTCTTGAAAAATAGAATGTACAGTAACATGGTACCAGGAAAATTAGGCTTATGAACACAAAAGAGTGTCAGGATTCACCAATGCAGGGGCGTCAATATACGAAGGCTAAACTCATAGAATGGTAGGGTTCGACTAATTGCGAATGAATTTTCTGGGAAGTGCCATGTTCAAGATTTTTTGTTGCCAGATCGACTTTCAAAGCATAACAGAATAAGTATCCACTTTGTCTAAAATTTTCCCCATTTGATTAAGTTTAATGAGTGCAGATGGGTAAACTTGGTGATCTTTTCATATTTAGGAAGTCTGAAAAACATTGTAAAAGACAATTCTAGGGGGGTACCTTTTTCATGTTTGATAACTGGGTGCGACAAAGGGAGAATAGTAAGCCCGACACAGTTCATTTTCCGTAAGTTATTCCATTGAATCCAGATAAAGTGATAAACCTATGTTCAATGGACATCTACCTCATTTTGTTATGAGTACGAGGAGACAGAGTAAAATCAATATTCTTCGTGAAATTTTAACAAGTTAGACGAAGAAAAACTCGAACCTTTCTGTGAAATTTTAATGAGTTTGACGGAGAAAAACTCGGTTACTTTTTATATTTTTTAACGAGTTAGAAAAATATGAAAAACAATGGTTCATAGTTCTTCATCATGGTAGTTTAATGAGCTTAGCAAAGGAAAATTGGGGTTTTTTTCCAGTTCTAAGACCTAGAAAAGTCCCTAAAAATAAGGCTCGCTTCGGGTCGAACACGGTCAAATATGCACATGAACACTAAAAAATGATCAGAGCATCAAGGACTTGAAAAACCAATAATTGCGACAAAGAATAGGGGAACTTTTCCAATTTTAACAGACTAGCTAAGTGAGTCATACCTCCAAAATGTCTATAAGAAGGCAAAAAACCATCATTTTCACTGTTTGAGTGCTGTGAAAGAGCTCTGGAGTGAAAACAGATGTGAAACTTATACTGTCAATTGTGGGCAATCCTTGCAACGATTTTTGATTCCTCAAGTTCCAGGTAAGAGCTTAAGCCTTAATCTAGCTTTCCATTGGTATTTTAATTGTTTTTAAAGGCTGAAAAATGGATTTTTAGCAGGCCCTAAAAAATTTAGACGGGTAACATGGGTGCCTAGTGCTAGGGTCGTGTTACACGCACTGACTGTAAAGGGACAATGTGTTAGCACAACCTGTTCTGCATTGAGGCCCGTGTTAGCCAACCAAAAGAAATTTTAAACATGGTTTTCCCAATCCTGAAGTGTTTCTTCCTAAAACTAATCCACTCGAAACTTGCTTTGTGTAGGTGTGAAGATGTTACCATGAGTATTTGGCGTGAGAGAGAGCACAAACATGAAGAACGTGAAATGGTCACTGATTCAGATACTTTGCTTGTTCTCCGAAGATGAGATTTACTGAAGTATTCCCAACTAGAGATGATGACGGGGCAGGAAAACCTTCTGAATTGGATAATCCAGTAGTGGGATGAGCAGCAGCATGTCTTTCACATCAGGGGTCATGAAATCTTGATTGAGAAGGACGAAATATACTTTCTGACCGTCCTGTCATGCAGAGGACTGATTCCCAATCTGACAGGTTTGAGATTTGATCCCCACACTACTATGGCATTAATCTAGGATCATTGCATGAACAACACTGTGCTCGTAAGCAACCAAATTCCTATACCATGGGTGGCCTTGAGACCAATTAGGTATCTTTTGTGAATGATAGTTCGCTTGGCCGGGACCAAGAGTAAGAACGTGGCCACCAAGGCCCAAGTATTATTGGCACTGGATTGTATGCAACCACATGTTTTTGACTAGTGTGAAGGTGTTTTCCGTCGGGTTTGAGAAGAATTGACAGCATGTAAGACCCAATCCCAACGAGAGTTTGGGTTTGGCACACTGATAGTTTCCTTCATACTAGAGCGGGTGCTCGTCATGAGGCCGAGGATGATCACAGATGCTATGGGACCGCAAGAACCTAAACAGGGTCGCTGGTCTACTTTGATGCCGCGGATTGGAGAGGGCCCAATCTGTCACTTTTTTGATGATGCATTCTCCGAGTGCCTAAATGGAAAGATTCTAATGATCGAAGGTTATCTGTATGAAGGGATGAATTACACAGGAGATTCAGAGTTGAGATTGCCACCAGGAACTTAGTGGGGCCCAGATGGTAAGAAGGAAAATAATCAGTTTTAAGTATTTTTTGTCTTTTGAATGTTTATGCAAATTTTTTTAATGGGTGAAAATATTTTTACATGAAGCTTATTGGTTGACACAAATGTGGAACCCATCCATCCAGCCAGAGGCCCTCGCTATGCATGGTGAGGAATTCAGCTACTTGGGGTTGGAGCAGCATCAAAGGCCATGATAGCTGCCAAAGAGGTTGATGATGCACATAGTTTGCACGAGGTTTCCAGGAACCTCAAAGGATTGAGCATGGGCGTGCTAACTCTTCCCATGAGGGAGATCCCTATTCACCTGCAACGACACATAGTGGGTGTGCCAGAGAGGTTCTTGGTGCCTCTTAGGAGGTTAGCTAGAGCAGTTATCTGCTACCATGAGCATCAGGCTCAGGAGGATTATTTGATAGATGTATAGATGTCAGAGCGAGGCTTAGCAGAGCCAATTTTTGTAAAACACCCAAGTTTTGAAGAGTTTTTTTATGTAACTTGACTGGACACGAAATATATATATATACATATACATATTTTGGCTATTTTGATCTTGTGTTTTTTAATTTTTAAGTATTTTTTATGATGGAAAAATATACACTCATGTATGACTCTTTCTATAATAAATGCGGCGAATTCCAATCTAACACAATTCACCAATGAATTAGCTAATGTATTAGATTCTCTAGGAATGTGCTCAAAATTAATGAATTGAAATTGACGTTCTAGAAGTCGTACCCTTAAGTAATAACGTAATAAGACTGGATGAAGGATGTGATAACAATTGTTCAAATGCATAAAAACTAGCTGGGAATATAACCTAACCACCAGATTGGAGAGGCCGCGAGATGAAGCTTCCATGAGGAGTTGTATCACCGACATGTACTTGGCAATATTGTTGGTGGCATCACCAAGAAATATTCCCCTAGAACCAAGTAGTTTTGACTCGGGTGTATAGAGGACCCAAGCAACTGATGCAATGTGATGTGTGTGACGACTGGCACCATCCACATATCCAACGTATGGTAAGGGTGACAAAGACATCTATGTAAAAGAAGAGAGCCTACATGAGAAAAAACACTCAAATACCCAAAATATCTAGACACACCAAAAAAATACAAAACTTATATACATAAAATTACAAAGCATATTCCTAGTGGGACACTAGGTGAAATAATTCTTCAGATAGAGCCCGTTGTGGGGCTCCACGAGTGAAATTCCATTACAGTGATGAAGTTCATAAGCTCCTTTCAAAAGGGCTTTCATGATGACGTAAGGATCAAGCCATAATGGCTGAAGTGTTCATGCCCCCAAGTGGTCATGTCTTTGATGGTAGAGTAGGATGAGATCGCCTTCTTGGAAAGAAAGAGGCTTGAAAAATTTGTCGTATTGAGCTTTTACTTAACGCTTGTGATCTTCAAGTGCCAATGTGGCATCTCGAAGAGTTTCATGCAATTGATCGAGTGAGAGCTAGCACTCTTCTTCGGCAGTGGTACCGGGTAGGAGTTTAAAAACTAGCTTAAGTGATGGAATCTCACTCTATTGGAAGGACTGCTTCCAGATCGAATGATAGTTGGAATGGCATGAATCCTATAGTAGCCTTCATTGACGTTCGGTATGCCCAAAACATAGAGTATAGTTTCCGATTCCATGTGGTTTTATGATTTCCAACTAACCAATGAATTATGGTCTTGAGGACGCCATTTATGGCTTCGACTTGACTGTTAGCTTGCAGATAGTAGAACGAACACTGATCTTGTTGAAAACCTAGCATGGAAGTTAACTCCATCATCATTTGGTTCTAAATGTGTAAACCATGATCTGTGATGATTGATTAGGGCACACTGAAATGGCAGATGGCCTGATTGAACAGGAAGAGAGCGGCGGTTTCTCCATCGACCTGAAAAATGGGAATGGTTTCAGCCCATTTTTTGAAGTAGTCGACTGCAACTATGATGTAGTTGTGTCCATCAATAGAAGTGGGATTTCACGTGACGAAGTCTATTCCCAATTTAGCAAAAGGACCAACAGAGATAATCGGATGAAGAGGGGCAAGATGGGTGCACATTTTCTTCGTAAAAATATGACACAGATGGCACTTCTGGACTATTGTGAAACAATATTTAAACAAAGTGGGCCAATAGTATCCTACACACAATATTTTATGGGCAGTAGCTATGCTAGAAAGATGACCACCACACGCCCCAGCATGGCAGTCATTTAAAATGTGTTTTGCCTCGTTAAGAGTGAGACAACGTTGAAGAACTGTATCGACACCACGACGATATAGAGTATCATTCAGCACGAGATAATGTTTCGCTTGGTGACAAATGCGATGATGATCGTATGGCGTGAGATTTAGGTGGAGCCGTTGAGTTTGGAGGTAGACCAGAATGTCTCCATACCAAGGATCAGAAGAATCGACCAGATAGACAGATTCATCAAGAAATGGATCATGAGCTACTTCTTCCGGGTCAATTCTGGGAAGGTCTGACAATAATTCAGTGAAGACTAGAGATTTATTTACTTTTGAAATAGAAAAAATCAAATCAAACTGATAGAGAATTACAATCCATTTGGAATATTTTCCTCCAATGATCTGATGAGACAAGATGTGTTGCATGGGATTCTCCAAAGAAATTACGGTAGTCTGTCGTAGCAATATATAGTGTCGGAGGCGGGTGACAACGAAGACCACCATGAGATAGTTTCTCCACATGTGAATATCCTAATTCAGGTCCAATGAGACATTTTTACAGATAATATATCACATGATCACTATCGTCGTCGTGAACATGAACCAAAACCATGCCTAGTGAGGATGGCGAGGTTGCCAAGTAGAGGAGAAAGTTGCGCGAATATTTGGGGGAACTAAGAAGTGGGGAAAAAACAAGCATCTGTTTCAAGCCATAAAATGACAATTGAGATTGGTCATCCCATAGATATGGTACCCCTTTCTTGAGCAAGCGCATGAAGCCTTTCATCATCTCGACATAGTTTACGATGAAACGACGTAAGAATTTTTCCTTCCCTTGAAAATGTTGGAGTTGCAGAGTGGATTGTGGAGCGGGTAATTCAATGATCACCTTAACCTTATCAGGATCAACCCTAATCTCATGGTTAGAAACAATGAAGTTGATGGGCCTCTAAATTAGACATAAATTAAGGCCGATCTAACATTTCTTAGGCCCATCTACCTTTCTTATGCGCATGAAAAGATATATTAAATATATCCTTTTGCACTTAATAATGTTTTCTTATGCTTTAATATTTTCTTAGGAAGGTTTAAAGGTAATTGCATATTTGTGCCTAATATTGGTTATTTTTGTAGAATATTGTGAGAATATTGGGTAAATTATGCAGATTTGGAGAAGGAGATAATTTAGGGACTTGCTCCCTGCCACTGGAAGCTCAAGAGTGAAGAATACATGAGCACAATATCAGGAAATTAGGGAGAAATCTTGGAGAGATTTAAGGGGGTTGTGTTCCCTCCTTAACTCTCAAAGGCAGCAAAAGGATCGTCAAGAGATCCCCTCTAGCAATTCGAATTCCAGAGGCAGCCAAGCAACTCAAGACCAAGTGCACTCAAGCCATACTTCACTTGGAGTCAAGTGGACTCATTACCTATATTTTAGGAGCTATTGGTAGCTGCCCTTGAGGATAAATAAAGCTGATGAAGAGCTAGTTAGGGTTTATTATGGTCCATTCGATGCAGTCCATTCCATTCCATCCCATTCCATTAATTTTCCATTCTATTAGGCTTTTGCTATTTAATACCTTTGGGATGTAATGAGATTGTATTTTTAATCCAATGAGTATTCATATGAGTTTTTATTGATCTAGTTCCAGAGAGCTGGGCTTGTGGGTTAGGGCCCAACCCATGTGCTTTAGATTCTCTACTATTTTCCTTCTTTCCTGTCTAACATTTAGCTAATTTTGTTTCTATCATTTAGTTAGTTCTACTTCTGATAGTTTCATTTCTGTTTAGTTTTTCCTTCAATTTGTTGTTGTAGTTCTTCATTTGATTACGAGAGTAATAAAGTAGAGGAAAAATCCAAAATTTGTGGATCAAGACCCCCTTCTCATCTCTGTCAATAGAGCGCGAGGAGGGCGAACCTTCCCACAGACCCAAAAACTAATTTCTATTCACTATTTCTGAGATTAAAAGTAGTGTTTCATTACCATTTTTTAGTCTCCCTTTGTACTGTATTTTTACGCATTCGTCTTCTTCCTTGTGCATAAGTTAGCAGTTTGACTACAAGAATTATTGTTAAAACTCTAGAGCAGCTCCATGGTGCATCCTCTCTTCATTCTCCATCTCTATCTTCGCAACATGTGCATTGCTGTTACACCCTCCATTTCTGATTTTTCCCACTTACTCTCACTGCCGCACCCACCTTTTTATTCATAAAAAGACTTAAACCATTTAGCTAGCCTTATTACTTTGTTTTTATTCGTCACAGTTTCCTTACCATTTTTAACGCAAAATACTCAAAAACCATTGGAACTCAACCTCCGCCCTTGCTCCTCGAAATTCCTGCTACTGTACATCACAAATCACACTTCACAATATTTATCCTATCACAGATCACAACCTTTTCCCTTTTCACAAATCACATTTCTCATTTCGCAACCTTTTTCCCTTTTCCTTTAAGACTTACCATTCCAAATGACGATTGCGATATCGCTCCATACTCCGCCACATCGCAAATCGAAAATCACATTTTGCAATATTTATCTTGTCACAAATCACATTTCGCAATCTTTATCCACTCCTTGTTAATACTTATCTCTCCCGACACCGATTGCGACACCGATTGTGATATTTTCATCACACTCTGCCACCAGTCTCACCATCACGTCATCCGACTCATCGCAAATCGAAAATCACAATTTTTATTTGGTTCCTGTTAACACCTACCACTCCCAATGTTGAATGTGATATCGCTATCATACTCTGCGACCGGTCCTACCGCCACGTCACCCATCGCATTTCACATTTCACAGATTTTACCCCATCGCATTTCGCTTCCGCTCCCTAACATCACTTCCGCTACTCCTCTAACTTTGTGATATTGTGTTTGCGATATCGCATATCGCATATCGCACTTCCATCCCTCCATTGAAGTTCTGCCATCGCACTTCTAAAAGCCTTTCGCTCCAGAGGATTTTTGTGCTATAAAGTTTTAATAAGGTTTAAATCCCTCTTTTCACTTCTCTAAGCCTTTTCCCATGTGTTCAAGCCCTCCATTAGCATCTTTATCCCTTTTTTCCCCAAATTGGAAGCAACACCTCTTCAAATTAGAACTAGGTCATGAATAGCTTCATAAATAGAGCATAAGATAAGCAGGGTGTTTAGCCGATTGGCCAAGTTAAGTGTGGATTAAATTAGTTTCCTTTTTGCAATTTAATTTTTTTTTTTTCTGCCATTTCCTTTCTGCAATTAAAATTAGTTTCTTTCCTGTCATTTATTTTCAACAATTTAGTTTAGTTTCCTTTCCGTCATTTCCTTTTTGCAATTTAAATTAGTTTATTTCCTATCATTTCCTTTCAGCAATTTATTTTAGCTTCCTTTCTGTCATTTCCTTTATGAAATTTATTTTAGTTTCATTGAAGTGTGACAGACTTCACTGAGAACCCCTAGAATTAGCACCCTTTCATAGAGCGGAAGAGGATGACATGAGTAGAATGCATCTGATGTGTATATCGTACTGTCACCTCCAAGTTTGTACGAACCCCGGGTTGATAAAGTAAAGTAGGGTAGCCCCTAGGAGTTGCAGCACTCTTGGTGAAATACTAAGGTTGACCGCTTTTTGGCATTGTTTCTGGGGAGGTATCTAGTAGATGATTTGATTCGGTTTTGGAATTATTTTCTACTTTCCTTTTTCATGTTGTTTCTGAAATATTGAAAAATAAAAAAAATCTGATTTTCATGCCTCATAGGAGTAAGGATATTTAGAATTTAAAAAAAAATACTTCTCCAATACCACACCCCCCAACTTGACCACATGGTGCAGTAAGAACCACATCACCATACAATGTTGAAGGTAGAAGAGATGGATGGATATGATGACAATGAAGAAGATCTTATTATGTTTCCCATTCAAGATATGGACATCAGTGTACATATGAAGAACATCCCTCCATATTTCCTTCCCAACTTCCATGGTACGAGGATAGAGGATCTAGAAAAAATTCTCTTTTAATTTGAGATACTTTGTAGATCTTATGGCTACTTATCACACAATCAAAAATTGAGATTGTTTCCTGCAACATTGAAGGATAAATCTCTTAAATGGTTCATGAGTCTAGGTACTAATTCAATAAGATCATGGAATGATATGAAAAAGACATTTCTAGAAAAATATAAAGATTGCGATCTTAGAGAATAAATTTTTAGAATGAACCAAGAAGAAGATGACAGCCTTGAGGATCTAATAGAGAGGTTCATGTATAATGTTAAGAGGGAAACACTGCATCATCTAGGATTTGACACACTAAAACCCCTCTTACTTAGAAAAATAAGTGATGAGTGGATTGATCTCCTTAATATCATGAGTAGAGGAGACATATACCAATTGTCATTTGAAGAAATTTGTGAAACATGCAAGCGCATATCAAGAGGAAGGGAAAGAGTAGGTAAATATTCCTCAACATTGGTAAGGCAAGATGAACTTAGAAGTTTTCTTGACAACTTTAAAACATAAATTCTTAGCAATCTAAGTGAACAAGTAGAAATGTTAAGAATGAAAAATGAGAAAAAAGGAGATGCATATATTTTTGTTATCCATGCAAAATCATATGCTACTAAATGTTTTCCATCATTCCCTAGGTTTAAAGAAGTTTACCAAGAAGATAATGGAGCGAGGAAATCACCAAAGAGGCTATGTTATGTAGCTCTAAGGATACCCTGGCAGCCTAGTCAACTTGATATGAGGCAAGGGCCCACTTCACAATTTCAAGCTTATTCACATCCATCTCAAACTAATTGGGACACACTCCCTCCTTGGAGACCTCAGCCATCTCAATCCAAAATCCATTCGTGGAAACATGATTGGCAAGGACCTTATTGGAAAAATCCACAATATCCTCAAACTTCCCTCAATATCCTCCATACCCGACTCCATGCTATCCCTACCATCTACCTCCACCACAACCACAACCTCAACCATATCCATCTCATATATCCACCCCCACTCAGCTACCTATACCACCATTTCCAAAACCATACAATGAAGTATCTTAGCTCACTTACAATGCTAAGGTACAACACTTCCAAACATCTCCTCTTGATCTAGATGGTATTCATCTTAGTTCAAGCAAGGTATTGCAAAGAAGAGATTTTATTAATTTCATTTAAGGACAACATCAAGAAGAAGAAGATCCAAATGAGGAGATCAAAATATCAAGGGATGCACTTGATGAAGAGTCGGCATCATAATCAGATGTTGAGAAAGTTTCCTCATGTTTACTAGCATTTCCTCCATGTGTTCAAGAGAATAATCAGCAAAAAGAGGAAGATTTGAATGTCATAATAGAAGAGGACCTCCAAGGTGATTCAACTCAGCAAGTGGACCGGGGGCATCACAACTATATTGACATATGGTTCCAAACAGTCATTAAGTTGCAGCAACACACTCTCTCCAACAGTACTTGATACAATCCCAGTCAAATAAATTCATCTCTTATATTCAGGTACATATCAGAGCATGTATCCAAGTGTGCAGTTAATTTTATCTATCATATTGATGTGTACATGACTCCATTGGAAGTATTCCTATACTTGAAAAAGGTTTTGTTTTTTCAAGTATAGGAAAGTAAAAAAGAAAAAAGGGAAGAAGAATAAAATCTCAGGTGAAAACCTATTTTGAGGCATCTGAGATTGGCCCACTGATTGAAAATTTCCATGAGACGGTCATTGGGTTGAAAAAAAATAAAAGAAAAATAAAATATCCTAGGTGAAAACATCCTTTGAGGCACCTAGGTAGACCTACTAGTGGAAAACCTCATTGAGGTAGATAGTAGGCCATAAAAAAAAATGCATTTCTCCATGTATCTCTCTCTAATGAATGTAGGTGCTCTACAACATTTGCAAGCAGAAAAAAAACAGGTTGTCACAAAAATAAAATTTGGTCAACACCCTAGTTGAAGGTAGTCAAACTTGGACTTCCTCCTCTTGCGCTCAGAATCTCCAAAAGGACCTCAAGTAGATTATCACATGCAGCTTCAGAACCACTGAAGACAACTTGACATCCATATCAACAACTTCAATATCACCTAAAAAAACAAATCAATGGTAAGGCTCATGTATGCAATCATCTAACCCTCTCTTAGAATCTATTTTAGTTTAATAAAACATTAAAAAGTGTGAGGAGGAAAGTTCTTTATATAGCCAAAATTAGTAGTAGAGCAACATCAACCTTATCTAGCGACTAGCCTCACTTTTTCCACCAAGAAGAGGAACAAGACAAAAGTAAAAAGGACTTGAGAAAGTGGGTAGTAAGCAGTTCATGTAATGGAAGACAAGGAGTGCCAAAGGGGTATCCAAGGGTGAAATCAGTTCACAAAAAAAAGAACTGTGAGTTTATTCTGCATGCGATTAAAAAAAAAAAAAAAACAGAGAAATAAAGAAAGAAAATAATAAAATAAAATAAAATAAAATGTGGATCAACCATCTCTTGGCATGTGAAACATATTTCCTTAAGGCATCTGAGGACCTCCATGAAGTACCTACGGGAAGAAATGCAAGAATAATAGCAAGAATATTAGTAGGAGGAGCAGTGCATGGGCCAATAAACAGAAAATGAAATAAGCCAGCATGCAGGAAGAACCATAAGGCAGGGAGGATAAATAGGTTGCTTAGAGGATGAGCAACATTTTTAGTAGGGGGGTGATGATGGGCCTCTAAATTAGACATAAACTAAGGCCCATCTAACCTTTCTTAGGCCCATCTGCTTTTCTTATGCGCATGAAAAGATATATTAAAGCTCCCATTCTGCACTTAATCATGTTTTCTTATGCCTTAATATTTTCTTAGGAAGATTTAAAGGTAATTGCATATTTGTGCCTAATTTTGGTTATTTTTGTAGAATATTGTGAGAATATTGGGCAGATTATGCAGATTTGGAGAAGGAGATAATTTAGGGATTTCCTCCATGCCACTGGAAGATCAAGATTGAAGAATAAATGAGCACAATATCAGGAAATTAGGGAAATATTGGAGATATTCAAGGGGGTTGTGTTCCCTCCTTAACTCTCAAAGGAAGCCAAAGGATCCTCATGAAATCCCCTCCAGCAATTTGAATTCCAGAGGCAGCCAAGCAACTCAATACCAAGTACACTCAAGCCATACTTCACGTGGAGTCAAGTGGAGTCATTACCTATTTTTTAGGAGCTATTGGTAGCTGCCATTGAGGATAAATATAGATTAACAAGAGCTATGTTGTGAAACTAGCTCCAGAAATAGAAGAAAAGAGATATCAACGCCTTAGAAATAAGCCACTTCAAGGGGGAAACCTCCAATACATTACACGAATGAACAATTCTTGGATGATACAAATTACAAAACCTCCTTTCTATATATAGGAGTCCATAGGGCCACAATGTAATCCTATCCGACCTAACAATAATAATTTAAGGGCACAATAATAACAATATGGGGGTTACAAGGGTACAATAATAACAATAAGGGGGTTACACTAACAACAATAAGGGACTATACTAGTAATATTGGGACCTAACATGCCCCTCTCCTTCAAAAAAGTGTTGTCCTCAACGCTTGAGTAGCTCTAGGTGCTTCTGTATAAAATTTTCATCCTCCCATGTAGAATCTTCAGTGGGTAAGTTCTTCCACTTGATAAGATACTCTGAAATTGATCAATTTTGTAGCTGTCGAATTCTGGTTTCTGTGACCGCTTCAGGTTCCAATATGATTTTTCCTTCCTAATCAAGTTTTGGCAATATTGTTTGAACTGGAAGATTTTCGCCTATAACCTTCTTTAAGGATGAAACATGGAAAATTGGATGCACTCGTGAAGAAGCAGGAAGCTCCAATTTGTATGCCATAGTACCAATCTCTTGCAACACCTTGTAAGGACCATAGTACTTTGGCAATAATTTATTATCCTTATTAGCTTGCTTGAGGAACATTTGTTTGTATGGTTGTATATGTAAAAATACCCAGTCTCCTACATCAAAACTTCTCTTGCTACGATGTTGATCTGCCTGTTGTTTCATTCGATTTTGTGCCAAATTCAGGCTGTCCTTTAAGAGTTTGAGAACTTCTTGTTGATACTCAATGTGATCTTCCACTGCTTGAACCTTTGAATTTTCTCTTAAAGATGATGTGATGGATGGTGGATGATATCCATAAAGTGCCATAAATGGGGTCATTTTTGCTGTAGTATGGAAGGAAGTGTTATACCACCATTCAGCGAGAGGTAACCACTTGACCCATCGTGTTTGTTTATCAGATACAAAACAATGAAGATATCCTTCCAAACATTTATTTACTATCTCATTTTGACCATCGGATTGAGGATGATAAGATGAGCTATGAGCTAATTGAGTACCCAAACAAGAAAATAACTTCGTCCAATAATTTCCAGTAAAAATGGGATCTCCGTCGCTCACAATAACCCTTGGGTTTCCATGTATTTTTTGAATTGTGTCCATAAATGTAGTAGCAACTATACTTGCTTTAAATGGATGAGATAATGCACAAAAGTATGCATACTTGGTAAGTCTATCAACTACCACCATGATGACACTCTTGCCTTCGGACTTAGGTAAACCTATGATAAAATCCATTGAAATCTCCTCCCAACGTTGACTTGGAATGGATAAATGTTGTAGAAGACCTGGGGTCTTAATTGTCTCAACTTTATTCTACTAGAAAACCAAACATTCCAACACAAAATTTTGAATATCAGATTTAAGGCCATCCCAAAAAAATTCTTTCTTCACCCTGTGGTAAGTTTTTAAAAATCCTGAGTGTCCTCCTAAAGGAGAAGTGTGCAATTCCAAAAGAATATTTTGTTTTAGTTGGAATTATTACAAAGATATAAGCGATCTTTGTACCATAAGGAATCATTTTTCCAACTAAATGTATCAGATGTACTAGGATCTTGCTGCAACTTTTGAATGAGTGTCCATACATCTTTGTCCTTCTTCCATTCATCTCTTGCTTCAGTTATCCAATCTGGTTGGATAATAGAAATAGCACAAAGCAATGCTTCCACCTCTTCATTCTTTCTTGAGAGTGCATCTGCAACAACATTAAGCTTTCCTTTTTTGTAGATTATTTCAAAGTCATAACCCAACATCTTTGTGACCCATTTTTGCTGCTCTTCTGAAGATAGTCTTTGTTCAAAAAAGTGTTTCAGACTATCATGATCAGTTTTTACCTTGAAGTGTCTTCCCATTAGGTAAGTTCTCCATTTCTTTAGTGCATGCAGTATTGCTAACATTTCCTTCTCATAAATAGGTTTCTGTAAATACTTTCCTTGGATTGGACGACTTTCAAAAGCAATGGGTCTTCCTTCCTGCATTAAAACTGCACCAATTCCATTTCCTGAGGCATCACATTCCACAATAAAGGTTTTTGTGAAGTTTTGCGTAGCTAAGACCGGTGCTAGGCACATTGCCTCTTTAAGATGTTCAAAGGCCTTAGTTGCTTCAGGAGTCCATGAAAATGCATCTTTCTTCAATAATGTTGTTAGAAGTGCTGCTATTCTCCCATAATTCTTAACAAACTTGCGATAATACCCTGTTAACCCGAGAAATCCTTGCAACTGCTTTATGGTTGTGGGGACTTTCCATTCCTTAATGGCTTTAATTTTGTTAGGGTCTACCTTAACACCCCTGTGAGATACAATATGACCCAGATATTCCACCTCTTGTACTCCAAAGAAACATTTGGATGTTTTTGCATATAATTGTTTCTCCTGCAATAGTTTGAGCACCTGTCAACATCTTGAACATGATCCTTCCAAGACCTGTTGTAGATTAGTATATCATAAAAAAATACTAGCACAAATTTTCTAAGGAAGGGTTTGAAAATGGAATTCATCAACCTTGAAATGTAGAAGGTGCATTGGTAAGGCCAAAAGGCATGACCAAAAATTCATAATGACCCTCATGAGTTCGAAATGCTGTTTTTGGAATATCTTCAGTCTTCATTCTAATTTGATGATATCCTGAACGAAGATCCAAATTGGTAAAATAAATTTCTCCATGTAATTCATCCAATAATTCATCAATCACATGAATGAGAAATTTATCTTTAATGGTGAGCTTATTGAGCTCCCTATAATCGGGACACATGTGCCATGATCCATCCTTCTTGTGTACCAATACTACAGGAACAGAGAAAGAACTTTGACTAGGTTGAATTATACCAACCTCTAACATTTCTGCAATCATACGTTCAATTTCACTCTTTTGGACATAAGGATATCTGTAAGGTCGGATGTTTGGAGGAACACTTCCTAGAATCAAATGAATAGCATGATCATGATCACGAATAGGTGGGAGTCATTTGGGAGTATCAAACACATTGGAATGATTGTCCAAGACTCTTTGGAGATCTAGAGAAATAGATGGTTTTGATGTTGGAACTTCTAGTGAGCATAATTGTGCAATTACGCTTTGTTGTTCTTTCTTCAGAAGCTTTTCCATGACATTAGAGCTTATTATCTTTCCTGGCTTCCCTGTGATACCCCGTAATTTTATTTCCTTTCCTTCTGAAAAAAAATTCAAGAAAAGTTCTTGAAAATTAAAAGCTACCATCCCCAAAGATTGTAACCATTGTACTCCTAGTAGGACATCATCACCTCCCATTGGGATGGAAAGAATTTGACTATTCAATACATATTCCCCCATGGATAGCTTGATATTATGGCATTTTCCATAGCAATTTATAGTTCCTCCATTTGCAACCATCACTTGACATTCTGGTGTTGGGTATAGGAAACAATTCAATTCCTTGGCTACCTTACAATGAATAAAATTATGGGTACTACATGAATCAATCAACACTATTACCTTTTTCTTCTTGATATGTCCTTCTATCTTGAGAGTTTGAGTGGTAATTCCTACCAATGCATTACACGATATGGTCAGACTCATTTCTTCCTCTTCTTGGGTTGGTTCCTGGTGTATATCCTCTTCTTGTTCATTTTCTTCTTCCTCTTCACAATCTATGTAAAATAATTTCTTCTCAGCACACTTATGACCTTTAGTGTATTTGCTATCACAACTGTAGCAAAACCCTTTTGCTCTTTTTTCTTCCAATTTTTGTGGTGTCAACCTTGTAGGTTGTGGAAATCTAGGAGTAGCAACACTTCCCTCTTTATAGAAGTGAGTGGTAGGCTTCCTTGTCGCCATAATTTTACATTCAATTTTTATTGCCAACCTGAATGCCTTCTCCAATGAATCAGGTTCCAAAACGCGAACTTCATGTTGGATTTTATCCTTTAAAGTACCTATGAAGAGATCAATCCTATGTTCCTCTGTAATATCAGTTACCCTTATATTCAATTTTTGGAAGTCCTCAATGTGCTCCCCCACTAAAACATTTTGTTTGAGATTTATCAATTGGCTAAAGAAGGTGTTGCTCTTTGTATCCTCATAATGTGCTATCATTTCCTCCGTAAAAATTGACCATGTGACAATTTTTTTACGAGAGAAAAGCCATCGATACCATACAAATGTATTTTGTTCTAGATTTAAAGTTTCAATGTGTACCTTTTGTGTGTTTTGCACATTATTGAGATCAAAATATTGCTCCATCTATAGTATCCATGTTACGGGATCCTTGCTATCAAACTTCCTCATATCCATCTTTGGAATATGGTGGTTCTTCCTGCCAATATTAGAGTTTATGAAATCATGATCATCATTTATTTTGTTCTCATCATTATTTTCCTCTACTATCTTTTCACCATTAGGAAATATTTGTTGTATCAACTTTGTCAAACCTTCCATGTCTGCTTTTAGATCATTCTTCATGTTTTCCATTTTAGCTTCCATGTCATCCATCTTAGCTTCCATGCCATCCATCTTAGCTTCCAAACCATTCATCTTAGCTTCCACGCCTTTCTTCAAACCATCTATCTTAGTTTCCATGCCTTTCTTCACAACTTCCATTTCATTTTTTGTTTCTCTTTGCGATAGTGAAATTTGGTGCACTTGCTCATGGAATTTTGATATCTCATGTTGCATTTCTTCGTCTTCATGAGTCATAGTAGAGATTTCTGAAGGCTTAATAGGTGTTAAATTACTTTTAGGAGGCATTTTATAACCCAATATTGATATCTATTCTCAATAGGCCTTTGGAATCAACTAGAACTGATTTTTCAAACAAGACTTATGTAATTTGAAAAAAAATACACACCTTTTTCTTGATTTTGAGGAACTTGATATTGAAACTAAATTATCTCTGTGATTTTGGATCTTCAATATTTGAAATTTGGCCCTGAAGTCACCCTCTGAATCTTCTTTTGAATGCCATAGGTCTGACCTGATTTGGATTCTTCAAGTCAAAGTTATGTCCAATCTCCCACAATGACCTAATTATGGGCTAGTTCAGTATAGTGCACCTGTACGAATTGCCACATGTCATTGCTTCCTCCTTTAGCTCTGAAATTGATAGACAAGAAACTACAGTCCATGTACTTGTGGCCACTTATTACAACATTCCAATCCGATGCTCAGAGAGAGAGATATGAAGGTTTTCTGATGATAACCTCTTTGAGATGAAATTCGAGAGCCTGAAAAAGACCTAACTTCCACAGATCATATCTCCGAAAATGTTACGAACCAAGCTCTGAAATTTTGCGATGATGTTCCTCAGGATTTTGGCTTCACTTTCTAAACATTTTAGTTTCTGAACCTTCATAGAAAAAAAGTTATAGCGAAAATTACGCGATGACCTGTTTAAGTGAAATTCAGGAGCCTGCAAAAATCCCTACCTTCCACAGATCATATATCCAAAAATATTGTGAACGAAGCTTTGAAATTTTGTGAGGATGTTCCTTAGGATCTTGGCTTCGCACCCTAAAAATTTCAGCTTCTTAACCTTCATAGAAAAAACGTTAGAGCGAAAATTCCACAATGACTTATTTGGAGTAGCAAAACCCTAAAATCCAAAGCTCTGATACCAAATGTTGTGAAACCAGCTCCAGAAATAGAAGAAAAGAGATATCAACACCTTATAAATAAGATACTTCAAGGGGGAAACCTCCAATACATTACATGAATGAACAATTCTTGGATGATACAAATTACAAAACCTCCTTTCTATATATAGGAGTCCATAGGGCCACAATGAAATCCTAGTGGGGCCACAATGTAATCCTAGCCAACCTAACAATAATAATTTAAGGGCACAATAATAACAATATGGGGCTTACAATAACAACAATAAGGGACTATACTAGTGATATAGGGACCTAACAAGCGAATTAGGGTCGATTCCGGTGGATCCTGGTCCATTCGATGTAGTCCATTCCATTCTATTTTCATTCCATTAATTTTCCATTATATTAGGATTTTGTTATTTAATATTCTCAAGATATAATAATATTGTATGTTTAATGTAATGAGTATTCATTTGAGTTTTTATTGATCTAGTTCCAAAGATCTGGGCTCGTGGTTTAGGGCCCAACCCATGTGCCTCAGCTTCTCTATTGTTTTCATTCTTTCCTATCTGTCATTTAGGTAGTTTTGTTTCTGTCATTTAGTTAGTCCTGCTTATGATAGTTTCATTGTTGTTTAGTTTTTCCTTCAATTTGCTGGTGTAGTTCTTCATTTGCTTACGAGAGTAATAGAGTAGAGGAAAAATCCAAAAATTGTGGATCAAGACCCCTTCTCATCTCTGTCAATAGAGCTCGAGGAGGGAAAAACTTCCCACAGACCCAAAAAATTATTTCTGTTCACTATTTCTGAGATTAAAATTAGAGTTGCATTACCATTTTTTAGTCTTCCTTTGCACTGTATTTTTATGTATTCGTCTGTTTCCTTGCACATAATTTAGCAGGTTGACTATAGGAATTATTGTTAAAACCCCATAGTAGCTCTGTGGTGCCTCCCCACTTCATTCTCCATCTCTGTCTTCGCAATATGCACGCTGCTATTATGCCTTCCATTTCCACTTTTTCCCACTTACTCTCATTGATGCACCCACCTTTGTATTCATAAAAACACTTAAACCATTCAACCAACCTTATTCCTTTGTTTTTATTCGTCACGATTGCCTTACCCTTTTTAATGCAAAACACTCGATAACCATTGGAACTTGACCTCTGCCCTTGCTCCTCTAACTTCCCACTTCTATACATCGCAAATAGCACTTCACAATCTTTATCATATCACAGATCGCAACCTTTTCCATTTTCACAAATCTCATTTCGCATTTCGCAACCTTTTTCCCTTTTCCTTTAAGACTTACCGCTCCAAACGCTGATTGTGATATCGCTCCGTACTCCACCACACCGCAAAGTGAAAATCACATTTCACAATGTTTATCCCATCGCAAATCGCATTTCACAATATTTATCCTCTCCTTGTTAATACTTATCGATCCTGGCGACGACTGCGATATTTTCATCACACTCCGCCACCAGTCCCACTACCACATCATCCGACTCATCGCAAATCACAGTTTTGATTTGGTTCCCGTTAACACCTACCACTCCTAATGTCAATTGCGATATCACTGTCGTACTCTGCCACCAATCCTACAGCCACATCACCCATCACATTTCACATTTCATAGTTTTTACCCCATCACATTTCGCATTTTTCTCCCGCTTCCAAAAATCACTTTCTCTACTCCTCCAAATTTGCGATATTCTGATTGTGATATCACATATCGCATATTGCACTTCCATCCCTCCATCGCAGTTCCACCATCGCACTTCTAAAAGCCTCTCACTCCAAATTATTTTTGCGCTATAAATTTTTAATAAGGTTTAAACCCCTCTTTTCACTTCTCTAAGCCTTGTCCCATGTTTTCAAGCCCTCGATTAGCATCTTTAGCCCTTATTTCCCAAAACTGCAAGAAACACCCCTTCAAATTAGAACTAGGTCATGAATAGCTACATAAATAGAGCATAAGATAAGTAGGGTGTTTAGCTGATTGGCCAAGTTAAGTGTGGATTAAATTTGTTTCCTTTCTGCAATTTAAATTAGTTTTTTTCTGCCATTTCATTTCTGCAATTTAAATTAGTTTCTTTCGTTTCATTTCATTTCAACAATTTAGTTTAGTTTCCTTTCCGTCATTTCCTTTCTGAAATTTAAATTAGTTTCTTTCCTGTCATTTCCTTTTAGAAATTCATTTTAGCTTCCTTTTTTTCATTTTATTTTTGCAATTTATTTTAGTTTCATTGAAGTGTGATAGACTTCACTAAGAACCCCTAGAAGTAGCACCCTTTTGTAGAGAAGAAGAGGATGACATGTGTAGAATGAATCTGCTGTGTATATAGCACTGTCACCTCAAAGTTTGTACAAACCCTGGGTTGATAAAGTAAAGTAGGGCAGCCCCTTGGAGTTGCAGCACTCTTGGTGCAATACTAGGGCTCACAAGAAGCCAAGAAGACGTCTAGACTCAACAAAAAATACGCATTTGTGTGGATTCAGATGTATGTTGTAGAACCTACACCAAGCAAAGATTTATTTAAGATGCGCAAGGTGATGGGCTCATTTCATGGAGTGAGATGGAATGTCATCTAAGTAAGCACAATGTGTCTGATATCGTGAAATGCATAGTCCATGGCCCTTCAAAACATTGCTCCCACATTGTTTAGACTGAATGGGAGTTTAAGATACACAAATGTGCCCCAAGGAAAAATGAAGGCGGTTTTATGATGTTCATCTGTTTTAATCGCTATCTAGTCATATATCGAAAAGCCATCCATAAAGGAAAAATATTCACATCTAGCGCAATCGTCGAGAATTTGATCTATGAACGGAGTAGGATAATTGTCTTTTGGAAAAGCGACATTTAGATCACGATAACCAACAAAAAATCAGATGGTGCCTTGTTTCTTATCTACGAGAACTGTATTGGATACCGATTTTGTCAGAGGAACAGGATAGATGAAACCAACGTGTAAGAGTTTTTAGACTTCTGTCTTGATAGTTGTTGCTTTGCGAGGGTGGAAAGGTTGGAGCCTTTGCCAGAATGGCTTGGCATTGTCATAAATCTTGATTTTGTGCTCGACTATAGAAGGATCTATGTCAGGAATTTTTTCGCAAGACCAATAAAAAACATTTCGGAACCCCTTAAAAAGGGATGCGAAGCATGCAATTTCCTCGGGACTTTAATCAGCTCCAATCTATATATTTTCCATGATACCCATTTTGACTGAGATATCTATTAGCATAGTCGTTGAAATATTTCCCATGTTCGCTTCCACATAGATAGTTTGAATAGTCGTGTAAGCGAAGGGAACGATCTTAGGTGGGTCAAAAGACAAGATTTGGATAGTGGTTGCGTCCGAATCAGACATCAAAGTGCGATGATGAAAATATCCCCAAGGTCATTCCTCTAGATATATGATCTCTCGGATAGCTTCATCCGTATGCATGACTTAATTGAGGAGATCCTTAGAAGGAACTGTGGTGAGTGAGAGGGTGGTACAATTGGTCGAAACCAGAGCAGTGGAGGGTTTAGATGCTGATTGGATGGCTTGATAAGCCAACTCAACCGGTGATAGTGGCATCTGATCTATGTAGGAATCAATTTCTAAAGGCGCCAGTAGGATCCAGGGATCAATAAAGCCACCCAATCAGCATCTGAACCCAACCCATTAGGGAAGATGCCTTCAAAAGACCAGTAATGACACTGACGTAAGAGTCAGGAATGCCTCCTACTAAGGGTACAATGCTTCTAGGTAATGCAAAATAATCAGGGGTGCAAAGGATAGCTGGTCCACTATAACTATCTTCCCATCCAATGGAAAAAGGAGGAGTCAGAAAATCGAAGAGACAATGGTAGTCATCACGTAAGACCAACTACGACCCAACAAAATATTATAGTCGAGATTAAAATCTACAACTTCTATGTCCATAGTTATCATTTTTCCACAAAGTGTAATGGGGTAGATAGCAAGGTAGCCTTTTAGGAGGAAAGTGTGTCCATCGAAAGACGATTGAGACAAAGTGGGAGAACCCAAAGTGAGCTAGCATGCAGTTGACATTACGCAGGTCGAAGCACCTTCGTCTATGACAATGCGATGGATTGGTATCCCTTTCAACACAACTTGAACCTTGAAAGCAAGCTGGTGTGAAGGCAAGGTTTTCATTTTTCCATGTCGGAGATGGCTAGCATAGAATCCTGGGGGTCAATTCCACCAATGGCCAAAATAAAAGCTTTCCTTTGTGCTGGGAAGGTTTGCAACACTTCGAGTGCAGACATATTTGATGGTGCTTGCGCCAAGTCTTCTACAATGTTGTAGTTTTGGGTAGCACGTGTAGAGGTGTTATGAGTTGTGCATCAAAGGGTCCCTTTGGGGGGATGAATCATAGGGTCAGCAGCAGGCCTTTTGATATGAAAATTGTTAGGCGGCGGTGGTTTCGAACTTGAACCAGGTTCTTGAGCTTCAATGACTGGATTTCCATATATTTTAGCTCGGGTTTGGAGTTCAATGGTCTCCATTGCATCAATGGCAGACGATCCTTCATCGGAAGGATGAGTACCACCGTTGCCCCTTTGGGGGGGTTATGTCGGGTTTAAAACCATGTGTTTTTGTTGCTGCTATGGATTAGGGAAGGGATGGTGAAGGATGACAGGTGTCCTTCTAGAGTCCTTTTACATAATAAAATTTGTGCATTCCTGCAGCAAAGAAAATTTATATGTCAAGTGGTCCTCTACAAAAATTTTGCAAGGGAATCTCATTGGTTCCTCCTTTCCTTTGTCGTTCTTAGCAACGTTCCTATGATTGGGATTATTATGAGTATGGGGCTGCTCTTTAGAAGGAGAAATCTTTTTATTATTCTTCTTGTTCTTACCGCTAGGTTTTTGTGTAGATTGCACAGAGTGTACCTCAACGGTGGGAAGAGAAACCGATTGGGTAGGGGCGGTGGCAGCTGGAGATGGCTGGGAAGCTTGCTCGCTTAGCTGATTTATAACGACACTAGAAGTTGCGCCAATGAGACTGTTAGCGAGCACTCCGTGTAACTGAGTAGCAAGAGGATTTGGGTTGCCAGGGGCATGGGGGAGTGTTGTATTGTCCAACAACCCTCCCCATTTTTAAATTTTTAGAATAAATCCCATTTAAAAATAGGTCCCATTTTTTATATCTTTTCCATAAGATAAAAGGATGCATATCACATTTTATTCACAAAGTATACAAGTTTTAAAAACTTTCCGATCTGATGAGTTAAAAGACCTTTTAACATATTTTGAACATATTAGAAAAACTTTATATTTAGAAATATGTTAAAATGAATAGTAAATTGCAATCGGAAATTTGGAGAAATTCTTTTAAAGAGTTGTTATTTTCTTTGAGAAGTTCCGATGCGATTGCGCTAAATCGCAATCGCATTTCGGAATAGTATTAAGTCTTGAAATTTTCTATTTTATAACGATGCGATGCGATTTATCGCAATCGCATTTCAGAAGAGAGTTAAAACATTGTAATCCTTTCATTTAAAATGCCGATGCGATTGAACTCAAACGCAATCACATTTTCAGAGATAATATTAAACGGTTTATTCCATTGTAAAATCTCCGATGCGATCGGGATTCAGTAAAAAACATTATTACATTCAATTTCAAACAAATTGCGATGCGATTGTCGCAATCGGAAGATCGGCAATGAATTATGTTGAATTATCTTATGCACCATTGAAGACTTGCGATGCGATTGTTATTTCGCCTTTATATTTATTCATCACATCGCAAAGGATCAAAAGTGAATTTTAACATTTATTACAAAGATGCGCCAATCTCTGATTGTAAGACAATATTAATTGAAAATCAGGCAGAAGATCATGGATTACTTTTTTTTCAATACGTGAATGTGACCCCTTGGAGAGCATTTATTTTGAAAATACGGGGAGATTAAATGGTAATTAAATAAACAAATATTTGTGTAGTTTTTCTCATTATTGTGTTTTATTTCGGTTGAAAGCATTCATTTGAATTGCAAAACAAAAGTTTGAATCCTTTCATTCGCAGAACCAGAGAAAATTTACCCGACACTGAAATGGAAAAGAGAAGCAGAAAGTCTAAAGCTGCTTTTGTTGCAAAAGCTCCAGTGTTAAACATGCTACCCAAGGAGAAACCAACAAGGTTCAAGCTAGTCACAGACACCTCCTGTCAAGGACTGGGGAAGATGACATGGGAGAATGTATACAATTTTCTTGAAAAAGAGAAACCTAGGGTTGTTGTGCCCAAGGCAACTGTCCCTGATGAAGAGTATTCAAACTCTAACTCTGAAACTCAACTCAGTGCATTAGAAAATTCATTTTTACACTGAGTTGCTTCCCGGGCGAATGTTTTTCCCTACTATGACGTTATCAGATGGGTCATTGACAATGTGACCATTCAAAATAGGACTTTTGTTTCTGCTTCTGGATTAGTGTTCGGGTCATTCAGGGCAGAAGATATTAAAGCAATGTATCATCTTCCTAACCCCCAAAAGACTTCCTTAAGGAATATGCTGCAGAACATCCAAACCAGGCAGAGCCAATCAAAGAATGGAGGAGCAACCCTGATAAGCACAAGCAGGAGGCATCAGGTATGTACTCTGTGGAGTCTCTCGCAGCTCCATATTGTTATGCCACAACGATGATGTGTAGGTTGTTCAGAAATGATAACTCTGCTATATTTTATATTCAAATGGTCCTGTTAATTCTGAAATTATGGATTGGGCTGTCATTTTGTCGGATAAGATAGCCAATCGAATTCTAGAGTACAGAAAAGACAAAAATTCAGAGAATTCCACCCCTTTCCATTTTTTCTCTTATATTTTAGACGCCCTCTGTTTCAATTCTGAATTTCCCATGCTAGGTTGGAAATGGACTCCAAAAGAACCTATCCATTCATGTGTATCACAATTTCTGTTGGAAAGATCATTTCAAACTTCATGTTTACAGAGTCTACCATGGTTTTCTAATTCCAATTTACCAAACCATTTTTGGGCACTTCCCTCCTAAACTTTCAAATAAAGCCAAGAATGATTTGACCTCTATTGGATATTGGTTCGGGGAAGAAAAATTCACTTATATCAGAATTTTTGGGAGTATTGTTCAGCCACATATCCTTCCCTTATACGTTCCGGATAAGTTTCTAGCTCAGGAGATTTCCTGTCAATTGACAGTTGAAGGAATGACTAGAATTTTGAAAAGCAATAAAAAGCTTATGTGGCCCACCTTTCCTTTTAAGTGTGGTGACTATACTATTAATAGTTTTTCTCATGCTGAGAAAGAAGTCGGTAAGATTTATGATCTTAAGTTTTCAACAATTCCTGGAAGACAATACAACCCAAGAAAAGTGGCTTATGATTTTACTACCTCTGTTTCGAATGCCCGATTCGAGAATGAACCAGATATTTTTAATGATTTATTTGTTTCCATGGATGATATATCCCAAGTTTTTGATTTAGCCAAGTCCAAGTTGCATGCCGAGGAATTGAAGAAGTTTTTGTTGTATAGAAGCCAGAGGTTACTTAAAGTGCCTCTTGATCAGTTGAGAGCTCCCATACAGGAGAAAGCATCGCAACAAGTAGGAAGTACTTCTAGTAAAGAAGTAAAAGGAGCTAATCCTGTTCTAGGGAAAAAGGATGACATCAGCAAAGCCGATACTACCAAAACAGAAATAGTTGCTCAAAAATATACAGAGAAGCCTTTAGTTCAAACAGAAAAAGGGAACATGGGTACTAATGCCCATGTACATATTGAGAAAGGAAGCACAGGAAGTATAAACACTGAACAAGCACCCAAGAATGATACAAACAAAAATGCAAGTTCTCAACTTGGAGGACAAGTAAATACTGAATTGGTTGTTTCTCCTCATTTGCTAAATCAATATCAACAATTTTCCCAACAGATAGGATTACAAAACACTCCTCACGTTGACGATCCCAAATATCAGGATGTGGAAATCATTCCTGAAAACCCCACTGGAGAAATCATGCTAAAAATAGAAGAAATCCCTCCTTTAGACATATTCTACAGTCCCAGACATAGGGTTGTGGTAAGAAAACAAAGGAAAAGGAGGAAAGTAGATCAAGATGCAATTTTAGCATCACAGGGGGAACTTCTAAATATTGTTTATAAAAATGCTCAGGTGGATCCATCTAAGGATCTCACAAAATTGTCTTAGTATGCTAGTGCCTATAGTGCTGCCACTTTAGATAAGGCTTCCGAAGTTTCACAGCTGGTAAAAAAGAAGGATATGCAAATTGCTATTTTTGAAGAACAAGTTGCAGGTAATCAGCAAAAGATTATTCAGTTGGAACAACAAGTACAGGATGCAGAACTTAGAGCTAAACAACTAGAAGAACAACTTAGCCTTGAAAAGAAAAAGATTGATGAACAAGCCTTGGGCAAACAACAACAGTTGACTCAAGAAGTAGAAAATTTACAAAGTCTTTTACAGAATGAGAGAAATTCAAAAGTTGAATAGGAAAAATTGTTCCTATCAGAATTGGACAAGTTCAAAGAGTATCCTAAGTTAGCTCAATTCATAACTGAAGCTTTTGAAATAAACAAACTCCTATCTCAACAGTTAAATAAATTTTTTCTACAGTTAACACAAATTGAGCCTTTGTGCGAAGTAACATCATCTTTGATAGATAAATCAGTCACTCTTAGGCAAGAAATTGAGGATGCTGATGATAAAATTTCTGAGTTCCTTTCATGGCAGGATACAGAGCAGGGAAGAAAAGCTAATCTTCCTAGAATTGAAGAAAGACACAAGGAAATTTTATTTAGGGAATGGGAACAGCAGTTGATGAAATCAGAAAGAGCCATTTCAAGGGCTAAAAATTTAATGAATAATGCAATACAATTGATTAATGATAGCTTATACGCTACCAATTTGATCTCAGATTGTACCCCAGGCGAATTACCTAAAGTAAAAGTAGTTGATTCCAGGTGGAAGGAAGATATAATCAATAAAAATCAACAGATTAGCAAACTTCAAGGAATTTCATGGGATAATATGTGGTCTTATCTTATTAAGCCACACAGCCAATAGATGGCCATCAAATCCCTTTCGAATGCCATTCAATGTATCATTCCTGAATTCTCTGATGCTACATACATTGGGCAGTTACATTAAAAAATGAGTCGGCCAACAGAAGTCCAAGATATGCTCAATATTTGCCACCTTCGCACATCCACTGATGATAAATGACCCAGTCTACCAACAGCTCGCATTTCAGTTTTAGATATTTTTATTTTAGATAGATTGTAGGAATAGTTTTAGTTATTTTGTTTTTTTAGATACCTATTTAAACCCCTTTCATGCATTTAGGAAGGGGTCCTTAATTTGTAATATTTTTTGAATTGGAGATTACATTTTTGTACTCCATTTACTCTTATATTTTTTTATAAAGGATCACATTTGGTGATTCTATGGGGAATTATTTTTAGAGAGTTGCATTTTTGTACCTTGGATTTGATTTTGCATTGGAATAGCTAGATTAGAGTATCAGATTTCATTTGAAAGTTTCAAGATGGATACAGTATTTCTATCTATTCACTGTTAATTTCTTTTGTCATATGATATTCTCTTTTAATTTTCTATCGTTTATATGTACTTCGTTTCATAATATTTCTTTATATATATCATTTTTTAGTATATTAGAGATATTTATCTTTCATAAGTGTATGTAAATGATATACAATGATGAATACAATATGCTGATATAACTCTGTTTAATTTCTTAAACAGAGTTATCTTTATTTGCTGCTGCACAGTTCAATTAAGCTATCATACATTTTTATGGTTATTGTTCAATTGAAATAATTTTAAGTTGTATTCACATATGATAGTTGGGTTAGTCTTAGAATTTCTTTATCAATATTTAAATTAGATTAGCTAGTATTGTCATTTTAAGTCATTTAGTCCCATTTCTCCCATCCAATCATTCCATTACCAACCCATTCAAATTATTAGGAAATTGGTCCTATAAATCTAGTTAGAGCCACCATCCCAAACGGAAAAGGAGCTGACTTAAGGTCCCGATCGAGTGGTTATCCCCCAATGTTTGAAACAGCGATTTTCGAAGCTTCAACATTTTTGGCGCTAGAAGGAGGGCCATAAGCTATGAATAGCAGATAAATCTAAATCAGAAAGCCATTCTAAGAGCACATCACCCTCATCACCTTCAATTTCTTCCACATCTCAAATCACAAGAGAATAAATTGAGAAAAGTATTCAAGCACCCACTACCAAAGTTCCAGAACAATCAGATAATCCAATTCCCGAGTCCCCTGAAGTTGAGGCTTTGACCCATAAACTTCAAAGTTTCTCATTATCATTAGAAGAATCGAAATTATCTGAAGGTAGTGTCACTTTGTAGTTGTTTCTTCCAGACCTCTTACTAGATCACAAAGTGAAAAACTTGGAATTTCCCCAAAAGAATTTCCTATTCCTAGTAGGGTCAAATCAAGAAAAAATCCACCGGAAACAGAAAGTGGTACCAGGGTCAGATTTTGTGATAACATGGGTGAAAACAACCTTGATATTGGTACATGATTAATTGCAAAATTCAAACTTGTGATGTACAGAGTAAAAGCCATCAATCAAGTGAATGGAAGGATCCTATTTTGTCAATAGGTTGTTCGGTCATTTTGAAGAACAAATATATGGGGAAATCACCATTAATATTCTAAAGAACAAGGGTCAAATTGGGTGGTCCCTTCAAAAAAAATTTCATTTACAAGGTTCAAAGAAGTGCTTCACTTTCAGATACTACTAGTTCTAATAAAATAAGCTACAAATCAAAACCTGATTATACCCATTTCCTTCTCATGGAAATAAATCTTGTATGTTACTTTAGAGGCCATTCTCTAAAAAGTATATGCCCATCGAAGGGCATCTCATGAGATTGAACCAATATGTATTATTGTCTATGGAAACAATCTAGATACAAATCCACTGAATATTTTTCAAGTTCTTCAATAAATATGCCTAAATCCTATCCTTCGTCTATTTTCCAACATATTTAGTCAATGACTAAATCAATCTAAGTTAACGCACTTGTTTTCTACTTAAATTTTCAATCGATAGTATCCTTGATTGGTTCCAGTTTGAAGCATGCTACTCTTGGAACTCGGACATACTATCGTTTCATAGAGAAGAGACAAATACTTAGAGGAAAATCCATAGAGGATTTTAGTTTTCTCAAATACTTACAACATAATACAACTTATACAATCATTCACTTAAAATTTAACTATGTAATTATTCCATTCCCTCGACCATAAATGAAATGGTCACCCACTTTTGTGTGTATCATTTTGAAGTGTTACCCAACGATGAATAACTATTCCATTCCCTCGATTAGAAATGAAATGATCACCTCCTTTTGTGTGTTTTGTGTGGATGATTTTGAAGTGTTACCCAATGGTGTATAACTTCAACACGGTTATGCATAGATTAAAACCATGCAAAAGGTCCCACCTATGTTTCTATGGATAAAAAGCAACCAAACTCCTACAAGCATGGCCTAACACAAAGAACATGCAATGATCTTCAATAGAAATATTGACCTTTGTGGTTGTTGAATC